>OZ024814.1:71216743-71649714 GCA_964017055.1 Chloromyia formosa
TCGGACGTGTATTGTGTTTGTGTATCTATTGCAAAATCGCTCCCACACTATCCGCCTCATCCCGCCCCTTTAATCAACAGTCCGGGTCCGGCACACACAATCCGTTTCTCAAGTAACGCGTGCGACTCTATGCGATTGTGTCCGGCAAACAGAAAGGGAAACTAACAAAAGTAAACAAAACATTCCAACACACGCACAAAGAGAATGCACAAGAAAAATTTTGGAATTTTTGCAGAAGGGGGGGGGGGGGGGGCATTTGATCTTCTGCAGACCTCTGAATGTACATCATGTCACGATGAGCTGCCCGGAACTATAACATCCTGCGACGAATATTTCTCTATTTCGGGGCTAGGGAGATTTTAACTCGCGCAGTACGAATCCGCCATTTTGTTTTATGATATGTTTATTGCATGTGTGGTGGGGCCACATTGTGGGCCAGTCAGACCTCAAATCGCCGCCATTGCAAATGCACAACCATTTGGATAGAATGAACTTCATCCGCGATGGCTCTCGCTCTCTATCTTCGGGAGGCGGGAACTATGTAATGTACACACTCTCAAAATTGCGTCTGCGCATGTCCAAAGGTTAGTCGAACTGACTACTTGCTACTTTTTCTGGGACCCTATTGATTCAGGTATGTAGTACAACGCGCGCTATTTTATTTGTTTGGATTCTAGCCATTTTGAACATTTAGGAATTTTCGCGGAAGGGGGACATTTGATCTTCTGCAGACCTTTGAATGTACATCATAACATACCTATATAACATCCTGCGACGAATATTTCTTTATTTCGGGACTTGAGAGATTCTAACTCGCCTAGTATAAATCCGCCATTTTGTTCTATATGTTTATTGCACGTGTGGTGGGGGCCCGCATTGTGGACCAGTCAGACCTCAAATCGCCGCCATTGCAAATGCACAAACGTAGTCGCTGGATCACCCGATTGATTGATTCAGATAGTACAACACGGGCTATTTTATTAAATGATGAATGGGAATTGGCGGAAATTCAAGGTCATTGAAAGTCCGCCCGTTCACCCGTACACTATGTTATTTCTTGCCGTCCACAACGTCAACCTTTATCGCTATCAAATCAACATCCCAACATGTACACACAGGATCCCTGCAAGCGCACAGCCCGCGCGGATCTACAAGGAACAGCCATGCACAATGACCACTTCACTCAAACGACATGCACAACCAGAAAAGAAAAATGTTCAATGGGCTTGTTTCCTCTTCTGACCCCCGAGTAGAAAAACAGACATTTCGTGTGACGGACAAATTTTTAGGATGACCCCCAGCTATAAGACATATCCATGTCAAAATTATCGGATAAATATAGAAAAGCCAAAGAAAGTCATCCGATAAAGTTCATATAATATTTGCCAGCTTACGTTTTAGGAAGAACATTACAAGTAATGGTATAACTATCCTAAAGGAAAATTATAGCATGCCATGTATAGATTCGGTTTTCGCCATCTTGTTATATGGTTCTTATTGCATTATCTTCATGATTTACCTTGCCATTTTATAGTATGCCTATTGGAGAACAGCCTAATTCATGACATAAAGTCACTTCAATTTACACCACAAAATACTTTATGGATTACTTATTGGATCACATACTGCTATAAGAGAGTTTTACACGTAAATTCGCAATTTGTGTGACTATAGGAGAGCTATAGGATCAAGTCTAATCCGTAGCAAAATTGTTAGTTGGATGAAGCGAAAAATACCCCATTGGTCATTTAATGATTGACTGTGTACAGAAATGAAGTGTCAACGTGATCCGATTGGCATTAACCCCGTTTTTAGGGTTTTGTATAACAACAAAACCCTTATGAAATCGGTCATGCGTCCGTCTGTCCGTCTGTCCGTCTGTCTGTCCGTCTGTCTGTCCGTCTGTCCATGAAATATCTCACGAACCGCTGAAGCTACATGCATGAAATTTGGTGGAAATATGTAGAATTACTATAATTCTCTGGAGAAACCGATGCGTCGTAATAGGTCAACTTTAAGGGGGGGGGGGTCGCCATAGAGGGGAAATGAAGGTCGAAATTTTTTTTTCGTTTGGTACAGGCAAGTGGGGTATCGTAAGAAAGGTACCGTTGAGTACATTCTATTTCTGGAATTTTTCTCAAATTTGAAGAAAGGGGAAAAGAGGGAGAGGGGAAAATATGTGGTCCGAGTTTGTCCCCCCCCCCTTGCATTTCGAGACCGTTATAGCTAGACATATGAAAATTTACAGAAAAGCGGCATTTCACTAGCGTAGAAAACCGAAAATAATAGAATTTTTAAATCTTATCCAAAAAGGTTAATAATAGTACATTTCTATAGTTGCAGTTAGCACACCTCTGCACCCCTCAAGCACACCCTAGGTCAAAAATTTTGATGGCTGATGATAACCAACATCATAGGCAATAATACCTCTAAGTTTCTTTACAATGACATGATATTTAATAATAGTACATTGACTTAAAGTTATGCATTTTGACACTATCCACACAAAAAATACACCTACCGGCCTCACGCATAGATATGCGTGTACTACTTACATGTTGTTTTTCGTAGTGCGAATTGCAGTTATTTAATGAACCAACTTTGGAAGGGTGAAGATTGGTGATTGGTGATCCTAACAATAACTATTCACACAGTTAATTTTTTTAGGGTTTTGTGTCTTAAATCTTACAAAATCGGCCAAATACCTCTCTGTTCGTCTGTTCATAGAATATCTTACGAACGGCTGAAGCTGCCCACATAATTCGGCGAGAATGTGTAGAAATGCTATAATTTGCTGGGGATAGCGTTGTGGTGTAATTGGCCAACTTCAAGAGGGGGGGGGGGGGGGGGGGGGGTCCACATAGAGGCGAAATTAAGGTCAATTTTTTTTTATCCACTGGTATAGCCAAGTGGGGTGTCGTGAGAAAGGTAATGTTGAGTACATTCCATTTTTGGCATTTTCTTCAGATTTGTAGAAAGGGGAACAGTGAAGTAGGAAAAAATATTAGACCGTAATTTGTCCCAGCCGCCCTGAATTTCGAAGCCGTTACACAAGTTTGCAATTTGCAATGTCGTCTTAATATGAATGGTTAAGCATCTCGAAGAGTGGGACAGTTTATCTCGTATACATACATATCTATCTACAGCTTCTCGTATTAAAACTATTACTTTGAGAGGTGACAGATGCAGTCTTTTTGTGAACTGGCATGTAAGATACTATATCATGGGTAAAACATTTAATTATGGTGTTTTTATTCAGCTGAGGGGTACCAAGAAGAACAGGGAGCCAGTATTTACATGCCAAAATAAGCGCTTGCTACAAAACCCTCGAATTGCGAGCGTAGCCCTCTATATTCCGGTTTCATTGTTGTTTGTTGAGGTGATAAATTGAAATTGATAAAATCCTAAAAATGATAAGTTCGCGGAAAAAACTAAAAAAAGCAGAGGTTACAGAAAACAATAGCAAAGCGAGAACCATCAAAAAGTCAGGAGCTTTTTATCGGAGTGTCAAGAAAAAGAAAGAAGAAATTTTTCAACGAATAAATGTAATACGACGCCAACTGAGAACAGAAAATGTCCCAAATATAATTATGCCTTTGATGGTGGAAAATAACATTAACTTGTCACCAGCAACAATTGAGACAGATGCATTTGTGTGTATTTTCAACCAATAGTTTTTGTTACATTGTCTTAATCGTTGTAGATGTCACCAGCACTCCATTAAAGAGTTTCGATGTCTTGATTAGTGGCGACAGAGATGACAATGATGGGGATGTTCTAAGTAGTAAAAATTTAATTTTCGGGATGAATTTAAAATGAAACCGGAATATAGAGGGCTACGCCCGCAATTCGAGGGTTTTGTAGCAAGCGCTTATTTTGGCATGTAAATACTGGCTCCCTGTTCTTCTTGGTACCCCTCAGCTGAATAAAAACACCATAATTAAATGTTTTACCCATGATGTAGTATCTTACATGCCAATTCACAAAAAGACTGCATCTGTCACCTCTCAAAGTAATAGTTTTAATACGAGAAGCTGTAGATAGATATGTATGTATACGAGATAAACTGTCCCACTCTTCGAGATGCTTAACCATTCATATTAAGACGACATTGCAAATTGCAAACTTGTGTAACGGCTTCGAAATTCAGGGCGGCTGGGACAAATTACGGTCTAATATTTTTTCCTCCTCCACTGTTCCCCTTTCTACAAATCTGAAGAAAATGCCAAAAATGGAATGTACTCAACATTACCTTTCTCACGACACCCCACTTGGCTATACCAGTGGATAAAAAAAAATTTCCTTAATTTCGCCTCTATGTGGACCACCCCAACCCGCCCCCCCCCCCCCCCCTCTTAAAGTTGGCCAATTACAACACAACGCTATCTCCAGCAAATTATAGCATTTCTACACATTCTCGCCGAATTATGTGTGCAGCTTCAGCCGTTCGTAAGATATTCTATGAACAGACGGACAGACAGGTATTTGACCGAATTTGTAAGATTTAAGACACAAAACCCTAAAAAAATTAACTGTGTGAATAGTTATTGTTAGGATCACCAATCACCAATCTTCACCCTTCCAAAGTTGGTTCATTAAATAACTGCAATTCGCACTACGAAAAACAACATGTAAGTAGTACACGCATATCTATGCATGAGGCCGGTAGGTGTATTTTTTGTATAGATAGTGTCAAAATGCATAACTTTAAGTCAATGTACTATTATTAAATATCATGTCATTGTAAAGAAAATTAGAGGTATTATTGCCTATGATGTTGGTTATCATCAGCCATCAATATTTTTGACCTAGGGTGTGCTTGAGGGGTGCAGAGGTGTGCTAACTGCAACTATAGAAATGTACTATTATTAACCTTTTTGGATAAGATTTAAAAATTATATTATTTTCGGTTTTCTATGCTAGTGAAATGCCGCTTTTCTGTAAATTTTCATATGTCTAGCTATAACGGTCTCGAAATGCAAGGGGGGGGGGGGGACAAACTCGGACCACATATTTTCCCCTCTCCCTCTTTTCTCCTTTCTTCAAATTTGAAAAAAAATCCAGAAATGGAATGTACTCAACGGTACCTTTTTTATGATACCCCACTTGCTCATACCAAACGAAAAAAAAATTTCGACCTTCATTTCCCCTCTATGGCGACCCCCCCTTAAAGTTGACTAATTACGACGCATCGCTTTCTCCAGAGAATTATAGTATTTCTACATATTTCCACCAAATTTCATGCATGCAGCTTCAGCGGTTCGTAAGATATTTCATGGACAGACAGACAGACAGACAGACGGACAGACGGACAGACGGACGCATGACCGATTTCATAAGGGTTTTGTTTTTATAAAATACAAAACCCTAAAAATGGGCTGTGGACCACAGTATATCTCATACGGCGTTAAAGGATGTTATGAGAATCATAAATCAACGCTTTACTGAACAATATGCTAGTTTATCGATTTTGCCGGATGATCCACGAACATTACTTCGGACTGTGAATATTATACCACTCAACGATGGAGAATATTGGCATTATGGGCTCAAAAACTGCGTTGAAAAAGTATTTCCATCACTCAATGAACCAAATACGTTATCACTGACTATAAATATCGACGGATTGCCGCTTTTCAAAAGCTCGAAAGTTGAATTCTGGCCAAACTTATTTAATATCGCGGAGATGCCCAAACTCTCAGCAATGGTAATCGGCATTTTTTGCGGTAAGGCGAAAACATCTGAATTAGATACATTCCTCGCACCTTTCGTTAATGAATTGGACGAGCTTATGAAGAATGGGCTGCTCATAAATTCAAACAAGATAACTATACGATTACGCTGCATCTTATGCGATTCACCAGCTCGAGCATACGTCAAAGGTAAGCGAATATCATGAAATTTTCCACCAATTTATATACATTAGAGCGGTTTCATATTTGATAATTTTGTGTCAGAATATTGGCCGATATTCTAAGGAACTAGTTAAACTATTCGCAAAGTGTGCCTCCTATAGCTTTGCATTGCGGATTGTCTACCTATTGCTTAAGAATATCGACGGATATTCTATATATATTCTGGGAGCTTTATAGGAAATATTATGAAAAGTTCTGGAAATAATTTTAAAACCTTCTATAGATCCTAAATATATGGAAACTGAATTTGCACGGTCGCAGAAGGTGATCCTAACTCTTGACGGGCGAAAATCCGAAAATTTAAGCCCTTTTATAATATTATCCTCATAACTTCTAAATGGTGCCTCCGATTGAAAATTTTTTAGGACCATTGCTCAAATTCGAAATTCGGTTCAGCAGTACAGCCAAAATCGATAGTCAAAAAACATTAATTTTTTACACTTATTTTGGGGCTTATCAGTTTTCATCTCACAGATCTTTGAAACGGATGCTCGAAATAAAAAACTCATAAATAAAAGATGAAGATAAATTGGTTTCAAGCCTAACGTGGCCTTACATTTCCTATAAAAATCTCAATTTTACTGGCCCACATATCTAAGTTATATATTAAAATAATATATATTAATGTGTAACTTAAATATGTATTGTATAAAATATAAATTGACGGGATAATTATATTCTCTTACCTTTGACGAAAAAAAATTTTGTGTATCATTTGTTTTTGTAGGTGTAGCAAATTACAATGGCCAGCATGGGTGCCTAAAATGCACGACAGTTGAAGAATATAGCTACAATAGCAATACTAACGTATTCCCAAGAACAAACTGTGAAAGACGAACAGATGAAAAATTCCGGAAGAAAGTGTACGGTTCGCACCACAAAATAGATTCACCGCTATTAAAATTGAAAGTCGACATGATAGAACAGATCCCAGTTGGGGATTGCCTACATTTGCTCCATCTGGGTATAATGAAACGACTCCTGTTGGGATGGCGGGATGGGACTTTTAGTCGCACCGATACAAAATGGAGAGCAGACACGATTGGAAAAGTTACGGAGTACCTGATGACTCAATGCAAGATGCCTGCAGAATTCCATAGAGTTGTTAGAGGTCTTGACTGTTTGGTACATTGGAAGAGTACTGAATACCGAACGTTTCTACATTATGTAGGAATTGTTCCTTTAAAACACCACTTGGATCATGAATCATACGAACATTTCCTGCTCCTGTTCTGCGCTACTATGATATGCTCTTCCAGACGGTATTTCAAATTGTTGCCTTTAGCCCGTGCATTACTGAATCAGTTCATAGAAATATACATGGAAATTTATGGCGAAGGGTACGTAACCAGTAATGTGCATAACCTGACACATTTGGTTGATGAAGTAGAACGTTTCGAAAAATTGCAATCATTTAGCGCATATCCATTCGAGAATATGCTGGGAAAAATTAAGAGGCTATTGCGTAATAGAAACCGTCCCTTGGCTCAAGTTGCTAAGAGAATTTCTGAGGAAGTTGGCTTCCTTTTACCTGAAAATGGGCAAATGGCGGCAATATATGAATCATCCAAATCCCTGAAAGTACGGCTCAGCAAGAGAAACGACGGAAAAAATGTACCCGAAGAACTGGAACGGGTTACTCAAAAAGTGGAATTTTATTCGAAAGTGGAATTGTACGAATACCTCCTCTCGACAGATCCGCAGAATTGTTGGTTTTTGTCCCAAAGTAATGAAATAGCATGTGTAAAAAATATTCTGTATCTTGACCGAAATTATGTGAAATTGTGTTGCGTTACAACAGAAGAAGAACATAATTATTTCAAGATTCCCATTGAGTCGAAGTTTTTGGACATTTACTGTTCAAATCGCAATGTTCATGCAACTAGCTTGCCTGCGAAATTATTTGATCTGACAGATATCAAATGCAAGTTAGTGCGCTTAAAAGATGGCGATATAAACGTGTTTGTACCACTTTTACACACAAACAACCTCCCAGAAGTTCAATCAGATGCCGATGAAGAATATTGAACACAATTAGTTAGTCTCTACTTTCCATATAAAAAAGCCGTCAAATAAATATTTCGAACCATATTTTATAACGCATTTATTGTTGATTAATAATATCAAATTTACTTTTCGAATAAAAAAATATAGACTCAGACTTTCTTGAGTTGCATCTTTTTCTCCTTTACTCCAACGGTGTCATACGATATCTGAAAGAGAAATCGTTTCATAATAGCTATGTGAATATCGAAAAAAAAAAGAAAAATAATAGATAATATGGAAGTATGTAAAATAAGCTCACATTGGTAGGCATCCTTCCTGATTTATCATCATCATCATCTGCATCAGCGGCACTGCTACGGCTACTACATTCGAACAACATTTCCGCTTCAATTTCACTGACGTCAAGGGCACTTATATTAAAATATTCCAGTTCGGTTGCCGGACAATTGGCGACTTCGGGGTCATTGTTTAGAATAGTTGGAACTCCAGCAACGTTCGCTGTTAGCGCTCGTTTAGCGCGACTTTTGCTCCAAGAAGTGTATGATGGGTCGGCTTTTTTTACTAAGGCGTAGAAAAATTGGTAGACGTTGACCAAATCCTTAAAGGCTAACTTTTTCGAATTTCCTTTTTTCTGCTGACCAGTCCACGAATATTTTGTCATCAGTTTTCGGTTGAAAAATACGTCGATCAACTCGTAAGCGGCGTCATCTCCCTTCATGGAGTTTTCGCCGCAATGATGTTTTATTTTTTCGTGCTGCAATAATAAAAAAACTATTCGTAACTTATCCATGAAAAATAAATAAATAGAGTACAAATAAAATCTACGTCCTTAAAAAAATTACAGACATTTTTCCCTTATTTGTCTGTTATAACAAAAATGTCACAAGTGACAAGAATAACAAAATTATAAATATTGTATGAAATTCTTTTTATTTATGATGTCTTTACCATAAAGTCAAAAATAATTGTGTTTTAAATTAAAATATAATTATCTTTCGAATCAATTTGTATTTACCAGATCGGCAGCGTATGCAGGATCTGTATTCAATCTCTCGTCGAACGCGAAAAGTTTTTCCTCGGTGTCAATTGGCTGAAATATTTCGCTAAGTGATGTAGGCAACACCTTTACAGATGGTTGATTCGACACCAATTTTTCAATTTTATTGAAAATTGTGTCTACTTTGATATGAAGAGAAGCAAGTTCTTCTGTTATTACTTTTAGTGTAGCGAACAATGCATTGCCATCTTGAGCTTCCAATGGCGTATCGTCGACGAATGCGACTTGAGTCGGTAGCACCGATGTTGTCCAAGAATTTCCATCAGAGTTTACCAAAGGAAAACCAATGTCATTTCCTGCTTGAGCGGATGGCTGATGCGAAAAGTAGACAGACGGCTGTGATTGAATTGGTACTGAGTCCGGTAATGGTTTTGACGATGTCGCATTTAAAAGTCGTGATACTGGGATCGGGGTTTTATTTAAATTTTTTACCTGCATAATAAAGAAGAGTTCGACAAACACGATGGGAATAAATGTAAATGCGAAAACATACCATGCAATTGAAATTGTTTCGTTCTAAATCAGCATTTGTCTTTGAAATACCCCCAACACGTCTTTTCGTCATGCGATTGACAGTTGTATTTGGTGGTGGTAATATCGTCGAATCCTCTTCATTGCAACTGGTTTCACTCTGTCGCATCATAGTTTCCAGCTCCTTTTCGGCATCTTCATATGTCCGGAAATTTGTGCGCTTTAATGTACATTTGTAATTAACCCAATCCAGCGAGGGTACACACGACAAATCTCTGACCAGTTTTGCGATTGCAAAACTGGACGCTCTTTTTCTCTTCGGGTCTATCTTTGGCCATTTCAGCAGCCCATTATCTTCCCATGCAGCAGGGATAATTGATAGCTCGAATTGGTGGTCCTCTTCCGTTTGCACAATTTTGTAAAACGATGACATGCTCAACAGCACGATGAATATTAACCTAAATCAATCAAATAAAGCACATTACGTGACCATAAGCTGTTTATTTGTCAAAACAAAAAATTTTTTAGCCCAACTTTTATTAGCCGAGTCATCATGTGCTTATAGCAACTGACCTAAAGCAAATTGTAGTGCAGTTTTTATACAGTGAGTCACAGTCAAAATGAACCACCTTATGTTAGAGAAAGAATTACTGAAAAATCATTCAGATTAAAATTTTAAATTATTATGTATATTTATTGTCTCAACATGGAGGTCTCTTATTTTAGTGTGTTTTATAACTATTTTTTTCTTCTTAGTGCACAAAATATGATCTAAACTTAAAAAGTTCAAAAATACACCTGACAGTCAAAATGAACCACTTAAATAAAAGTAAGAAGCAGATACAGGGTTTCCCGCTTGTAAATTGTGTCAAAAAGCTTGATTTTTCGAACAAAATCTAAATTTGCCACTCTTCCAATCATTTAATCCGAGATTTGGCTTCACTTTCTGAAACTACTTAAAATTTCATATAAAACGTATAAAATTTCCCGGTTTCAAAATTCACCATTTACCATCTAAAGCGGGGCACTCTACATATGCTTTTTACTTTTATTTGAGTGGTTAATTTTGTTGCTGTGAAGTGTGTTTTTGAACTTTTGAAGTTTATATCATTTTTTTGTGTACTAAGAAGTAAAAATAATTGTAAAACACACTGAAATAAGAGACCTCCATGTTGAGACAATAAATTTATTTTACATAAAAATGATTTTAATCTGAATGATTTTTCAGTCATTTTGTAGTAAAACAAAACCCTTATGAAATCGGTCATGCGTCCGTCTGTCTGTCTGTCTGTCCATGGAATATCTCACGAACCGCTGAGGCTACATGTATGAAATTTAGTGAAAATATGTAGAAGTACTATAATTCTCTGGAGAAAGTGACGCATCGTAATAGGTCAACTTTGAGGGGGGGTCCCCATAGAGGGGAAATGAAGGACGAAATTTTTTTTTCATTTGGTATTGGCAAGTGGGATATCGTAAGAAAGGTACCATCCAGTACATTCCATTTCTGGAATTTTCTTCAAATTTGAACAAAGGGGAAAAGAGGGAGAGGGGAAAACATGTGATCCGAGTTTGTCCCCCCCCCCTTGCATTTCGAAACCGTTATACTTAGAGATGTGAAAATTAATTGAAAAGCGGCATTTTACTAACATAGAAAACTATAAATAATAGAATTCCAAAATCTCATCAAAAGAGGTTAATAATAATAGTACATTTCTATTTTTTCAGTTAGCACACCCCTGCACCCCTTAAGTACACCTGAGGCCAAAAATATTGATGGCCAATGATAACCAACACCATAGGCAATAATGCCTCTACGTTTCATTACAACCATGTAATATTTAACAATAGTACATTCACTTAAAGTTAGGCATTTTACACTATTCATACAAAAAATACACATACCGGCTTCAAAGGTGCGAGTACTACTTGCATGTTGTATTTCGTAGTGCGAATCGCAGTTATTGTTACATATTATGGTTAATCACATTTATGAAAGGGTAAAGATTGGTAGGGGGCGATGTGTGATAATTGGCCAACTGTAACGGGCGGTGGAGGGGAGGGTGAGGGTTAAAATTAAGGTCAAATTTTGTTTATCGACTGGTATAGGCAAGTGGGGTGTTGTGAAAAAGGTAATGTTGAGTTTACTTTACTTATATTTGAAAAAAGGGGAACAATGAGGGAGGATAAATTATTAGATCGTAATTTGCCCCCCCCCCCCCCCCCACCCACCCCTTGCATTTCCAGACCGTTACACTTAGAAAAATTAAAACTTCCAGGAAGGTGGGTTCCGAACAGTATATAAAATGGGAAATAATGGAATTTGTATATCTCCTCAAAATAGGTTAATAATAGTTTGTTTCCATAGTTACAGTTAGCGCATCCCTGCATCCCTTAAACACGTCCGAGATCAAAAGTACCGATGGCCAAGGATAACCAACACAATAGGCAATAATATCCGTATGTTCTAAGTTTCGTTACAATCGCGTAATATGATTGGGCATATAAGATACTATATTATGGGTCAGACATTTTATTTTTTTTTATCCATCTAAGTGGTACCAAGGAGAGCAAGGAACCGATACTTACATACCAAAATAAGTACTTGCTACAAAACCCTCGGATTGCGGGCGTAGCCCTCTATATTCCGGTTTCATTTAGTCTTTCTTTCTCTAACATAAGGTGGCTTGCTTTTTAGCCTTTTTCAAGTGCGAATATCTCGAGAATTAGTGAAGACACGGAAGAAGTTGCGTTAACCACTTCTATTTATCTGTTCAAGATCTTTTATTTTCCCCCAGAAAGTTTTTCGCTAAATTTAAAAATATTTTAAAACACAAAAAGTGTTTTTTTTATCTTTGGCTGCAACTCCAATTCCACAAAAGTTTCAGTATCGTAATCAGCACCACAAGAAAAAAACAAATCAAAACTACACCTCAATTCGCTATATAGCAAGATCAACAATTAGGAAAATACGAGACCACTTTTAGTTATCAGCACTGTTCACCCTTAGCGCAGAAAATTTGTTGGAAAAAACTTACCGGATTATAAAAGGAGGTCCTGAATTGAGCGGCGCTGCTGGAGCTGGATCACCCGGCGAACTAGGCAATTTAATGCACTAAATAACCCGCGGCAAACACAAACCAAACAATTTTCGCCAATATTCCTTTATAGCGACAAAAGCAAATGCAAACACAAATCGCGACGAGGTCCCAAGATTCAATATGGTTGCTCGTGGTGTTTGGAACATTTCACCCGCACCAACACAAAACATAGAATTTAAGAATTTTCGCAAGTAACTGGCAATAACTGACATTGATTTTCTCTGCGACACTTTGATTTTGATACTAGTAAAGTGCGGCGCGACGGCCGACAAAAGTAATGCAAAACTATACGAGTAAATTTTCGCGACTTGTCTTAGGTACAGATGACACGGACGATTTCTAATAATAACATACATATGTTCTCGCCTCGATGATGTGTACAGTACACGCACGCACACACCAATACTTTGAAGGGTTTATGTGAGAATTGTTGGAGTAAAATTATTGCAGTAGGACTATTGGGTCGTTAATGTAGCAGAATGGTTTGACCAAGTTTTTTTGTTTACAGAATATAACAATGTGACCGCATTAACCTAACAAATTTCCCCGATAATTTGATGGCCTGTCCGTCTATAATTATGATAATTAGGAAGAATCTCTTTTGTGAAAAGAAAATTCTGGTTCAAATATCCGAAATTCGATGAAGGCAATATGTAGTTTTCTTATGTAGTATGTATATGCGCTGATTATACGGCCGGTAGAACCACGGCGGCAGAAAAATGGACTTTTAGTTTTCTTTTGATATTTCAATAATATTAAAAGCCACATGAAAAATCGCCGCCAGGAAAACAATAAAATATTTTAATTCGGGTTTTCCCGTAAGTTCCACTCTCGCTGTTCGGTTCTGTGCTGTTTAAAAATAATATGATTTATGTGGTGTATTATGTCGTTTTGTGGGAGGATTATTGGCGGTTGTATGCAAAAAGAGATCAAGTTTTAAGACCATGCGAAGCGTATTTCAGATTGGCGCAATGGTAACTTTTATTTCTGCTCATAATTATCATCCTATAAGCCTCCTATTACATACTTCAGTACAAATTCATTCCACGCCTTCTATCGGAGCAGTTTAATTTCAATGCTACCATAACTTGTTTTAAATCAGTACTACAGTGGTATTTGCATCGTAGCGTTGTTGGAGGAAATAAAACTCAATTACTACTTCTCTTCATAATACCAAAGTATTCCAATAAGCATTTTAAGGATCGTCTTATATCATAATGATCATCCGGTAATACTACTATAAGACACATGATGTACATGTGCTTATGAACGATTGCTGGCACTACTATAAGGTCTAATAGGAGCAGAAAACGGCGCCAATTCGCCTTACAGAGCTACTTTAGGGAGCTTATTCCATGAACTCCTATAACTACTGAATAGAATCTTCTATGGATTATTATAGAAGCTAAATTGTTAGTTGGGATGCACACATCCACACATGCACACATGCGCACATCCACACATGCACACATCCACACATCCACACATCCACACATCCACAAATCGACACATCCACACATCCAAACATCCACACATCCACACATCCACAAATCGACAAATTCACACATCCACACATCCACATATCAGCACATCGACACATCCACATATCCACAAATCCACACATCGACACATGCACAAATGCACACATCCACACATCAACACATCCACACATCCACACTTCGACACATCCACACATCCACACATCCATAAATCCACACATCCACAAATCCGCACATCCACACATCCACATATGCAAACATGCACACATCCACATGCACACATGCGCACATCCACACATCCACACATCCACAGATGCACACATACACATATCGACACATCCACACATCCACACATCCAAATATTCAAACATCCACACATCCACACAGCGACACATCGACACATCCACATATCAACACATCGACAAATCCACACTTCCACACATCCACTCATCGACACATCCGCAAATGCGCACATGCGCACATGCACACATGCACACATCGACACATCCACACATGCACACATCCACACATGCAAACATCGACACATCCACACATGCACATATCGACACATCCACACAGGCACACATCCACATATCCACACATCCACACATCGAAACATCCACAAATCGACACATCCGCAAATGCACACATGCGCACATGCACCCATGCACACATGCACACATGCGCACATCCACACATGCAAACATCCACACATGCACACATCTAAATATCGACACATCCCCACATCCACAAATCCACACATCCACACATCGACACATCCACACATCCGCACATGCATATATCCACACATCGACACACCACACATCCACACATCCAAATATCCACACATCCACACATCGACACATCCACACATCCACACATCGACACATTCACGCATACACACATCGACACATAAACACATCAACACATCCACACAAGCACACATGCACACATGCGCACATCCAAATATGCACACATCCACACATGCACACATCCACACGTCGACACATCTACCCATCCACACATCGACACATCGACATTTCCACACATCGACACATTACCACTTCCACTTATGCCCACATGCACACATACGCACATGCACACATGCACAAATCGACATTTCCACACATCGATATATCCACACATCCACACATCCGCACCTGCATACATCCACACATCGACACACCACACATCCACACATCCAAATATCCACACATCCACACATCGATACATCCACACATCCACACATCCACACATCCACACATCGACACATTCACGCATCCAGACATCGTCACTTCCACACATCCACAAATCAACATATCCACACATCCACACATCCACACATCCACACATGCACACATGCGCACAAGCGCACATGCACACATGCACACATCGACACATCCACACATGCACACATCCACACATCGACACATCCACACATCCATAAATCGACACATTCACACATCCACACATCCACAGCATCCACACATCCACAAATCCACACATCCACACATCCACACATCATCACATCCACACATCCACACATGCAAACATGCACACATCCACACATGCACACATCCACACATCCACACATGCACACATCCACACATGCACACATCCACACATCGACACATCCACACATCGACACATCCACACATCGACTTATCCACACATCCAAAAATCGACACATTCACACATCCACGCATCCACACATCCACACATGCACACATCCACACATGCGCACATCCACACATGCACACAACCACACATCCACACATGCACACATCCACACATCCACACATCCACACATCGACACATCCACACATCCACACATCCACACATCCACAAATCGACACATCCACACTTCGACACATCCACACATCCACACATCCACACATGCACACATCCACACATGCACACATCCACACTTCGACACATCCACACATCAACACATCCACACATCAACACATCCACACATCCACAAATCGACGCATTCTCACATCCACACATGCACACATCCACACATGCAAACATGCGCACATCCACACATGCACACATTCACACATCCACACTTCGACACATCCACACATCAACACATTCACACATCCACATATCCACACATCGACACATGCACACATGCACACATGCACACATCCACACATGCACACATGCACACATCCACACATCGACACATCCACACATGCACACATGCACACATTCTCACTTCGACACAACCACACATTCACACATCCACACATCGACACATCCACACATCCACACATCCACACATGCACACATCCACACATCCACACATGCAAAAATCCACACATCCACACATCCACACATCCACACATGCACACATCCACACATGCACACATCCACACATGCACACATGCGCACATCCAAACATCGACACATTTACACATCCACACATCGACACATTCACACATCCACACATGCACACAACCACACATCGACACTTCCACACATCCACAAATCAACATATCCACACATCCACACATCCACACATCCACACATGCACACATGCGCACATCCACACATGCACACATCCACACATGCGCACATCCACACATGCACACAACCACACATCCACACATGCACACATCCACAAATCGACACATCCACACATCGACACATCCACACATCCACAAATCGACACATCCACACATCCACACATCCACACATCCACACATCCACACATGCAAAAATCCACACATCCACACATCCACACATCCACACATCCACACATGCACACATCCACACATGCACACATGCGCACATCCACACATGCACACATCCACACATGCGCACATCCACACATGCGCACATCCACACATCCACACATCGACACATCCACACATCCACACATCCACACATGCACACATCCACACATGCACACATGCACACATCCACACATCGACACATCCACACATGCACACATGCACACATTCTCACTTCGACACAACCACACATTCACACATCCACACATCGACACATCCACACATCCACACATCCACACATGCACACATCCACACATCCACACATGCAAAAATCCACACATCCACACATCCACACATCCACACATGCACACATCCACACATGCACACATCCACACATGCACACATGCGCACATCCACACATGCACACATCCACACATGCGCACATCCACACATGCGCACATCCACACATGCACACATTCACACATCCACACTTCGACACATCCACACATCGACACATTCACACATCCACATATCCACACATCGACACATGCACACATGCACACATGCACACATCCACACATGCACACATGCACACATCCACACATCGACACATCCACACATGCACACATGCACACATTCTCACTTCGACACAACCACACATTCACACATCCACACATCGACACATCGACACATCCACACATCCACACATCCACAAATCGACACATCCACACTTCGACACATCCACACATCCACACATGCACACATGCGCACATCCACACATGCACACATCCACACATGCGCACATCCACACATGCACACATCCACACATGCACACATGCGCACATCCACACATGCACACATGCACACATCCACACATCCACACAACCATACATCCACACATCCACACAGCCACACATCCACACATCCACACATCGACATATCCACACATCCACAAATCGAAACTTTCACACATTCACACATCCAAACATCCACACATCCAGACATCGTCACTTCCACACATCCACAAATCAACATATCCACACATCCACACATCCACACATCCACACATGCACACATGCGCACATCCACACATGCACACATCCACACATGCGCACATCCACACATGCACACAACCACACATCCACACATGCACACATCCACAAATCGACACATCCACACATCGACACATCCACACATCCACACATCCACACATCCACAAATCGACACATCCACACTTCGACACATCCACACATCCACACATCAACACATCCACACATCCACACATCCACACATCCACACATCCTCTTCCACACATGCACACATCCACACATCAACACATCCACACTTCAACACATCCACACATCCACACATCCACACATGCACACATGCACACATCCACACATCCACACATGCACACATGCACACATTCTCACTTCGACACAACCACACATTCACACATCCACACATCGACACATCCACACATCCACACATCCACACATCCACACATGCACACATCCACACATCCACACATGCAAAAATCCACACATCCACACATGCGCACATCCACACATCGACACATCCTCACAGCCACACATCCACACATCGACACATCCACACATCCACACATGCACCCATCCACACATGCACACATCCACACATGCACACATGCGCACATCCAAACATCGACACATTTACACATCCACACATCGACACATTCACACATCCACACATGCACACAACCACACATCGACACTTCCACACATCCACAAATCCACACATCCACACAGCCACACATCGACACATCCACACATCCACACAGCCACACATCCACACATGCACACATCGACACATCCACAAATCGAGACATTCACACATCCACACATCCACACATGCACACATGCGCACATCCACACATCCACACATCGACACTTCGACACATGCACACATCCGCACATGCACACATGCTAACATCCCCACATCCACACATCCGTACATGCACACATCCACACATCGAAACATCCACACATCCACACATCGACACATGCACACATCCACACATCGACACATTCGCACATCCACAAATCGACAAATTCACACATCCACACATCCACACAATCAAACTTCCACACATCCATACATGCACACATCCACACATCGACACATGCACACATCCACACATCGACACACCCACACATCCACACATGCACACTTCCACACATCCATACATGCACACATCCACATCCACACATCCACACATCCACACATCGACACATCCACACATCGACACATCCACGCATCCACACATCGACACATGCACACATCCACACATGCACACATCCACACATTCACATGTCCACACATCGACACAACTACACATCCACAAATCGACACATCCACACATCCAAAAATCGACGCATTCTCACATCCTCACATGCACACATCTCCGCATGCAAACATGCACACATACACACATCGACACAGCCACACAT
The DNA here is from genome assembly GCA_964017055.1 of Chloromyia formosa. NCBI lineage: Eukaryota > Metazoa > Arthropoda > Insecta > Diptera > Stratiomyidae > Chloromyia > Chloromyia formosa. Next base: position 71,236,024 of record OZ024814.1, read on the forward strand.
CCACACATGCACACATGCACAAATGCACACATCCTCACATTCACACATGCACACATCCACACATCGACACATGCACACATGCACACATCCACACATCCACACATCCACACATGCACACATCCACACATCGAAACATTAACACATCCACACATCGACACATCCACACATCGACACATGCACACAGGCACACATCCACACATCCACACATGCACACATCCACACATCGAAACATCCACACATCCACACTTCGACACTTCCACACTTCCGTACATCCACACATCAACACATCACACATTCACACATCCACACATGCACACATGCACACATGCACACATCCACACATCGACACATCCACACATCGACACATCCACACATCCACAAATCGACATATCCACACATCCACAAATCGACGCATTCTCACATCCACACATGCACACATCCACACATGCAAACATGCGCACATCCACACATGCACACATCCACAAATGCACACATGCACACATCCACACATGCACACATCCACACTTCGACACATCCACACATCCACACATCAACACATCCACACATCAACACATCCACACATCCACACATCCACACATCCACACATCGACACATCCACACATCGAGACATCCACACATCCACAAATCGACACATCCACACATCCACAAATCGACGCATTCTCACATCTTCACATGCACACATCCACACATGCAAAGATGCGCACATCCACACATCCACACATGCACACATCCACACATGCACACATGCTCACATCCACACATGCACACATCCACACTCCGACACATCCACACATCAACACATCCACACATCAACACATCCAAACATTCACACATCCACACATCCACACAGCCACACATACACACATCCACACATCGACATATCCACACATCCACAAATCGAGACGTTCACACATTCACACATCCAAACATCCACACATCGTCACATCCACACATCCACAAATCCACATATTCACACATCCACACATCCACACATCCACACATGCACACATGCATACATGCACACATGCGCACAAGCGCACATGCACACATGCACACATCGACACATTCACACATGCACACATCCACACATCGACACATCCACACATCCACAAATCGACACATTCACACATCCACACATCCACAGCATCCACACATCCACAAATCCACACATCCACACATCCACACATCCACACATCCACACATGCAAACATGCACACATCCACACATCCACACATCCACAAATCCACACATGCACACATCCACACATGCACACATCCACACATCAACACATCCACACATCCACAAATCGACACATTCACACATCCACACATCCACAGCATCCACACATCCACAAATCCACACATCCACACATCCACACATGCAAACATGCAAACATCCACACATCCACACATAAACACATGCACACATGCACACATGCACACATGCTCACAAGCGCACATGCACGCATGCACACATCGACACATCCACACATGCACACATCCACTCATCGACACATCCACAAGTCGACACATTATCACATCCACACATCCACAGCATCCACACATCCACAAATCCACAAATCCACACATCCACACATCCACACATGCAAACCTGCAGACATCCACACATCCACACATGCACACATCCACACATGCACACATCCACACATCCACACATCCACACATCCACACATCCACACATCCACACATCGACACATCCACGCATCCACACATCCACACATCGACACATCCACACATCCACAAATCGACACATCCACACTTCGACTCATCCACACATCCACACATCCACACATGCACACATGCACACATGCACACATGCACACATTCACACATCCACACGTCCACAGCATCCACACATCCACACTTCGACACATCCATACATCAACACATCCACACATCAAAACATCCACACATCCACACATCCACACATCCACACATCCACACATCGACACATCCACACATCCACAAATCGACACATCCACACATCCACAAATCGACGCATTCTCACATCCACACATGCACACATCCACACATGCAAACATGCGCAAATCCACACATCCACACATGCACACATCCACACATGCACACATCCGCACATCCACACATCGACACATCCACACATCCACAAATCGACACATCCACACTTCGACACATCCACACATCAACACATCGACACATCCAAACATCGACACATCCACACATCCACAAATCGACACATCCACACATCCACAAATCGACGCATTCTCACATCCACACATGCACACATCCACACATGCAAACATGCGCAAATCCACACATCCACACATGCACACATCCACACATGCACACATCCGCACATCCACACTCCGACACATCCACACATCAACACATCCACACATCAACACATCCACGCATCCACACATCCACACATCGACACATCCACACATCCACAAATCGACACATCCACACTTCGACACATCCACACATCAACACATCGACACATCCAAACATCGACACATCCACACATCCACAAATCGACACATCCACACATCCACAAATCGACGCATTCTCACATCCACACATGCACACATCCACACTTGCAAACATGCGCACATCCACACATCCACACATGCACACATCCACACATGCACACATGCACACATCAACACATCCACACAACCATACATCCACACATCCACACAGCCACACATCCACACATCCACACATCGACATATCCACACATCCACAAATCGAGACTTTCACACATTCACACATCCAAACATCCACACATCCAGACATCGTCACTTCCACACATCCACAAATCAACATATCCACACATCCACACATCCACACATCCACACATCCACACATCCACACATGCACACATGCGCACAAGCGCACATGCACACATGCACACATCGACACATCCACACATGCACACATCCACACATCGACACATCCACACATCCATAAATCGACACATTCACACATCCACACATCCACAGCATCCACACATCCACAAATCCACACATCCACACATCCACACATCATCACATCCACACATCCACACATGCAAACATGCACACATCCACACATGCACACATGCACACATGCACACATGCACACATGCACACATCCACACATGCACACATCCACACATCGACACATCCACACATCCACACATCGACTTATCCACACATCCAAAAATCGACACATTCACACATCCACGCATCCACACATCCACACATGCACACATCCACACATGCGCACATCCACACATGCACACAACCACACATCCACACATGCACACATCCACACATCCACACATCGACACATCCACACAACCACACATCCACAAATCGACACATCCACACTCCGACACATCCACACATCCACACATCCACACATCCACACATGCACACATCCACACATGCACACATCCACACTTCGACACATCCACACATCAACACATCCACACATCAACACATCCACACATCCACAAATCGACGCATTGTCACATCCACACATGCACACATCCACACATGCAAACATGCGCACATCCACACATGCACACCTTCACACATCCACACTTCGACACATCCACACATCGACACATTCACACATCCACATATCCACTCATCGACACATGCACACATGCACACATCCACACATCCACACATGCACACATCCACACATCGACACATCCACACATCGACACATCCACACATCCACACATCCACACATCCACAAATCGACACATCCACACATCCACAAATCAACGCATCCTCACATCCACACATGCACACATCCACACATGCAAACATGCCCACATCCACACATCCACACATGCACACATCCAAACATGCACACATGCAAACATCCACACATGCACACAGTCACACTTCGACACATCCACACATCAACACATCAACACATCCACACATCAACACATCCACACATCCACACATCCACACATCCTCTTCCACACATGCACACATCCACACATCAACACATCCACACTTCAACACATCCACACATCCACACATCCACACATGCACACATGCACACATCCACACATCCACACATGCACACATGCACACATTCTCACTTCGACACAACCACACATTCACACATCCACACATCGACACATCCACACATCCACACATCCACACATGCACACATGCACACATCCACACATCCACACATGCAAAAATCCACACATCCACACATGCGCACATCCACACATCGACACATCCTCACAGCCACACATCCACACATCGACACATCCACACATCCACACATGCACACATCCACAAATGCACACATCCACACATGCACACATGCGCACATCCACACATCGACACATTTACACATCCACACATCGACACATTCACACATCCACACATGCACACAACCACACATCGACACTTCCACACATCCACAAATCCACACATCCACACAGCCACACATCGACACATCCACACATCCACACAGCCACACATCCACACATGCACACATCGACACATCCACAAATCGAGACATTCACACATCCACACATCCACACATGCACACATGCGCACATCCACACATCCACACATCGACACTTCGACACATGCACACATCCGCACATGCACACATGCTAACATCCCCACATCCACACATCCGTACATGCACACATACACACATCGAAACATCCACACATCCACACATCGACACATCCACACATCCACACATCGACACATTCGCACATCCACAAATCGACAAATTCACACATCCACACAATCAAACTTCCACACATCCATACATGCACACATCCACACATCGACACATGCACACATGCACACATCGACACACCCACACATCCACACATGCACACTTCCACACATCCATACATGCACACATCCACATCCACACATCCACACATCCACACATCGACACATCCACACATCGACACATCCACGCATCCACACATCCACACATCGACACATCCCCACATGCACACATCCACACATCCACACGTCCACACATCGACACAACTACACATCCACAAATCGACACATCCACACATCCACAAATCGACGCATTCTCACATCCTCACATGCACACATCTCCGCATGCAAACATGCACACATACACACATCGACACAGCCACACATCCACACATGCACACATGCACAAATGCACACATCCTCACATTCACACATGCACACATCCACACATCGACACATGCACACATGCACACATCCACACATCCACACATGCACACATCCACACATCGAAACATCCACACATCCACACATCGACACATCCACACATCGACACATGCACACATGCACACATCCACACATGCACACATCCACACATCGAAACATCCACACATCCACACTTCGACACATCCACACTTCCGCACATCCACACATCAACACATCACACATCCACACATCCACACATGCACACATGCACACATGCACACATGCACACATGCACACATGCACACATCCACACATCGACACATCCACACATCGACACATCCACACATCCACAAATCGACATATCCACACATCCACAAATCGACGCATTCTCACATCCACACATGCACACATCCACACATGCAAACATGCGCACATCCGCACATCCACACATGCACACATCCACAAATGCACACATGCACACATCCACACATGCACACATCCACACTTCGACACATCCACACATCAACACATCCACACATCAACACATCCACACATCCACACATCCACACATCGACACATCCACACATCGAGACATCCACACATCCACAAATCGACACATCCACACATCCACAAATCGACGCATTCTCACATCTTCACATGCACACATCCACACATGCAAAGATGCGCACATCCACACATCCACACATGCACACATCCACACATGCACACATGCTCACATCCACACATGCACACATCCACACTCCGACACATCCACACATCAACACATCCACACATCAACACATCCAAACAATCACACATCCACACATCCACACAGCCACACATCCACACATCCACACATCGACATATCCACACATCCGCAAATCGAGACGTTCACACATTCACACATCCAAACATCCACACATCGTCACATCCACACATCCACAAATCCACATATTCACACATCCACACATCCACACATGCACACATGCATACATGCACACATGCGCACAAGCGCACATGCACACATGCACACATCGACACATTCACACATGCACACATCCACACATCGACACATCCACACATCCACAAATCGACACATTCACACATCCACACATCCACAGCATCCACACATCCACAAATCCACACATCCACACATCCACACATGCAAAATTGCACACATCCACACATCCACACATCCACAAATCCACACATGCACACATCCACACATGCACACATCCAAACATCAACACATCCACACATCCACAAATCGACACATTCACACATCCACACATCCACAGCATCCACACATCCACAAATCCACACATCCACACATCCACACAAAAAAACATGCAAACATCCACACATCCACACATCCACACATGCACACATGCACACATGCACACATGCGCACAAGCGCACATGCACGCATGCACACATCGACACATCCACACATGCACACATCCACTCATCGACACATCCACAAGTCGACACATTATCACATCCACACATCCACAGCATCCACACATCCACAAATCCACACATCCACACATCCACACATGCAAACCTGCACACATCCACACATCCACACATCCACACATGCACACATCCACACATGCACACATCCACACATCCACACATCCACACATCCACACATCGACACATCCACGCATCCACACATCCACACATCGACACATCCACACATCCACAAATCGACACATCCACACTTCGACTCATCCACACATCCACACATCCACACATGCACACATGCACACATTCACACATCCACACGTCCACAGCATCCACACATCCACACTTCGACACATCCATACATCAACACATCCACACATCAAAACATCCACACATCCACACATCCACACATCCACACATCGACACATCCACACATCCACAAATCGACACATCCACACATCCACAATTCGACGCATTCTCACATCCACACATGCACACATCCACACATGCAAACATGCGCAAATACACACATCCACACATGCACACATCCACACCTGCACACATCCGCACATCCACACTCCGACACATCCACACATCAACACATCCACACATCAACACATCCACGCATCCACACATCCACACATCCACACATCGACACATCCACACATCCACAAATCGACACATCCACACTTCGACACATCCACACATCAACACATCAACACATCCACACATCAGCACATCCACACATCCACACATGCACACATGCACACATCCACACATCCTCACATGCACACATCCACACATCGACACATCCACACATCGACACATCCGCACATCCAAAAATCGACATATCCACACATCCACAAATCGACGCATTCTCACATCCACACATGCACACATCCACAAATGCACACATGCACACATCCACACATGCACACATCCACACTTCGACACATCCACACATCAACACATCCACACATCAACACATCCACACATCCACACATCCACACATCCACACATCGACACATCCACACATCGAGACATCCACACATCCACAAATCGACACATCCACACATCCACAAATCGACGCATTCTCACATCTTCACATGCACACATCCACACATGCAAAGATGCGCACATCCACACATCCACACATGCACACATCCACACATGCACACATGCTCACATCCACACATGCACACATCCACACTCCGACACATCCACACATCAACACATCCACACATCAACACATCCAAACAATCACACATCCACACATCCACACAGCCACACATCCACACATCCACACATCGACATATCCACACATCCACAAATCGAGACGTTCACACATTCACACATCCAAACATCCACACATCGTCACATCCACACATCCACAAATCCACATATTCACACATCCACACATCCACACATCCACACATGCACACATGCATACATGCACACATGCGCACAAGCGCACATGCACACATGCACACATCGACACATTCACACATGCACACATCCACACATCGACACATCCACACATCCACAAATCGACACATTCACACATCCACACATCCACAGCATCCACACATCCACAAATCCACACATCCACACATCCACACATGCAAACATGCACACATCCACACATCCACACATCCACAAATCCACACATGCACACATCCACACATGCACACATCCACACATCAACACATCCACACATCCACAAATCGACACATTCACACATCCACACATCCACAGTATCCACACATCCACAAATCCACACATCCACACATCCACACATGCAAACATGCAAACATCCACACATCCACACATCCACACATGCACACATGCACACATGCGCACAAGCGCACATGCACGCATGCACACATCGACACATCCACACATCCACTCATCGAAACATCCACAAGTCGACACATTATCACATCCACACATCCACAGCATCCACACATCCACAAATCCACACATCCACACATCCACACATGCAAACCTGCACACATCCACACATCCACACATCCACACATGCACACATCCACACATGCACACATCCACACATCCACACATCCACACATCCACACATCCACGCATCCACACATCCACACATCGACACATCCACACATCCACAAATCGACACATCCACACTTCGACTCATCCACACATCCACACATCCACACATGCAAACATGCGCAAATCCACACATCCACACATGCACACATCCACACCTGCACACATCCGCACATCCACACTCCGACACATCCACACATCAACACATCCACACATCAACACATCCACGCATCCACACCTGCACACATCCACACATCCACACATCGACATTTCCACAATCTACACATCCACACATCCACTCATGCCCACATGCACACATCCACACATGCACACATGCACACATGCACCCATCCACACATCCACACATCCACACATCCAAACATCCACACATCCACATATCCACACATCCACACATCCACACATCCACACATCCACATATCCACACATCCACAAATCCACACATCCAAACGTCCACTCATCGACACATCCACATATCCACTCATCGACACATCCACACATCCACAAATCGACACATCCACACTTCGACACATCCACACATCAACACATCAACACATCCACACATCAGCACATCCACACATCCACACATGCACACATGCACACATCCACACATCCTCACATGCACACATCCACACATCGACACATCCACACATCGACACATCCGCACATCCAAAAATCGACATATCCACACATCCACAAATCGACGCATTCTCACATCCACACATGCACACATCCACACATGCAAAAATGCGCACATTCGCAAATCCACACATGCACACATCCACACATGCACACATTAACACATGCACACATCCACACTTCGACTCATCCACACATCAACACATCCACACATCAACACATCCACACATCCACACATCCACACATCCACACATCGACACATCCACACATCGACACATCCACACATCCACAAATCGACACATCCACAAATCGACGCATTCTCACATCCACACATGCACACATCCACACATGCACACATCCACACTCCGACACATCCACACATCAACACATCCACACACAAAAAAATCCACACATCCACACAGCCACACATCCACAAATCGTCACATCCACACATCCACAAATCCACAAATCGACACATCCACAAATCGACACATCCACAAATCGACGCATTCTCACATCCACACATGCACACATCCACACATGCACACATCCACACTCCGACACATCCACACTCCGACACATCCACACATCAACACATCCACACATCAACACATCCACACAGCCACACATCCACACATCCACAAATCGAGACGTTCACACATTCACACATCCAAACATCCACACATCCACACATCGTCACATCCACACATCCACAAATCCACACATCGACACATCCACACATCCACACATCCACACATGCACACATCCACACATGCAAACATGCAAACATCCACACATCCACACATCCACACATCCACACATGCACACATGCACACATCCACACATCGACACATCCACACATCGACTTATCCACACATCCACAAATCGACACATTCACACATCCACGCATCCACACATCCACACATGCACACATCCACACATGCGCACATTCACACTTCCACACATCCTCAACATTCTCAAATCCACAAATCCACACATCCACACATCCACACATCCACACATCCACACATGCAAACATGCACACATCCTCACATGCACACATCCACACATCCACACATCCACACATGCACACATCCACACATGCACACATCCACACATGCGCACATGCACACATGCACACATCCACACATCCACACATGCACACATCCACACATCGACACATCCACACATCCACATCTCCACACATCCACACATCCACACATCGACACATCCACGCATCCACACATCCACACATCCACACATCCACAAATCGACACATCCACACTTCGACACATCCACACATCCACACATCCACACATCCACACATCCACACATGCACACATGCACACATTCACACATCCACACGTCCACAGCATCCACACATCCACACTTCGACACATCCACACATCAGCACATCCACACATCAAAACATCCACACATCCACACATCCACACATCCACACATCCACACATCCACACATCCACACATCGACACTTCCACACATCCACAAATCGACACATCCACACATCCACAAATCGACGCATTCTCACATCCACACATGCACACATCCACACATGCAAACATGCGCAAATCCACACATCCACACATGCACACATTCACACATGCACACATGCACACATCCGCACATGCACACTCCGACACATCCACACATCAACACATCCACACATCAACACATCCACGCATCCACACATCGACACATCCACACATCCACAAATCGACACATCCATACTTAGACACATCCTCACATCAACACATCCACACATCAACACATCCACACATCCACACATCCACACATCCACACATCCACACATGCACACATGCACACATCCACACATCCTCACATGCACACATCCACACATCGACACATCCACACATCGACACATCCGCACATCCAAAAATCGACATATCCACACTTCCACAAATCGACGCATTCTCACATCCACACATGCACACATCCACACATGCAAAAATGCGCACATTCGCACATCCACACATGCACACATCCACACATGCACACATTAACACATGCACACATCCACACTTCGACTAATCCACACATCAACACATCCACACATCAACACATCCACACATCCACACATCCACACATCCACACATCCACACATCGACACATCCACACATCGACACATCCACACATCCACAAATCGACACATCCACAAATCGACGCATTCCACATCCACACATGCACACATCCACACATCCACACATGCACACATCCACACTCCGACACATCCACACATCAACACATCCACACACCAACACATCCACACATCCACACAGCCACACATCCACAAATCGTCACATCCACACATCCACAAATCCACACATCGACACATCCACAAATCGACACATCCACAAATCGACGCATTCTCACATCCACACATGCACACATCCACACATGCACACATCCACACTCCGACACATCAACACATCCACACATCAACACATCCACTCATCCACACATCCACACAGCCACACATCCACACATCGTCATATCCACACATCCACAAATCGAGACGTTCACACATTCACACATCCAAACATCCACACATCCACACATCGTCACATCGTCACATCCACACATCCACAAATCCACACATCGACACATCCACACATCCACACATGCACACATGCAAACATGCACACATCCACACATCCACACATCGTCACATCCACACATGCACACATCCACACATCGACACATCCACACATCGACTTATCCACACATCCACAAATCGACACATTCACACATCCACGCATCCACACATCCACACATGCACACATCCACACATGCGCACATTCACACATCCACACATCCACAACATCCACAAATCCACAAATCCACACATCCACACATCCACACATCCACAAATCGACACATTCACACATCCACGCATCCACACGTCTACACATGCACACATCCACACATGCACACATCCACGCATCCACTCATCGACACATCCACACATCCACAAATCGACACATTCACACATCCACACATCCACACATCGTCACATCCACACATCCACAAATCCACACATCGACACATCCACACATCCACAAATCCACACATCGACACATCCACACATCCATTCATCGACACATCCACACATCGACAGATCCACACATCGACAGATCCACACATCCACACATGCACACATCCACACTTCGACACATCCACACATCCACACATCCACACATCCACACATCAACACATCCACACATCCACACATCCACACATCCACACATCCACACATAAACGCATGCACACATCCACACATCGACACATCTGTTAAGTATCCTTCTTGAGAACTCTTAATGGATTCTTGAAAAGCTTAACTTCATGAGAAAGAATGGAGATATAATTATACCCTAGACTTTTAGTATAGGGTATATTGTTTTTGTCACGAAGAAAATATGTAACACCTTAAAGGAGGCTCGGGAGGTATAGCAATGTATATATAAATGATCAGGATCACCTCCTGATTCGATTTAGCCATGTCTGTCTGTCTGTCTGTCTGTCTGTCTGTCTGTCCGTCTGTCCGTCTGTCCGTCTGTCCGTCTGTCCGTCTGTCCGTCTGTCCGTCTGTCCGTCTGTCCGTCTGTCCGTCTGTCCGTCTGTCCGTCTGTCCGTCTGTCCGCCTGTCCGTCTGTCCGTCTGTCCGTCTGTCCGTCTGTCCGTCTGTCCGTCTGTCCGTCTGTCTGTCTGTTTGTCCGTTCGCACGATAACTTTCGATAGAATGAAGTTAAAGACTTGAAATTTTGGTCAAATGTTGGAAGTATAATCTACTTGGTTAGTATTGAAAATCGGCGTGATCAGGCCAAGAGAACGCCTACCTCCTCTATATATGTAAAATAATTAAATGTGTCTATAACTCCCGATTAAATAAACATAAAAAGCTCTAGCTTTGGAAAATTGCTCGTGAGGATAATCTTCTACTCCCCTGAAAAAATAAAATCGATCAGCTGAAAACTAACGGTAATTTTCTTACAAAGAGCCCCGTACTACCCTACTTTCCGGTTTTTTTGTCTATAACTCTTGAACAAATTGACGTAGACACCTGATTTTTAGCATGTAACCCTGGAGTAAGAAGATGTTTAAGTTCTAGTAAGTTGGGCGTAATCAGATCAAAGTGACGCCTACCTCCCCTACAAATTTCAAGAAATTAAATATTCTTTTAATTACGATAACTTTCGATAAAATGACACTAGCAAGTTGAAAATTTGACAAAATGTTGCTTGTAGGATCTACTTGGTTGGTATTGAAAATGGGTAAGATCTGACTCAAGCAACCCCTACCCCCCCTACAAATGCAACTTCAATAAGCGATAACTTTTGACAGAATCAAGCCAGCGACTTGAAGTTTTGGTCAAATGTTTGAAGTGAGATCGGGTTAGTTGGTATTTAAGATGGGTTAGATCAAACCTAAGGAACCCCTACCTCCCCTACAAATGAAACTTCAAATAAGCGATAACTTTCGATGGAGTGAAGCTAGGGACTTGAAATTTTGTACAAATGTTTGTAGCATGATTTTATTTGTTGGTGGCAATAATGAGCAAGATCCGACCCAAGGAACCCCTACCTCCTCTACAAGTGTGACTTCAAATAAGCAATAACTTTCGATAGAATGAAGCTAGCGACTTGAAAAATTCTACAAATATTTGTAGAATGGGTTAGTTAATTGATTTTGATAATGGTCAAGATCCTACTGAATGATTGCCAACCTCCCCTATAAACTGGCCATACAGGAAACTCACTTTTAATGCATATTGTCGTTACCAATTGGTACTTTTGGTATCACCACTAGGTCTGTACAAGTCTAGGGTATATTCGCTTCGGCCTGGTTTTATATTTCTTTTATTCTTCTAGGATTTCTTGAAATAAATCAATTTTTAGAATATTTAATTCATTCGAAGAAGAAAGAATCATTTCAATGATATTCCTTTTAATTAATAATATTCATTTGCAGAGGAAAGATCGTCATTTGATTTCAATAATATTCCTTTTAATTAATAATATTTATTTTTTCTGTTTTTGAAGTTTACAAAAATTAATGTTCTCGAAGGAAAGATAAACTTTATATTTTTTTTATTTTTTTTTAAACATGTCAACTTTTTATAATTCATGACAACTTGATTTAAAATAATCAATTAAATAAGTAAGTGAATTTTAATTTATTTTTAACGATTCTAAAAATCCACAACATTACCCCCCTCCTTAGAAGAAAAACTAATTGTTTTTTAAATGATTAAACATCTGAACTACATGAAATCACTGAAACTTGTTCATTGAATGAAACCTTTTCGGCTCTCGATCGAGTTCTAGGATTTGGTGATGAAATGTCTACAAAAGCTGGTTTTAACCGATCTATTGATACATTTACTTCTTTTTGACCAACCAAAATCTTAAAAATCTTATCACCTCGATCGAGAACCAAAAAAGGACCTTCATAAGGCGCCTTGAGGGCGGGACGAACAGAGTCAACGCGTCGAAAAACGTGGGAACAAACCTTAAGTTCACTTGGTACAAAAGAATATTTATTTGTTTTGAAATTAGTCTCAACTCATCTGGAACTTTTAACAAATTTGCGCAAGCGTTCGATGTAATCTGTGACAGCCTCTCTGGAAACAGAAGGATTGACGAAGTCATGATTGAGTCTAAGATTTTGACCGTAAACCAATTCAGCCGGAGTGCAGTCAGAATCCTCTCGCAAAATAGTACGCAAACCTAATAAAACAAAAGGAAGTTCTCTTGTCCATTGAGGATTACCTCGACTTATAAGAGCCTCCTTCAAAATCCGATGCCAACGCTCAAGAAAGCCATTAGCCTTCGGATTATACGCGGTGTTACGTCTTCGTTCAAAACCGAGAAAAGTAGATAACTCCCTAAAAATTCTGACTCAAACTGAGGTCCCTGATCCATTAAAATAACTTTTGGAATGCCAAAACGCGGAAAAAATTCTTTTACTAAGGTGTCGGCGATGGTGGATGTACGTGCATCTGGAATAGGAAAAGCCTCAGGCCAACGAGTGAATCGGTCAATAATAGTTAAACAATATCTAAAATTTTCAGATAAAGGAAGTGGACCGACAATATCTAAATGAATGAAATTAAACTTTTCTTTGCTTGGCTCAAAAGATCCTAAAGGTGATTGAGTATGCCGAGAAATCCTCGACTGCCGACAGGACAAACACTGCCTGGCCCAAGACTTAGCATCTTTGTTAATTGATGGCCAAATAAACTGACCTCGAAGCAATTTAGCCGTAGCCCTTAGACCAGGATGACAAAGATTGTGTACCTTGTCAAAAACCATATGCCTTAGATCAGATGGGAAATAAGGTCTAACCGGATTGGTTGAAGTATCACACCAAATTAGAATATGAGAGTCTGGAATGCATACCGGCTTAAGAGCTAAAGTTGTTGATGACTTTAACTTTTCCAGTTCTGGATCCCTGGACTGTGAGAGTACCAGTTGTTGAATATTAATCGAGGAAGGAAACTCGATTGTTTCAACTCTCGATAAATTATCGGCGACTACATTATCCTCACCTTTAATGTGACGTATGTCACTGGTAAACTGAGCAATTAAGTCGAGATATCGAACTTGTCGCGGCAAAGCCTTATCTGACTTCTGCTTAAAAGCAAAAATTAGAGGCTTGAGGTCCGTAAACAACGTGAACTCTCGACCTTCTAACATATATCGAAAATGTTTTACTGCTAAATAAGCAGCTAACAACTCTCTATCATACGCACAATATTTGCGTTGAGTAGGACTTAGCTTTTGTGAAAAGAAACCTAAAGGCTCGTCAACACCATTGAAAGACTGTTGTAAAACTGCACCGACAGCAATGTCAGAGGCATCTACCAACAATGACAATTTCGCATCGCTACGAGGGAATGCCAGTTGTGAAGCATCGGCAAGCAGTTGTTTAGCCCTATCAAAAGCAGCCAAAGATCGCTCGTTCCAAGTAATTGGTTTCTTGTCTTTCTTTTTATGAGAACCAAGCAAGAAATCATTGAGCAGCGCCAAATTTTGAGCGGCATGGGGAACAAAACGACGATAAAAGTTAAACATACCCAGAAAACGACGCATTTCATAAACTGTTGTTGGGGTTTTAGATTACGTATAGCTTCAACTTTATCAGGAAGAGGTTTAACACCCCTAGCGTCAATATTATGACCAAGGAAAGATACTGAATCTTTCAGAAAATGACATTTTCCCAAATTGATGAGCAAACCATACTGTGTAAATCGTTCAAAGACGATTTCTAAGTTCCTCAAATGCTCTTCAACATCGCTAGAAGCTATCAGGACATCATCAATATAAGGGAAAACAAAATCAAGATCACGTAAAACCGAATGGATAAAACGCTGAAAAGTTTGCGCAGCATTCCGAAAACCAAAAGTCATTTTAGGAAATTCAAATAATCCAAAAGGTGTCGTGATTGCTGTTTTCTCAATATCCTCCTCGTTGACTGGAATTTGATGATACGCTTTAACCAAATCCAAAACAGAAAAAAATTTCTTCCCACTTAATTGTTGAGAAAAATCGTGAATGTGGGGTATGGGATATGAATCGGGCACAGTAATGTTATTTAAAGCACGATAGTCACCACAAGGTCGCCAAGAACCGTCTTTTTTCTTCACCATATGTAGAGGTGAAGCCCAAGGACTTTTCGAAGGACGACAAATGCCTTGTTCAACCATAAAACTGAATTCTTTTTTGGCACAAGTTAATTTGTCAGCATTCAGACGTCGAGGTCTTGCTGAAATCGGTGGACCTTTAGTAACTATATGATGCCTGATAGAATGGGGAACAGGAATTTTAAAGTCCGGTTCACACTCTGACCCAAAGTATTTCTTTAAAAGATTAGCAACTCGTGCATCAACATCAGGATAAGACACCAACTCAAGTTTAGGTATGTTAAATTGAATTAATTCACCCTGTTGAGACTGGCACGATGTTGCTAAATCTATAATTCGACGATTAGATAAATCCATTATTAAGCCAAAATGTTTAAGAAAATCAGCGCCAATGATAGGTCTAGAAATATCCGCAACCAAAAAATTCCAAGTAAAAACGCGACGAAGTCCTAAACTGACTTGCAGTTCACGATTACCATGAGTCGAAATGTTTGTTTCATTGGCAGCCTTCAAAAGAAAAAAAAGATTAGGAGATTTCCTATCAGCAACATTAACTGGAATAATCGACAAATCAGACCCTGTGTCAATCAAAAATTTCAGATTCGATTTGTCATCAACAATTATAAGACGGCTTGTGGAAACCGTCGATTCCAACACAAAATTTAGTTTTTTGTCATACGCTTACGGGGCGTATAACATTTATGCGCCTTATCTCCATATTTATCATGATAAAAACAGAGTCCCTCAGCACTAATTTGATATTTAGGTTTTGAACGGGAACGACTACGTGAATTTGAACAAGATGCATTACTTGTACTATTTTGCGCTGATAGATTTTTGACTTGTGGAGTAATAACACTATTCAACAAAACCATCATTTGATTAAGTTTGTCTGTTAACATGTTGATCTGAAGTTGGAAAGACTCTTGTCCACTAATAGACGAAATCGTACCTGACTCGGAAACCGCAAACACTGAAGGTGTTGTAACAACTTCATGAATTTTCTCAGCAACTTCCGCAACTTCCATTAACGAACCTTTTGCTGCTACAACTACGGTTCTGATATTCGTGGGGAGTCTCTCCCACCAGAGACAACTAAGAACCCTTTCATCAAAATTTGGTCCAGCCAGACTTTTCATCTCTCCTAAAAGTTGACCTGCCTTACGGTCGCCCAACTCCAAACCAGTTAGCAGTTTACGGATTCTCGATGAATCCGATAAACTGTATTTATCAATTACAGCTCTTTTAAAATCTGTGTACATAGAACAATCCCGGAGTCCCTCAAAAACTCCATCCATGTTCTCCAAATCTATGGGCGAGAACATACTTAATGCCAAATTAAATTGTTCAACCTCATTATCAATTCGAAACGCCGCAAATTGCCTTTCAAGCAGAGCAAACCAACCGATCGAGTTCCTAGGCCAAAAGGAAAACTTCTGAGACGATTCCTTTTATGATCATGTTGAGGAACTCGAGCCGCCGAATCGCGCAACTGTCGCGAATTTGAAACTGCTCCAGATGCTAACAATGGAGTAACATTAACTTCAATGTCAGTTTGGATATCTTCTCCCGATGAGGAATCATGATGGAGGGAAGAATTCGCAGTTCTGCTTCTAGTTACCGGCATTTTTATATTGATCACAAAAATCCACTTACCTTTACACTAATTGTTTAAAATATATTCAAATAATTAAAAATTAATTTAATTGAGGAATATAGCAGAATAAGCAACTTTTTGCTTCTAGCGCCAACTGCTGATGGACTAGTCACGTAAGACGAATAATTGAACGACGATGTTGTTCAAACGTTGAATTTGTTCGAACGTCGCCAGAACTCTAGAGGAATTATTGTTCCATATTCGGGGTCACCAGTTGTTAAGAATCCTTCTTGAGAACTCTTAATGGATTCTTGAAAAGTTTAACTTCATGAGAAAGAATGGAGATACATAATTTTATATTTCTTTTATTCTTCTATGATTTCTTGAAATAAATCAATTTTTAGAATATTTAATTCGTTCGAAGAAGAAAGAATAATTTCAATGATATTCCTTTTAATTAATAATATTCATTTGCAGAGGAAAGATGGTCATTTGATTTCAATAATATTCCTTTTAATTAATAATATTTGTTTTTTTGTGTTTTTGTAGTTTACAAAAATTAATGTTCTCGAAGGAAAGATAAATTTAATATTTTTTTCATTTTTTTTTAAAACATTTCAACTTTTTATAATTCATGACAACTTGATTTAAAATAATCAATTAAAGAAGTAAGTGGATTTTAATTTATTTTTAACGATTCTAAAAATCCACAACAGACTCATCGACACATCGACACATCGACACTTCGACACATCCACACATCCACACATCCACACATCGAAACAACCAAAACATTCACACATCCATACATCCACACATCGACACATCCACACATCCACACATCAACACATTCACACATCCACACTTCCACACATCCACACAACCACACAACCACACATGCACACATCCACACATCGACACGTCCACACATCCACATATCCACAAAAACACACATCCACACATCCAGACATCCACACATGCACACATGCGCAAATGCGCACATGCACACATCGACACATCCACACATGCACACATCCACAAATCGACATATCCACACATCCACAAATCGACACAATCACACATCCACACATTCACAAATGCGCACATCCACACATCCACACTTGCACATATCCACACATGCACACATCCACACATCGACACATCCACACATCTACACATCCACACATCGACACATCCACACATCCACAATTGCACACATCCACACATGCACACATCCACACATGCACACATGCGCACATCCACACATCCACACATCGACACATTTACACATCCACACATCGACACATTCACACATCCACACATCCACACAACCACACATCGACACATCCACACATCCAAAAATCCACACATCCACACATCCACACAGCCACACATCCACGCATCCACACATCCACACAGCCACACATGCATACATGCGCACATGCACAAATCGAAACATCCACACATGCACACATCGACACATCCACAATTCGAGACATTCACACATCCACACATGCACACATGCGCACATCCACATATCCACACATCGACACATCCACACATCGACACATCCACACATCCACACATCAAAACATCCACATATCAACATATCGACACGTTCACACATCCACATATCCACACATCGACACATTCACACATCCACACATGCACACATGCGCACATCCTCACATGCACACATCCAGGCGTCGAAACATCCACACATCGACACATCCACACATCCAAAAATCCACACTTCGACACATCCACACATCCACACATCGAAACATCCACACATCGACACATGCATACATGCGCACATGCACAAATCGAAACATCCACACATGCACACATCGACACATCCACAATTCGAGACATTCACACATCCACACATGC
Organism: Chloromyia formosa; assembly: GCA_964017055.1. Classification (NCBI taxonomy): domain Eukaryota; kingdom Metazoa; phylum Arthropoda; class Insecta; order Diptera; family Stratiomyidae; genus Chloromyia; species Chloromyia formosa. The sequence goes on from OZ024814.1 coordinate 71,256,611, forward strand.
ACACATGCGCACATCCACATATCCACACATCCACACATCCACACAACCACACATCGACACATCCACACATCCACAAATCGACACATTCACACATCCACACATCCAAACATGCACACTTCCACACATCCACACATGCACACATCCACACTTCGACACATCCACACATTAACACATCCACACACCAACACATCCACACATCCACACATGCACACATGCACACATCCACACATTTACACATGCACACATCCACACATCGACACATCCACACATCCACACATCGACACATCCACACATCGATACATCCACAAACCGACAAATTCACACATGCACACATCCACACATGCACACATCCACACATCGACACATCCCCACATCGACAAATCCACACATCCACAAATCCACACATCGACACATCCACACATCCACACATGCACACATCCACACATCGACACAACCACACTTCGACACATCCACACATCCAAAAATCCACACTTCGACACATCCACACATCCACACATCGAAACATCCACACATCGACACATACACGCATCCACACATCCACACAACGATACATCCACAAACCGACAAATTCACACATGCACACATCCACACAGCACACATCCATACATCGACAAATGCACACATGCACACATGCGCACATCCTCACATGCACTCATCCACACATGCACAAATCCACACAGCGAAACATCCACACATCCACACATCGACACATCCACACATCCACACATCGACACATCCACACATCCACAAATCGACACATTCACACATCCACACATGCACACTCCCACACATCCACACATGCACACGTCCACACTTCGACACATCCACACATTAACACATCCACACACCAACACATCCACACATCCACACATGCACACATGCACACATGCACACATTTACACATGCACACATCCACACATCGACACATCCACACATCCACAAATCGACACACCCACACATCCACAAATCGACGCATTCTCACATCCACACATGCACACATCCACACATGCACACATCCACACTTCGACACAACCACACATTCACACATCCACACATCCACACATCCACACATCGACACATTCACACTTCCACACATCCACACATCCACACAAGCACACATGCACACATGCACACATCCACACATGCACACATGCACACATGCAGACATGCACACATGCACACATGCGCACATCCACACATGCACACATCCACACATGTACACATCCACACATCCACACATCGACACATCCACACATCCACACTTGCACGTATGCACACATGCGCACATGCACACATGCACCTATGCACACATCCACACATCGACACATCCGCACATGCACACATGCATACACGCGCACATGCACACATGCACACATGCACACATGCACACATGCAGACATGCACACATGCACACATGCGCACATCCACACATGCACACATCCACACATGTACACATCCACACATCCACACATCGACACATCCACACATCCACACTTGCACACATCCACACATCGACACATCCACACATGCACACATGCACACATCCACACCTCAACACATGCACACATCCACACATCCACAATTCGCCACATTCACACATCGACACATTCACACATCCACACGTCGACACCTCCTCACATCCACACATCGACACATTCACACATCCGCACATCCACACATCCGCACATGCACACATCCAAACATGCACACATGCGAACATTCACACATGCACACATCCACACATGCACGCATCCTCACATCCACACATCGACACATCCACACATCCACACATCGACACATCCACACATCCACACATCGACACATCCACACATCCACACATCGACACATCCACACATGCACACATCCACACATCGACACATTCACACATCCACACATCCACACATGCACACCTGTGCACATCCACACATCCAAAAATCAACACATGCGCACATCCACACATGCACACATCCACGCATGCACACATCCACACATCGACACATCGACACATCCACACATGCACACATCCACACATCCACACATCGACACATTCACACATGCACACATGCACACATCCACACCTCAACACATGCACACATCCACACATCCACACATCCACACTTCGACACATGCACACATCCACACATGCACACATGCACACATCCACACATCCACACATCCACACATGCACACATCCACACACCGACACATCCACACATGCAAACATGCACACATCCACACCTCAACACATGCACACATCCACACATCCACACTTCGACACATTCACACATCGACACATTCAAACATCCACACATCCAAAAATCAACACATCCTCACATCCACACATGCACACATCTACACATGCACACATCCCCACATCGACACTTCCACACATCCACACATTCACACGTCGACACCTCCTCAAATCCACGCATCGACACATTCACACATCCGCACATCCACACATCCGCACATGCACACATCCAAACATGCACACGTGCGAACATTCACACATGCACACATCCACTCATGCACGCATCCTCACATCCACACATCGACACATCCACACATCCACACATCGTCACATCGACACATCCACACATCCACACATCGACACATCCACACATGCACACATCCACACATCGACACATCGACACATCCACATTTCCACACATGCACTCATCGACACAACCACACTTCCACACATCCACACATGCACACATCCACACATGCGCACATGCACACATCCACACATCGAAACTTCCACACATTCACACATCCACACATCCACATATCGACATATCCACACATCCACACATCTACACATCCCTACATCCACACATCGACACATCCACATATCGACATTTCCACACATGCATACATCCACACATCCACACATGCACACACCTACATATGCACACATCCACACATCGACACATCCACACATGAACACATGCACACATCCACACCTCAGCACATGCACACATCCACTCATCCACACTTCGACACATTCACACATCGACACGTTCACACATCAACACATCCAAAAATCAACACATCCACACATCCACACATGCACACATCTACACATGCACACATCCACTCATCGACACAACCACACTTCCACACATCCACATATGCACACATCCACACATGCGCACATGCACACATCCACACATCGAAACTTCCACACATTCACACATCCACACATCCACATATCGACATATCCACACATCCACACTTCGACACATCCACACATCCAAACATCGACACATCCACACATTGACACATCCACACATCCACAAATCGACAAATTCACACACCCACACATCCACACATCTACAAATTCACACTTCGACACATCCACACATCCACACATCCACACATCCACACATGCATACATGCACACATCCACACATCCACACATCCACACTTCGATACATCCACACATTCACACATCGACACATCCACACATCCACACATCCACACTTCGATACATCCACACATTCACACATCCACACATCCACATATCGACATATCCACACATCCACACTTCGACACATCCACACATCCAAACATCGACACATTCACACATCCACGCATGCACACCCGCGCACATCCACACATGCACTCATCCACACATGCACACATGCACACATCCACACATCGACACAGCCAAACATCCACGCATCCACACATCGACACATCCACACATCGACATATCCACACATCCACAAATCGAGACGTTCACACATTCACACATCCACACATCCTCACAGCAACACATCGACACATCCACACATCCACAAATCCTCATATCCACACATCCACACATGCACACATGCGCACACGTGCACATGCACACATTGACACATCCACACATCCACAAATCGACAAATTCACACACCCACACATCCACACATCTACAAATTCACACTTCGACACATCCACACATCCACACATCCACACATGCATACATGCACACATCCACACATCCACACATCCACACTTCGATACATCCACACATTCACACATCGACACATCCACACATCCACACATTCACACATCCACACATGCACACAGCGACACATCGACACATCCACACATCAACACATCGACACATCGACACATCGACACATCGACACATCCACACACCGACACATCGACACATCCACACATCGACACATCCACACATCGACACATCGACACATCCACTCATGCACACATGCACACATGCACACATGCGCACATGCACACATGCACACATGCGCACATGCACACATCGACACATGCGCACATGCACGCATGCACACATGCACACATGCGCACGTCCACACATGCACACATCGACACATCCGCACATGCACACATGCGCACATGCACGCATGCAAGTTATGTATACGACACCCCCACATTCCTCAAAAAATATTTTGTCTAAGTCAGCGTCTGTGACATCGGACACTGCATGGGAAGATGTTTGTACCTTCAATTCCAATTTAACGGAAACCATGTGCTGACTCAACATTACAAGTTAATAAATGGGCTCGTATTCTAATTCACCGCCCCAGTCAATCCGTACCGCGTTTGTGAACATCCACACATGAATACATGCACACATCCACACATCGACACATCCACACTTCGATACATCCACACATTCACACATCGACACATCCACGCATTCACACATCCACACATGCACACAGCGACACATCCACTCATCCACACATTCACACATCGACACATCCACACATCCACGCATTCACACATCCACACATGCACACAGCGACACATCGACACATCGACACATGCACACATCCACACATCCACACATGCAAACATCCACACATGCACACATCCAAACATGCACACATCCACACATGCATACATCTACACATCCACACATCGACACATCCACACATCGACACATCCACACATCCACAAATCGACAAATTCACACACCCACACATCCACACATCTACAAATTCACACTTCGACACATCCACACATCCACACATCCACACATGCATACATGCTCACATCCCCACATCCACACTTCAATACATCCACACATTCACACATCGACACATCCACACATCCACACATTCACACATCCACACATGCACACAACGACAGATCGACACATCCACACATCAACACATCGACACATCGACACATCCACACACCGACACATCGACACATCCACACATCGACACATCGACACATCCACACATCGACACATCGACACATCCACTCATGCACACATTCACACATGCACACATGCGCACATGCACACATGCACACATGCGCACATCCACACATGCACACATCGACACATCCGCACATGCACGCATGCACACATGCGCACATGCGCACATCCACACATGCACACATCGACACATCCGCACATGCACACATGCACACATGCGCACATGCACGCATGCAAGTTATGTATACGACACCCCCACATTCCTCAAAAAATATTTTGTCTAAGTCAGCGTCTGTGACATCGGACACTGCATGGGAAGATGTTTGTACCTTCAATTCCAATTTAACGGAAACCATGTGCTGACTCAACATTACAAGTTAATAAATGGGCTCGTATTCTAATTCACCGCCCCAGTCAATCCGTACCGCGTTTGTGAACCGCCTGAATTGTAAAACGTATCCACGATAATAAACGTGTCTTTTAATGTTCAAAGTACCTTTTCTGTGTATTATTTATTTTTTTGCTTTCCGCCACCGGCAACGATGTAACTGGCGCAGTCGGAAAAAACGTGAAAAACCGCTCTTCTTGGTACCACTCAGCTGAATAAAAACACCATAATTAAATGTCTTACCGATGATATAGTATCTTACATGCCAATTCACAAAAAGACTGCATCTGTCACCTCTCAAAGTAATAGTTTTAATACGAGAAGCTGTAGATAGATATGTATGTATACGAGATAAACTGTCCCACTCTTCGAGATGCTTAACCATTCATGTTAAGACGACATTGCAAATTGCAAACTTGTTTAACGGCTTCAGGGCGACGGGGACAAATTACGGTCTAATATTTTTCCCTCCTTCACTGTTTCTCTTTCTACAAATCTCAAGAAAATGCCAAAAATGGAAAGTACTCAACATTGCCTTTCTCACGACACCCCACTTGGCTATACCAGTGGATAAAAAAAAATTGACCTTAATTTTGCCTCTATGTGGACTCCTCCTTCCCCCCCCCCCCCCCCCTCTTAAAGTTGGCTGATTACAACACAACGCTTTCTCCAGCAAATTATAGGATTTCTACACATTCTCGCCGAATTATATGTGCAGCTTCAGCCGTTCGTAAGATATTCAATGAACAGACGGACAGACAGGTATTGTATTTGACCGATTTTGTAAGATTTAAGACACAAAACCCTAAAAAAAATAATTGTGTGAATAGTTATTGTTAGGATCACCAATTACCAATCTTCACCCTTCCAAAGTTGGTTCATTAAATAACTGCAATTCGCACTACGAAAAACAACATGCAAGTAGTACACGCATATCTATGCGTGAGGCCGGTAGGTGTATTTTTTGTATGGATAGTGTCAAAATGCATAAATTTAAGTCAATGTACTATTATTAAATATCATGTCATTGTAATGAAACTTAGAGATATTATTGCCTATGATGCTAGTTATCATTAACTATCAATATTTTTGGCCTCAGGTGTGCTTGAGGGGTGCAGGGGTGTGCTAACTGCAACTATAGAAATGTACTATTATTAACCTTTTTGGATGAGATTTAAAAATTCTATTATTTTCGGTTTTCTATGCTAGTGAAATGCCGCTTTTCTGTAAATTTTCATATGTCTAGCTATAACGGTCTCGAAATGCAAGGGGGGGGGACGAACTCGGACCACATATTTTCCCCTCTCCCTCTTTTCTCCTTTCTTCAAATTTGAAAAAAATTCTAAAAATGGAATGTACTCGACGGTACCTTTCTTACGATACCCCACTTGCCTATACCAAATGAAAAAAAAATTTCGACCTTCATTTTCCCTCTATGGGGACCCCCCATTAAAGTTGACTTATTACGACGCATCGCTTTCTCCAGAGAATTATAGTATTTCTACATATTTCCACCAAATTTCATGTATGTAGCTTCAGCGGTTCGTGAGATATTTCATGGACAGACAGACAGACAGACAGACGGACAGACGGACGCATGACCGATTTCATAAGGGTTTTGTTTTTATACAAAACCCTAATAAAAAGGGAATTGCATTGCCCGAAAAGCTGAATTTTATGAAAATTCGCTTCCGGCCTGGAAAATAAAAATTCCTGAGTCAGCTAATAAAAAGTGACTATAACACATAAAGGGAATTGCATTGCCCGAAAAGCTGAATTTTACGAAAATTCGCTTCTGACCTGGAACATTGAACTTCCTGAGTCAGCTAAAAAAAAAAAAAAAAAAAACAAGAAACCAAAACCAAAACCGAAAAGTGGCGGACAAAAGTGGAAAAGCGAACGAAAGGAGAGAAAAGCGGAATAAGTGCTACAATAGAAAAATGAAACCGGAATATAGAGGGCTACGCCCGCAATCCGAGGGTTTTGTAGCAAGTACTTATTTTGGTATGTAAGTATCGGCTCCTTGCTCTTCTTGGTACCACTTAGATGGATAAAAAAAAATAAAATGTCTGACCCATAATATAGTATCTTATATGCCCAATCATATTACGTGATTGTAATGAAACTTAGGACATATTATTGCCTATGGTGTTGGTTATCCTTGGTCATCGGTACTTTTGATCTCGGACGTGTTTAAGGGATGCAGGGATGCGCTAACTGTAACTATGGAAACAAACTATTATTAACCTATTTTGAGGAGATATACAAATTCCATTATTTCCCGTTTTATATACTGTTCGAAACCCACCTGCCTGGAAGTTTTCATTTTTCTAAGTGTAACGGTCTGGAAATGCAAGGGGGGGGGGGCCAAATTACGATCTAATAATTTATCCTCCCTCATTGTTCCCCTTTTTTTCAAATATAAGTAAAGTAAACTCAACATTACCTTTCTCACAACACCCCACTTGCCTATACCAGTCGATAAACAAAATTTTACCTTAATTTTGCCCTTCACCCTCCCCTCCCCCGCCCGTTACAGTTGGCCAATTACCACACATCGCCCCCTACCAATCTTTACCCTTTCATAAATGTGATTAACCATAATATGTAACAATAACTGCGATTCGCACTACGGAAAACAACATGCAAGTAGTACTCGCACCTTTGAAGCCGGAAGGTGTATTTTTTGTATGAATAGTGTAAAAATGCCTAACTTTAAGTGAATGTACTATTGTTAAATATTACATGGTTGTAATGAAACGTAGAGACATTATTGTCTATGGTGTTGGTTATCATTGGCCATCAATATTTTTGACCGCGGGTGTGCTTAAGGGGTGCAGGGGTGTGCTAACTGAAAAAATAAAAATGTACTATTATTAACCTTTTTTGATGAGATTTTGGAATTCTATTATTTATAGTTTTCTATGTTAGTAAAATGCCGCTTTTCTGTAAAATTTCATATCTCTAAGTATAACGGTTTGGAAATGCAAGGGGGGGGGGACAAACTCGGACCACATGTTTTCCCCTCTCCCTCTTTTCCCCTTTCTTGAAATTTGAAGAAAATTCCAAAAATGGAATGTACTCGACGGTACCTTTCTTACGATACCCCACTTGCCTATACCAAATGAAAAAAAAATTTCGTCCTTCATTTCCCCTCTATGGGGACCCCCCTCAAAGTTGACCTATTACGATGCATCACTTCCTCCAGAGAATTATAGTACTTCTACATATTTTCACTAAATTTCATACATGTAGCCTCAGCGGCTCGTGAGATATTCCATGGACAGACAGACAGACAGACAGACAGACAGACAGACAGACGGACGCATGACCGATTTCATAAGGGTTTTGTTTTACTACAAAACCCTAATTAGTGAAAATAACGAGACAATGGAGCAGAAAGTCTTCGCAATCGAAAGCCAAATGCGAGAAAAAGAGGACCAGATCTCGCAGCTGGCAACTGCAGTACAACAATTGGTGTCCAATCAGACAAGAGACACCCAAATTGGACAACTGGCGGCGGCTATTCATCAACTCTCGTTGAGTCAGAATAACAACCCAAACAACAGGGTTCTGAAGGAGATTCGAAACATGAACGCCTTTACTGGGAAAGGCGACACATCCATCAACAGCTTTATCAGCAGCACGGAGTATTACTTACGTAGTATAGAAGACCAGGATACTAAACGTGCGGCAACGAGGCTAATCTACTTCGAAAAAATACAAGGCGAAGCGAAGGACGTCGTGATAAACATTCAGGAACCAGAAAATTGGCAGCTAATTAAAGCTACATTGAAGCGGAGGTTTAAGCCGGAATTGGAGCCATCGCATATCTACAGGCGCATCAGCAGCTTGAAGGCCAATACGGTGAGTGAGTTAGCAATAGAAGTAGAAAAAATTAAATGCAAAACAGACGAACTTAGAATTTATCACGCGGAAGATGTGTATATCGATTTAAGTAACGTAGAGTCTCTTTTGGTGAACACTATAAAAGAAGTTACACAAGGTGTTCTGTTAGATAAAATTTATGAAATTTCAAATTTAGAGACTATTTGCATATAATGCGTAGTAGAAGATTTGAAAATAGTTGCATTAGAAATGAATATAAAAAACAAAATTTACAAAGTTCCCAAAAACCACAAAACTTTAACAAAAATCATTTTCAACAACGAGGTCAAAAATTCGATGAAGACAGAACTTTCAGACAAGACAGAAATAATGAACACCAGACAAGACAGAATTCAGAACAACACAAAGTTTACCAAAAACCCGATAATAATTTCCAAAATTCCGAAAATGTTCGACGTAGTCAACAGACTAGGTATACGGACAGACACAATAACCAGTACAAAAACAATTCGGGTCAATATTGGAGAAATTCTGGGCAGCACAAACATCCGCAAATGGAACCCATGGAAGTGGATAATGTGCAAGCCGATAATAAAGGGAAAAATGCTAAAAATGTTGATCAAAAATTTAATAGTGGTGAATATTACAGGGAAAATAATCAAAGAAATGGGAGGCAAGTAGAACAAGTACAATCAAAAATTGGTAGTAGTTCATCTCAGGTAAACGAGGTCGCGTTTTTCCTAAACTAGCCTCGGATTACCTACCATTAATTGAACTAACTATCAATGCAGTTAAGTATACCGTATTGATAGATACCGGCTCCTCATTCAGTATAATTGATGAGAACCTTCGGGAATCTGAAAAAATTAAAATAAAACCATTATATTTCTCAACTATAACAGGGCGAGACTCTGTAAAACTATGAAGTTCATACGTCGGCACCGGCCGAATTAAAGTCAGGTGGAAAGTAAGAGATTTAAGAACTAGAAATTATGACTTTATAGTGGGTATAGATTTATTGGATAAACTATTTTAAGTGCCGTGATTGATCTGGAAGAAAAGACAATCACTCTTAATGGGCAAACAATACGATTTTCCAATAACCCCTATAAGTTTAATGAAATATGCGCTTTGGAACAAATTGAAAGTGACTACATGAAACATTTGAAGTTAGATCATTTGAATACCGAAGAGTATAAAAAAATAACGAGGGTAGTGAAAAGATTTGAAAATATTTATTTCAAGGAAGGGGATCAGCTCACAAGTACACCAAGCATAAAACATGAAATTCTGACAACCACAGATCAGCAAATCAACTCAAGATTGTACAGATATCCTCCGCAGCACGAGGACGAAGTCCGTCGACAAATTGCGGAAATGGAAAAACAAGGCATCATAAGAAAAAGTAATTCAAAGTACTCAAGTCTTTTGATAGTAGTGCCCAAGAAAACTGATAATTCTGGGGAGAAAAAATTTAGGCTAGTCATAGACTACAGGAAATTAAATGAAGTCACTATTGATGACAAATTTCCTTTGCCTAACATTGAATCCATACTGGGAAAATTGGGAAGGGCACAATATTTTAGCACAATCGATCTAGCCAAAGGATACCATCAGATCCTTGTCAAAGAAGAAGACAGGAAAAAGACTGCCTTCGTAACACCACATGGCCTATATGAATTTATCCGTATGCCATTTGGGCTGAAAAATGCCCCGGCTACGTTTCAGCGCCTCATGAATGAGGTTCTGCGTGACTTTATTAATAAAGTCTGCGTCGTTTACCTTGACGACATTTTGATTTTCAGTACCTCACTAGAGGAACACGTTCAGGCCATTACAGATATTTTTACCGTTTTGGAAAAGCACAAATTGAAAGTTCAGATCAACAAGTGCAACTTTATGAAAAAGGAAACTGGATTCCTGGGTCACATAGTCACAAAGGATGGACTAAAACCCAATCCAGACAAAAGCAAAGTAATAGAATCATTAGAAATCCTGAAAACTTAAAAGCAAGTACAGCGTTTCTTAGGACTTACCGGGTATTATCGGAAGTTCGTTAAAGATTACGCAAAAGTCGCACAGCCAATCACGAAGTATTTGCAAAAAGGGGTTAAACTGAATATAAAAGATCCAAATTTCATAGAAGCCTTTGAAAAACTTAAAATCTTGGTAACCTCTCCACCCATATTAAAATTTCCGGACTTTAAAAAACAGTTTCATTTAACTACTGACGCATCGAATTACGCAATTGGCGCTGTGTTATCACAGGATGGTCATCCAGTAAGTTTCGCATCGCGAACATTGCAAAAATATGAGCGAAGTTTTTCTTCAATTGACAAAGAATTTTTATCTATCATGTGGGCCGTTCAGTATTTCCGGCCATACCTTTATGGCAAAAAATTCAAAATTTATACAGACCACCAGCCAATCAAGTACTTAAATACCAAGTACAGAAGAGAGGATCTACCACTTAAACATCAAAGGTGGCTTACCAAATTAAGCGATTACGATTATGAGATAGAGTACGTTAAAGGAAAAGAGAATCGCGTAGCGGACTTTTTGAGTAGAATTCAGCAGCCGGAGAATGCTGAAACGAAATCTGAACAATCGGAAAATCGAACACAATCTTATTCTGATCTAGGAATTTTTTTCAATTTATTTTAGAAGAAGATGAAAATTCTACTTTAGCTACTAAACATTCAGCAGAAGAAGAAAATTTAGACCACATCCCCATAAAAGAGGAAATTGTAAATAAGTATAAGACGCAATTAATTCTGACTAATAATAAAACCCATGAAATCGAAATTATACATGGAAAAAAGTAATCTATATAGCAGATTATGACTTCGAAAATTTAAACGACATCCTTAGGAGAACTACCAGATAGGCAGTATAACGTAGTACAAGAACATATTAGACTTATGTTTTCAAACGATAGCGGAGTAAAGTTCATACGTTGCTCCTTTAGAGCACAAGATATTCTTACGGAAGTTGAAGCAGTCAAGCAAATATCTCTTTATCATGTCAAGGAAAGTCTCCATTCGGGTATTCAAGAAACTTTTCAATCACTAAAAAACAAAATTTACTTCCCAAAATTATTAGAATTTATACAGTTAGTTATAAACCAATGTGACATTTGTCAGGAAGTGAAATACGAAAGGAGACCCATAAAACCAACTTTCCAGTTAACAGAAACACCAGATGATGTAAATCAAATAATCCAAATAGTCATGTATTTCATAATGAAGCAATGTTTTTTAACATGCATTGACAAATTTTCTAAATTTGGCACAGCTTACTATTTATCAGACAGGAACCATGTATTTTAACAGTAATTGAAGTATTAGAAGAACACTTTACGAAATTTGGGAAACCAAGCAAAATTATTTCAGGAAACGAATTTAATGCAATTAGAATCAAGGAATATTTAGAAAATGAGGGTGTCAGTCAACATATTACCAAACCTCACAGCCACACAGGATTAGCCGATGTGGAAAAACTACACAGTACTATAGCCGAAAAGTTTAGAATCCTTACAGTTGAGAAATCGAAATTTACACCGAAACGAATATTGCAACAGGCATTAAGAAATTATAATCAGAGGTATCATTCTGCCATAAAATGTACTCCCAGTGAAGTACATTTTCGAAAAGTAGATCTCGACCAAATAAGAAAAAATCTACTAGCATCCAAACACAAAATGTTAGAAAGGCACAATGCGAAAAGGGAAAACTATGTTGATACCCGGACAACGGGATTCATAAAAAACTATAAAGCGGTAAGACTTAAGCAATTACCTAAATATAGGAAGTCAAAATTAGCGAATGTTCACCCGATTAACATTAAACGAAAGCGTAAATTTGCAGATTGCGAAGGTAGTATAATTCTTCCCTTCACAGAGGGAGAAAAACAAATAATTAATGAAGCTGTAAATGGAGAATCTCAGGACGAAATTTTAATTTCAAAATTTAATTTAACTATTAAACGGCAAGATATTAAGACTTTAGAAGGTAATTCATGGCTTAATGACAATATTATTAACTTTTATCTAAATCTGTTAGCAGAACGTAGTAACCAATCCGAAATTAATAGTTCTCCTAAAGTTTATGCCTTTAATACTTTCTTTGTTCAAACACTGTTGCGATTAGGGTATACAGGAGTTCGAAGATGGACCAAAAGTATCGACATTTTTTCTTACGATATAATACTAATTCCTGTTCATATGCACAATACGCATTGGTGCATGTCAGCAATTGATTTTAAAAATAAAACAATAAAATATTATGATTCCATGGGAGGAACAAATTCCGAACTTTTAGACTCATTAGAAAATTACCTGAAAGAAGAATCTTCAGACAAAAAGAAAATGCCGTTCGACACAGAAGCATTCGAAAAAACCAATGTTGCTGATTGTCCCAGGCAAAGTAACGACAACGACTGTGGAGTCTTCAGCTGCATGATAGCTGAACACCTTACACGAAATTGTAGCCCAACATTTACACAATCAAATATTCCATACTTTCGAGAAAGAATGATTTTGGAAATAGTTCAAGGGAAACTTATAACTTAAAATTGATGTTTACTCAAACTCTTATTGATATCCTTAAGTAACAAAAAAATTTTTTCCAGCTCTTAACGGTATTAACTGTATTAATACTCGTAACTCCAGTTCATGGCATGTTAAACGTTTACAATATTGCTGAACAAAATGGGTTCTTTGAAATAAAACTTACAACAGCAGAAGTATTTTAGTAGTTAAAAGCAGCATTATAATCCATTTTATCGATACACACGAAATTTCGGAAATTATTGAGGGTTTCAAAAACAATATAAACAGTACATATGGACAAAACAAAGACATATTAATTGCAGAACTAGAACACCTGACAAATAAAATTAAAACATTAGTACCACAAAGTAACAGACACAAACGGGGGTTAATAAACCTTATTGGACACGCCCAAAAATGGCTTTTCGGAACTATGGACGAAAACGATAGACGTGACATTGACGAACATTTAAAGATAACAGACACAAACAACCATTACGCAATTACAACACACAACAAACAAGTAGACATTAACCGAAACTTTAGTGACGCTCTGAAACAATTAAAAAACATTGTTCAACAAGATCGAAATTTAATTTTAAACAGAATAAATCAGTTGTCAAACAATACACTCAATAATAATCTCTACTACGACCAATTCTTTAAAATTCAAATCCTAAAAAACAGAATAGAAAATCTTCAAGATAATGTTGCATCTGCAAGAAATGGTATTTTAACCGATGAAGAAATAAGGAAATTTGATATTGATGTACAAAAGTTACAATATGTAAAAGTAGGCTTAGCTAAATCTGAAAACAATTTGTTAGTATTTGCGATTAAAATCCCCAGGGAATTTGTAACTGTTCAGCTCAATGTAATTATACCAATCCCCAACAAAGAAAACAGAGAAATTGACTTTGAAAAAGAAATAGTATTTACCTATAATAACACAGCATATAAATATGAAAAATTAAAAACATTAAACGAACTTAGTGTAAGTAAACATTGTACTTATTACCAAAGCTGCAAATTAACTAAAAATCAAAATTTAGAAATTATCGAACTTGATACTGAAACAATTCTAATAAAAAATGCTAAACAGTTAAAATTAACACAAAATTGTGATGTAAGAAAACTTGTATTATCTGGAAATGTATTAATTCACTTCAATGACTGTACTTTGCAAATTCTAGACCATTACTTCTCGAATATTCAAGAAAAATTCGAAGATCGTTTTTATTTTCCAACAAATATGCAGCCTTATAATTTTTCTGACAAAATAACTTTAGATGATATTGTAATCAATAATATTGAAAATATAAATAAAATTAAAGAATTACAAGTTCACAAATATTGGATATATGGAATCAATACAACTGTAATCATAATTGTAATACTTACGATTTTGGGGTTATTGGTTTATTTTAAAAGAAAACAAAAAATTATAAAAATTGATATACCTACTAGAATTCAGGAGAATTCTTATTGTCAAAGGGGGCGAGTTATGTATACGACACCCCCACATTCCTCAAAAAATATTTTGTCTAAGTCAGCGTCTGTGACATCGGACACTGCATGGGAAGATGTTCGTACCTTCAATTCCAAGTTAACGGAAACCATGTGCTGACTCAACATTACAAGTTAATAAAAGGGCTCGTACGCTAATTCACCACCCCAGTCAATCCGTACCGCGTTTGTGAACCGCCTGAATTGTAAAACGTATCCACGATAATAAACGTGTCTTTAAATGTTCAAAGTAACTTTTCTGTGTATTATTTATTTTTCTTTTGCTTTCCGCCACCGGCAACGATCTAACTTGCACGCATGCACACATGCAAATATCCACACATGCAAACATCCACACATCGACACATCCACACATCCACCCATCGACATTTCCACACATCCACACATCGACACATCCACACATCCACCCATCGACATTTCCACACATCGACACATCCACATATCCACACATCGACACATCCACATATCGACACATCCGCACATGCACATGCACGCACATGCACGCATGCACACATGCACACATGAACACATGCGCAAATGCGCACATGCGCACATGCACACATCGACATATCCGCACATGCACACATGCGCACTTGCACGCACGCACACATCCACACATGCACACATGCACACATGCGCACATCCACACATGCACACATCCACACATGCACACATCCACACATCGACACATCCCCACATCCACACATCGACACATCGACACATCCACACATCCACACATCCACACATCCAAACATCATCACATCGACACATCGACACATCCACACATCCAAACATCGACACATTCACACATCTCCACATCGACACACGACACATCAACACATCAACACATCAACACATCGACACATCGACACATCGACACATCGACACATCGACACATCGACACATCGGCACATCGGCACATCGACACATCGACACATCCACACACCGACACATCCACACATGCACACATGCGCACATCCACACATGCACACATCCACACATCCACAAATCGACACATCCACACATCCACTCAACGACACATCCACACATGCACACATCCACACATCGACACATCCAAACATCCACACATCGACACATCCACACTTCCACACATGCACTCATCGACACATCCACACATCAACACATCGACACATCGATACATCGACACATGGAAACATCGACACATCCACACATCCTCACATTCACATATCGACACATCCACGCATCGACATATCCACACATCCACACATCGACACATCCACACATCCACACATCGACACATTCACACATCCACACATCCACACATGCACACCTGCGGACATCCACACATGCACACATCCACACATGCACACATCCACACATGCACACATCCACACATCCACACATCGACACAGCCACAAATCCACACATCCACACGTCGACACATCCACACATCCACACATCGACATATCCACACATCCACAAATCGAGACGTTCACACATTCACACATCCACACATCGACACATCGACACATCCACACATCCACACATCCACAAATCCACATATCCACACATCCACACATCCACTCATGCGCACACGCGCAAATGCACACTTGCACACATCGTCACATCCACACATGCACACATCCACACATCGACACATCCACAAATCGACACATTCATACATCTACACATCCACAACATCCACACATCCACAAATCCACACATCCACACATGCAAACATGCACTCACCCACACATGCACACATCCACACATCCACACATGCACACATCCACACATGCACACATCGACACATCCACACATCCACACATCGACACATCCACACATCGACTTATCCACACATCCACAAATCGACACATTCACAAAAAACACATCCACACATGCACACATCCACACATCCACACATGCACACATCCACACATCGACACATCCACACATCCACACATCGACACATCCACGCATCCACACATCCACACATCGACACATCCACACATCCACAAATCGTCACATTCACACATCCACACATCCACACATCCACAAATCGACAAATTCACACATGCCCACATGCACACATACGCACATGCGCACATGCACACATCCACACATGCAAACATGCACACATCCAAACATGCACACATCCACACATGCATACATATACACATCCACACGTTCACACATCGACTCATCCACACATTCACACATTCACATATCCACACATGCACACAGCGACACATCGACACATCCACACATCAACACATCGACACATCGACACATCCACACATCGACACATCGACACATCCACACATCGACACATCCACACATCGACACATCGACACATCCACTCATGCACACATGCACACATGCACACATGCGCACATCCACACATGCACACATGCACACATGCGCACATCCACACATGCACACATCGACACATGCGCACATGCACGCATGCACACTTGCACACATGCACACATCCACACATGCACACATCGACACATGCGCACATGCACGCATGCAAGTAATGTATACGACACCCCCACATTCCTCAAAAAATATTTTGTCTAAGTCAGCGTCTGTGACATCGGACACTGCATGGGAAGATGTTTGTACCTTCAATTCCAATTTAACGGAAACCATGTGCTGACTCAACATTACAAGTTAATAAATGGGCTCGTGTGCTAATTCACCGCCCCAGTCAATCCGTACCGCGTTTGTGAACCGCCTGAATTGTAAAACGTATCCACGATAATAAACGTGTCTTTTAATGTTCAAAGTACCTTTTCTGTGTATTATTTATTTTTTTGCTTTCCGCCACCGGCAACGATCTAACTGGCGTAGTCGGAAAAAACGTGAAAAACCGCGAAGTTATTACGTGTTTAAAAATTTCGTAAAAACCGCGAAGGTACGCGAAATTGCAATAATTAATATAAAAACGGAATCGCATTGCCCGAAAAGCTGAATTTTATGAAAATTCGCTTCTGGCCTGGAAAATAAAAATTCCTGAGTCAGCTAATAAAAAGTGACTATAACACATAAAGGGAATTGCATTGCCCGAAAAGCAGAATTTTACGAAAATTCGCTTCTAACCTGGAACATTGAACTTCCTGAGTCAGCTAAAAAAAAAAAAAAAAAAACCAAAATCGAAAAGTGGCGGACAAAAGTGGAAAAGCGAACGAAAGCAGAGAAAAGCGGAATAAGTGCTACAATAGAAAAACCAGGCCGAAGCGTATATACCCTAGACTTGTACAGACCTAGTGGTGGTACCAAAAGTATCAATTGGTAACGACCATATGCATTAAAAGTGAGTTTCCTATACGGCCAGTTTATAGGGGAGGTTGGCAATCATTCAGTAGGATCTTGACCATTATCAAAATCAATTAACTAACCCATTCTACAAATATTTGTCGAATTTTTCAAGTCGCTAGCTTCATTCTATCGAAAGTTATTGCTTATTTGAAGTCTCACTTGTAGAGGAGGTAGGGGTTGCTTGTGTCGGATCTTGCTCATTATTGCCACCAACAAATAAGATCATACTCAATTGCCCTAACCCCTTGTGGGGCATAGCGCGCCAACTGTTCCATGTGGCCCAGTTGACGTTTCGTTGGCATTAAATAAGATCATGCTTCAAACACTTAAACAAAATTTCAAGCCTCTAGCTTCACTCTATCGGAAGTTATCGCTTATTTGAAGTTTCACTTGTAGGGGAGGTAGGAGTTCCTTGGGTCGGACCTTGCTCATCATTGCTACCAACAAATAAAATCATGCTACAAACATTTATACAAAATTTCAAGTCTCTAGCTTCACTCCATCGAAAGTTATCGCTTATTTGAAGTTTCATTTGTAGGGGAGGTAGGAGTTCCTTAGGTTTGATCTAACCCATCTTAAATACCAACTAACCTGATCTCACTTCAAACATTTGGCCAAAACTTCAAGTCGCTGGCTTGATTTTATCAAAAGTTATCGCTTATTGAAGTTGCATTTGTAGGGGGGGTAGGGGTTACTTGGGTCGGATCTTACCCATTTTCAAAACCAACCAAGTAGATCCTACTAACAACATTTTGTCAAATTTTCAACTCGCTAGTGTAATTTTATCGAAAGTTATCGTAATTAAAAAATATTTAATTTTTGAAATTTGTAGGGGAGGTAGGCGTTCCCTTGATCTGATTATGCCCAACTTACTGGAGCTTAAGCATCTTCCTACTCCAGGGTCACATGCCAAAAATCAGGTATCTACGTCAATTGGTTCAAGAGTTATAGACAAAAAACCCGAAAAGTAGGGTAGTACGGGGCTCTTTGTAAGAAAATTACCGTTAGTTTTCAGCTGATCGATTTTATTTTTTTAGGGAAGTAGAAGATTATCCTCACGAGCAATCTGCCAAAGCTAGAGCTTTTTATGGTTATTAAATCGGGAGTTATAGATACATTTAATTATTTTACATATATAGGGGAGGTAGGCGTTCTCTTAGCCTGATCATGCCCATTTTCAATACCAACCAAGTAGATTATACTTCCAACATTTGATTAAAATTTCAAGTCTCTAGCTTCATTCTATCGAAAGTTATCGTGCGAACGGACAGACAGACAGACAGACGGACAGACGGACAGACGGACAGACGGACAGACGGACAGACGGACAGACGGACAGACGGACAGACGGACAGACGGACAGACGGACAGACGGACAGACGGACAGACGGACAGACGGACAGACGGACAGACGGACAGACGGACAGACAGATAGACAGACAGACAGACATGGCTAAATCGAATCAGGAGGTGACTCTGATCATTTATATATATATATTGCTATACCTCCGGAGCCTCCTTTAAGGTGTTACATATTTCCGTCGTGACAAAAACAATATACCCTATACTAAAAGTCTAGGGTATAATTAGTGAAAATAACGAGACAATGGAGCAGAAAGTCTTCGGAATCGAAAGCCAAATGCGAGAAAAAGAGGACCAGATCTCGCAGCTGGCAACCGCAGTACAACAATTGGTGTCCAATCAGACAAGAGACACCCAAATTGGACAACTGGCGGCGGCTATTCATCAACTCTCGTTGAGTCAGAATAACAACCCAAACAACAGGGTTCTGAAGGAGATTCGAAACATGAACGCCTTTACTGGGAAAGGCGACACATCCATCAACAGCTTTATCAGCAGCACGGAGTATTACTTACGTAGTATAGAAGACCAGCAGCCCTATTCCAGTTCTCACTATCGCTAAAACTCTAGCGCTAAAATTTACTAAATGGTTTTTAGCGAATTTTAGACTAATTTCCTATTCTGGCTCTAAACACATCGCTTAATTTGATTCATTTCGGTGCTAAATTTTAGCGATGAACAACATGAATCGGATAAAAAATAAGTTGGCTCTTTGACAATTAAATTTTAGCGAAATTTGCATTCCAGTCATATTCTGTCAGCTATAAAATCGTTAAAATTCGGTAAATTTAGAGGCAAGTAAATTTCGGCGCTAAACAAAAAACTGAAAGGTAAAACTTTTATAATATTACATTAGAAGGTATTTTATTTCAAATTAAATATGTATTAAATTACAGAAAATGGAATCTCGAGGAAAGCGAATAACAAAGGAGCAGAAGTTTATGCAGATTCAATATTTAGAAGACCACCCGGAATTCGCACGCGACCGGTAAAAGGAATTGTTTAATTTTCATTTTATTAAGACGAAATTTATACAATTATGCAGTTTTGTGAATGATACTGGAAGCAAAAGTCTCAAGGACCAGTGGACTTTGCTATCTATCAGGCTTAATGCCTGCGGCGGAGCGGAGAAAAATGGTGATGGATGGAAAAAAGCCTGGATGAATATGAGGTAATCATTAGAAAACGTTTGAGGGAAATTAGATTAATTTAACATTTTTATTATAAGGAGTAAAACGAAGCAAAAATCCCAGGACCTAAAAAATGCAATGGAGAGGAGCGGCGTAAATGGCAACATATCGGGAAAAGAACTGTCCGATATGGACGAAAGGATTATCGGCGTAACGTCAACGTTTGCAATTGTCGGGCAAGAGGTAGTTGGCGAACCACTGGTGCGTAGTTTACAGCTTCCCTTTAGTTTCAATTAATAAAACTTGTTCCTATAAACTATCACAGAGGAGATCGGGAGAAATTCATTCTGTGAATATGTTCGAGGCTTTTAATGAAGATGTTGAGGTCCGTTTAAAAAAGTACTACATTTGACTTAAGTTTTTATTGTGAATCTTTTTTTATTTTCAGTTCATCGAAGAACGTATCGTGAATAGGACGGAATCGCCTGAACCACCGATGGAAGAAAGATATACTAGGCCCCCGCGAATTCGGCAGCCTCCTCGCAGGAAGAATCCTTCCTTAGAAGAAACAGTAAAATGCTACGTCTAGAGGAAAAGAAAATCGAAATTGAGGAAGCGAAGTTAGCCGAAAAGCGAAGGAAAAGCGATATTTTGGAAAAAAGAAATGAACTATTGGAAGTTCAAAATTCGATAGAACGAGAAAAAAATACGTCGATAAATTTACTGTCAAAACGTATTGCAAAACTAGTTGAGAATTAATTTTATGTATTATTGTCTATTTATGTGTTCATGTTATGTGTCAATCATTAAATTAAAATACATATAAGTATTAAGTTGATTGAATCCATTTCTTTTATTTATATTTTTTACGCTATTACAAAATGAAAAAAAAAACTTTATAATAAGCTGAAAAAAACTTAAGAACTAAAATACGTTTCTAAAAGACGATGTCCGGAAGCGGATCCCTGCGGAGTCGTATACAATTCACTATTTTCTTCATCTTCAATTGGAGAATCTTCGTACGCTACATTGGCATCTCCGTAGTTGCATAATTAATAATCAAAATATTATGCAGAATAATGCAAGCATTAATTATTTTCCCCGCTACTATAGAGTCGTTCATTAGAACTCTTTCTTTTAGCAGGCAACGAAATCTTGATTTTAGTACACCAATGCACCGTTCAACACAGTTTCTTGATTTTCGATGCTACCTGTTGTAGTTTTCCTCAGCATCAGACAAATTATTACCTTCCATCGGCGTCATTAAAAATGGCAGTTGTGGATACCCACTGTCACCTTTAAAAGGGAATATTTTATTAAAATTCATTGCAGATTAGTTAGAATAATTATTACCCAAAAGCCAAAAGTTTCGTTCTCCATTTGAATAACGATTCTCCAGTAAAACTTTTAAAGCACTTGCTCTCCAAACGGATGCATCATGTGCCGTCCCACCGAAGCGTGCGTTACAATCTAATATTCGTAGATTGTAATCACATACCT
Source organism: Chloromyia formosa (assembly GCA_964017055.1). Classification (NCBI taxonomy): domain Eukaryota; kingdom Metazoa; phylum Arthropoda; class Insecta; order Diptera; family Stratiomyidae; genus Chloromyia; species Chloromyia formosa. Next base: position 71,279,449 of record OZ024814.1, read on the forward strand.
TCAAGAATATTAACAATTTGAAACTTAAATGGCTGAGTAAAACTATATTAGTTAGTCTTACTACTTGAACATTTATGGAATGCCCTCCTTTCCTGCATACATACAAATGTTCAATATTTTTCGGCGGTGCTCTTATTTTAACATGTGTTCCATCAATTGCTCCTATAATGCCTGGAAAGCGGAACTTTTCATAAAACCTTTGGAAAGTAAAAGTTAGCTAGTAAAGTATGTTTATTTGCATCGGATGAGGAAACGTACTTTTCCTTGCATATCAGTATTTCTTCTCGAGTTGATGGAAACTTAACATATTTCCCTAAAAGATATTTATCCATAATATCCGCAACTTCACGGACACACCGGCTTACAACGCTTTGGGAGACGTTTAGTAACAGATCTTGCCCAACCGAAAGCTGATAACTTCCTACATTTAAAGAATAAAACATTTAACACCATGACGAAATAACGAAACAAAAGTTACCTTGGGCAAAGAATCGCAAAGCTACTAAGAATCGTAACATTTTGGAAATACCGAAACTCTTCATTCTTCCTTTCATGTATGGATTAATTTCAGCAAAAATTTTCTTACACATTTGTTTTCTAAATCTAAAAATTTCAACAAATCTTTCATCAGAAATGTCGAATGGATCTGTCGATTCACGCAAGCATTTCCTCTTTTTTCGAAGACTGTTTCTTATATTTCGACGTGCAAACATCAAAACGAGATTTCGCCGTAATGCACTCATTTTACAAATCAAAAACAAATCTCTTTTTGGTAAATAATGTTCTTATAACTGAAACGCACAAAAACTCTTACATTGTCATCGATTAATTCTAATATTTGACATTTAAAATTAGCGGTGGATAAAAATATAAAATTTAGCTTAGAGATTTTTAGCGAACTGAAATCTAGAATAGGAATTTAGCGAAGACGCTAAAATTTCGGATAAAATTTTAGTTTTATCGTTATAGCAATTTTAAACATTTTAGCGATAGCGAGAACTGGAATAGGGCTCCAGGATACTAAACGTGCGGCAACGAGGCTAATCTACTTCGAAAAAATACAAGGCGAAGCGAAGGACGTCGTGATAAACATTCAGGAACCAGAAAATTGGCAACTAATTAAAGCTACATTGAAGCGGAGGTTTAAGCCGGAAGTGAAGCCATCGCATATCTACAGGCGCATCAGCAGCTTGAAGGCCAATGCGGTGAGTGAGTTAGCAATAGAAGTAGAAACCAGGCCGAAGCTTCGCTTCGGCCCGGAGTCCGAATCGTAGTTACCCTAGACTTGTACAGACCTAGTGGTGATACCAAAAGTACCAATTGGCAACGACCATTTACATTAAAAGTGGGTCTCTTATATGGCCAGTTCATAGGGGAGGTTGGCACTCATTCAGTGGGATCTTGACCATTCTCAAAATCAATTAACTAACCCATTTTACAAATATTTATCCAATTTTTCAAGTCGCTAGCTTCATTCTATCGAAAATTAACGCTTATTTGAAGTTTCACTTGTAGGGGAGGTGGGGGTTTCGATGGTCGAATTTTACGTATTTTCAATATTAGTCGACTGGATCATACTACAAACATTTTAAAATACCAAAATTTCAAGTCGCTAGCTTTATTTTATCGTAAGTTATCGCTTATTTTAAGTTTCATTTCTAGGGGAGGTAGGGGTTCCTTAGGTGGGATCTTACCCATCTTTAATGCCAACTAACTCAATCTCACTTTAAACATTTTACCAAAATTTCAAGTTGCTGGCTTCATTCTATCAAAAGTTATCGCTTATTTGAAGTTTCATTTGTAGGGGAGGTGGGGGTTCCTTGAGTCGGATCTTGCTCATTTTCAATACCAACAAAGTAGGTCTTACTAGCAACATTCTATTAAATTTTCAACTTGCTAGTGTCATTTTATCGAAAGTTATCATAATTAAAGTAACATTTGATTTTTTGAAATTTGTAGGGGAGGTAGGCGTTCCTTTAATCTGATTATGCCCAACTTACTAAAACTCACGCAGCTTCTTACTTCCGGGTTACGTGCCAAAAATCAGGTGTCTACGTCAATTGGTTCAGGAGTTATAGACAAAAAACCTGAAAAGTAGGGTAGTACGGGGTTCTTTGTAAGAAAATTACCGTTAGTTTTCAAGTTATCAGTTTTATTTTCCCATGAGAGTATGAAATTACCCTCATGAGTAATCTACCAAAGCTAGAGCTTTTCATGTCTCTTTAATCGGGAGTTATAGATACATTTATGTATTTTACATATGTAGGGGAGGTAGGCGTTCTCTTGGCCTGATCATGCCCATTTTCAATACCATCCAACTAGATCACACTTCCAACATTTGACCAAAATTTCAAGGCTCTAGCTTCATTTTATCGAAAGCTATCGTGCGAACGGACAGACAGACGGACAGACAGACAGACAGACAGACAGACATGGCTAAATCGAATCAGGAGGTGACCCCGATCATTTATATAATATACATTGCTATACCTCCGGAGCCTCCTTTAAGGTGTTACATATTTCCGTCGTGACAAAAACAATATACCCTATACTATAAGTCTAGGGTATAAAAATTAAATGCAAAGCAGACGAACTTAGAATTTATCACGCGGAAGATGTGTATATCGATTTAAGTAACGTAGAGTCTCTTTTGGTGAACACTATAAAAGAAGTTACACAAGGTGTTCTGTTAGATAAAATTTATGAAATTTCAAATTTAGAGACTGTTTTGCATATAATGCGTAGTAGAAGATTTGAAAATAGTTGCATTAGAAATGAATATAAACCAGGCCGAAGCTTCGCTTCGGGCCGGAGTCCGAAGCGTATATACCCTAGACTTCTACAGACCTAGTGGAGATACCAAAAGTACCAATTGGCAACGACCATATGCATTAAGAATGGGTCTCGTATATGGCCAGTTCATAGGAGAGGTTGGCACTCATTCATTAGGATCTTGACCATTCTCAAAATCAATTAACTAACTAACCCATTCTACAATATTTGTCGAATTTTTCAAGTCGCTAGCTTCATTCTATCGGAAGGTATTGCTTATTTGAAGTTTCACTTGTAGAGGAGGTAAGGGTTCCTTAGGTCGGATCTTGCTCATCATTGCCACAAACCAATTAGATCACCCTACAACCATTTAAACAAAATTTCAAGTCTCTAACTTCACTCTATCGAAAGCTATCGCTTATTTAAAGTTTCGTTTGTAGGGGAAGTAGGGATTTCGTTGGTCGGATGTTACCCAGCTTTAATGCCAACTAACTCAATCTCACTTCGAACATTTGACCAAAATTTCAAGTCACTGGCTTCATTCCATCAAAAGTTATCGCTTATTTGAAGTTTCATATATAGGGGAGGTGGGGGTTCCTTGGGTTGGATCTTGCCCATATTCAACACCAACTACGTAGGTCTTACTAGCAACATTCCACCAAATTTTTAACTCGGTAGTATCATTCTATCAAAAGTTATCGCTTATTTGAAGTTTCATTTGTAGGGGAGGTAGGGGTTGCTTGAGTCGGATCTTACCCATTTTCAATACCAACCAAGTAGATCCTACTAACAACATTTTGTCAAATTTTCAACTCGCTAGTGTCATTCTATCGAAAGTTATCGTAATTACAGGAATATTGAATTTTTTTAAATTTGTAGGGGAGGTAGGCGTTCCTTTGATCCGATTATGCCCAACTTACTAGAACTCAAGCATCTTCTCACCCCAGGGTTACATGCCAAAAATCAGGCGTCTACGTCAATTGGTTCAAGAGTTAAAGACAAAAAACCCGAAAAGTAGGGTAGTACGGGGCTCTTTGTAAGAAAATTACCGTTAGTTTTCAACTGATCGATTTTATTTTCCCAGGAGTTTATAAGATTACCCTCACGAGTAATCTACCAAAGCTAGAGTTTTTCATATTTATTTAGTCGGGAGTTTCAGATACATTTAAGTATTTTACATATGTAAGGGAGGTAGGCGTTCTCTTGGCTTGATCATGCGCATTTTCAATACCATCCAACTAGATTACACTACCAACATTTGGCCAAAATTTCAAGGCTCTAGCTTCATTCTATCGAAAGTTATCGTGCGAACGGGCAGACAGACAGACAGACAGACGGACAGACATGGCTTAATCGAATCAGGAGGTGACCCTGATCATTTATATATATACATTGCTATACCTCCGGAGCCTCCTTTAAGGTGTTACATATTTCCGTCGTGACAAAAACAATATACCCTATACTAAAAGTCTAGGGTATAAAAACAAAATTTACAAAGTTCCCAAAAACCTCAAAACTTTAACAAAAATCATTTTCAACAACGAGGTCAAAAATTCGATGAAGACAGAACTTTCAGACAAGACAGACATTACGAACAACGAGACAAGACATTCAGACAAGACAGAAATAATGAACACCAGACAAGACAGAATTCAGAACAACACAAAGTTTACCAAAAACCCGATAATAATTTCCAAAATTCCGAAAATGTTCGACGTAGTCAACAGACTAGGTATACGGACAGACACAATAACCAGTACAAAAACAATTCGGGTCAATATTGAAGAAATTCTGGGCAGCACAAACATCCGCAAATGGAACCCATGGAAGTGGATAATGTGCAAGCCGATAATAAAGGGAAAAATGCTAAAAATTTTGATCAAAAATTTAATAGTGGTGAATATTACAGGGAAAATAATCAAAGAAATGGGAGGCAAGTAGAACAAGTACAATCAAAAATTGGTAGTAGTTCATCTCAGGTAAACGAGGTCGCGTTTTTCCTAAACTAGCCTCGGATTACCTACCATTAATTGAACTAACTATCAATGCAGTTAAGTATACCGTATTGATAGATACCGGCTCCTCATTCAGTATAATTGATGAGAACCTTCGGGAATCTGAAAAAATTAAAATAAAACCATTATATTTCTCAACTATAACAGGGCGAGACTCTGTAAACTATGAAGTTCATACGTCGGCACCGGCCGAATTAAAGTCAGGTGGAAAGTAAGAGATTTAAGAACTAGAAATTATGACTTTATAGTGGGTATAGATTTATTGGATAAACTATTTTAAGTGCCGTGATTGATCTGGAAGAAAAGACAATCACTCTTAATGGGCAAACAATACGATTTTCCAATAACCCCTATAAGTTTAATGAAATATGCGCTTTGGAACAAATTGAAAGTGACTACATGAAACATTTGAAGTTAGATCATTTGAATACCGAAAAGTATAAAAAAATAACGAGGGTAGTGAAAAGATTTGAAAATATTTATTTCAAGGAAGGGGATCAGCTCACAAGTACACCAAGCATAAAACATGAAATTCTGACAACCACAGATCAGCAAATCAACTCAAGATTGTACAGATATCCTCCGCAGCACGAGAACGAAGTCCGTCGACAAATTGCGGAAATGGAAAAACAAAAAGTAATTCAAAGTACTCAAGTCTTTTGATAGTAGTGCCCAAGAAAACTGATAATTCTGGGGAGAAAAAATTTAGGCTAGTCATAGACTACAGGAAATTAAATGAAGTTGTAGCGGCACTGTCTAATCAACTAAAAATAAATCTAGCAGCCGTTTTTCCATCAAATATATAGTTGGCTGTGATTTACAATATATAAACTAAAAAATAAATATTACATAGTTGTCAATCTTTTCGTCTATTAAATGTATACTTTTTAATAATTAATTTAATATATGTATTATAAATAAATAGGTGTAAAATATAGTGTAAATTAAATAAAAAATATAAAATATTATTTGAATTAAAAGAAATAGCTAAAATGTGTAAAACATAATTAGCTATATTTGGTGACCCCGACGTGATATGAATCAATGTTGCGTGAAAAGCCGATGTAAGAAACCCGTCGTTCGAACAAACTCAAATTTTGAACAACATCGTCGTCGCGACAACCGGCCTTAGCTGAGAACTACATATAACAAGTATCACGTGAAATTTCATCGCTACGCCACAGTGGATTCGGCCCGTGCTCTGTCAGTGTGTGCAGTATCACTGTGACCCATGCAGTTTGTCTGCTGCACCATTTTTGCATTGTAGCCCCGAGGTCAACTATCCCAGCAATGTCATGTATTGTATTGCAATCGCAATCAAAGACATAAGGCGTCAGCTTTCCTCATGAGGACATATAAGCCTAGTATCTCTTTATAGCAATTGGTTTTGGCATAGTCCACGGTTACTCCCAGTTCCAGCATTCTTCAATCAACGCGCAGTTTGAACATATCCACAGCACGAATTCCGGTATGGCCTATGGTAGAACGCATTGTGCATTATTGCGACGTCACAATTCAAGTGAACCTCATCGTCACTGGACACTTCGATACGCCTCAATTGGATCTGCCTCATACTACGTGTCTTATCTTTATCACATCAGTGCCACTCATCCGCCATTCTATTTTATCGTGCGTTCCCACTAGGGAGGGAGTATTGTAGCGGCACTGTCTAATTAATTAAAAATAAATCTAGCAGCCGTTTTTCCATCAAATATATAGTTGGCTGTGATTTGCAATTAATAAATTGAAAATATATATTACATAGTTGTCAATCTTTTCGTTTATTAAATGTATACTTTTTAATAATTAATTTAATATATGTATTATAAATAAATATGTGTAAAATATAGTGTAAATTAAATAAAAAACATAAAAGAACTACGATTGGGGTAAACCCCAATCATGCAATACTCTAGATGAATTTGAACCTGGTTTTGAATCTAACTGATATTGTTAATTAAGTGTTAAGTACAAAATTTCAGCCCGATAAATTGTATAGGTAATGAGTAAATTGGCTTAACGTATTTCATGAAATAGTGCAGTTTGTGTGGGAGGGGGTAGAAGGAGGGTGAGGATTACAATAAATTTTATAATGTAGGTTACAATTATCATAAAAGTGATATATTCAAAATTTCAAAGCAAGATGTTTTATAGTTTCTGAGAAAATCTGATTATTGTTAATTATCAAAAATGTGTCATTTTGTATGGGAGGGGGTAGACGGAGTAAGGGTAATCGATTACTTTTCTTGAATCTAACTGATATTGTTAATTAAGTGTTAAGTACAAAATTTCAGCCCGATAAATTGTATACGTACTGAGTAAATTGGCTTAACGTATTTCATGAAATAGTGCAGTTTGTATGGGAGGGGGTAGAAGGAGGGTGAGGATTACAATAAGTTTTATAACATAGGTTACAATTATCATAAAAGTGATATATTAAAAATTTCAAAGCAATATGTTTTATAGTTTCTGAGAAAATCTGATTATTGTAAATTTTCAAAAATGTGTCATTTTGTATGGGAGGGGGTAGAAGGGGTGGAGCGATTTAGCCCGTTCACGAACTTAGCCTTCATTTTTTGTCAAAAATAACGTGTGCAAAATTTGAACTTCATAGCTCAACGCGTTCTCGAGCTAGAGAGGTCACGGACGGACGGACGGACAGACGGACAGACGGACAGACGGACATCCGGTTTTGAGATATTCGAGTGATAATATGAACTTCTGTATCATTCATTTTTTTCTGCGAGCCTTATTTCTTAGCGTTACAAACTTTGTGGCAAACTTATAATACTCTCAGATTTCATCTAGAGTATAAATATAAAATATTATTTGAACTAAAAGAAATAGCTAGAATGTGTAAAACAAAGTCACTATTGATGACAAATTTCCTTTGCCTAACATTGACTTCATACTGGGAAAATTGGGAAGGCCACAATATTTTAGCACAATCGATCTAGCCAAAGGATACCATCAGATCCTTGTCAAAGAAGAAGACAGGAAAAAGACTGCCTTCGTAACACCACATGGCCTATATGAATTTATCCGTATGCCATTTGGGCTTAAAAATGCCCCGGCTACGTTTCAGCGCCTCATGAATGAGGTTCTGCGTGACTTTATTAATAAAGTCTGCGTCGTTTACCTTGACGACATTTTGATTTTCAGTACCTCACTAGAGGAACACGTTCAGGCCATTACAGATATTTTTACCGTTTTGGAAAAGCACAAATTGAAAGTTCAGATCAACAAGTGCAATTTTATGAAAAAGGAAACTGGATTCCTGGGTCACATAGTCACAAAGGATGGACTAAAACCCAATCCAGACAAAATCAAAGTAATAGAATCATTAGAAATCCTGAAAACTTAAAAGCAAATACAGCGTTTCTTAGGACTTACCGGGTATTATCGGAACTTCGTTAAAGATTACGCAAAAGTCGCACAGCCAATCACGAAGTATTTGCAAAAAGGGGTTAAACTGAATATAAAAGATCCAAATTTCATAGAAGCCTTTAAAAAAATTAAAATCTTGGTAACCTCTCTACCCATATTAAAATTTCCGGACTTTAAAAACAGTTTCATTTAACTACTGACGCATCGAATTACGCAATTGGCGCTGTGTTATCACAGGATGGTCATCCAGTAAGTTTCGCATCGCGAACATTGCAAAAATATGAGTGAAGTTTTTCTACAATTGACAAAGAGTTTTTATCTATCATGTGGGCCGTTCAGTATTTCCGGCCATACCTTTACGGCAAAAAATTCAAAATTTATACAGACCGTAGCGGACTTTTTGAGTAGAATTCAGCAGCCGGAGAATGCTGAAACGAAATCTGAACAATCGGAAAATCGAACACAATCTTATTCTGATGTAGGAATTTTTTTCAATTTAGAAGAAGATGAAAATTCTACTTTAGCTACTAAACATTCAGCAGAAGAAGAAAATTTAAACCACATCCCCATAAAAGAGGAAATTGTAAATAAGTATAAGACGCAATTAATTCTGACTAATAATAAAACCCATGAAATCGAAATTATACATGGAAAAAAGTAATCTATATAGCAGATTATGACTTCGAAAATTTAAACGACATCCTTAGGAGACTCATTAAAAAAGGTTTAACGGGAATATACTCAGAACTACCAGATAGGCAGTATAACGTAGTACAAGAACATATTAGACTTATGTTTTCAAACGATAGCGGAGTAAAGTTCATACGTTGCTCCTTTAGAGCACAAGATATTCTTACGGAAGTTGAAGCAGTCAAGCAAATATCTCTTTATCATGTCAAGGAAAGTCTCCATTCGGGTATTCAAGAAACTTTTCAATCACTAAAAAACAAAATTTACTTCCCAAAATTATTAGAATTTATACAGTTAGTTATAAACCAATGTGACATTTGTCAGGAAGTGAAATACGAAAGGAGACCCATAAAACCAACTTTCCAGTTAACAGAAACACCAGATGATGTAAATCAAATAATCCAAATAGTCATGTATTTCATAATGAAGCAATGTTTTTTAACATGCATTGACAAATTTTCTAAATTTGGCACAGCTTACTATTTATCAGACAGGAACCATGTATTTTAACAGTAATTGAAGTATTAGAAGAACACTTTACGAAATTTGGGAAACCAAGCAAAATTATTTCAGGAAACGAATTTAATGCAATTAGAATCAAGGAATATTTAGAAAATGAGGGTGTCAGTCAACATATTACCAAACCTCACAGCCACACAGGATTAGCCGATGTGGAAAAACTACACAGTACTATAGCCGAAAAGTTTAGAATCCTTACAGTTGAGAAATCGAAATTTACACCGAAACGAATATTGCAACAGGCATTAAGAAATTATAATCAGAGGTATCATTCTGCCATAAAATGTACTCCCAGTGAAGTACATTTTCGAAAAGTAGATCTCGACCAAATAAGAAAAAATCTACTAGCATCCAAACACAAAATGTTAGAAAGGCACAATGCGAAAAGGGAAAACTATGTTGATACCCGGACAACGGGATTCATAAAAAACTATAAAGCGGTAAGACTTAAGCAATTACCTAAATATAGGAAGTCAAAATTAGCGAATGTTCACCCGATTAACATTAAACGAAAGCGTAAATTTGCAGATTTCGAAGGTAGTATAATTCTTCCCTTCACAGAGGGAGAAAAACAAATAATTAATGAAGCTGTAAATGGAGAATCTCAGGACGAAATTTTTTATTTCAAAATTTAATTTAACTATTAAACGGCAAGATATTAAGACTTTAGAAGGTAATTCATGGCTTAATGACAATATTATTAACTTTTATCTAAATCTGTTAGCAGAACGTAGTAACCAATCCGAAATTAATAGTTCTCCTAAAGTTTATGCCTTTAATACTTTCTTTGTTCAAACACTGTTGCGATTAGGGTATACAGGAGTTCGAAGATGGACCAAAAGTATCGACATTTTTTCTTACGATATAATACTAATTCCTGTTCATATGCACAATACGCATTGGTGCATGTCAGCAATTGATTTTAAAAATAAAACAATAAAATATTATGATTCCATGGGAGGAACAAATTCCGAACTTTTAGACTCATTAGAAAATTACCTGAAAGAAGAATCTTCAGACAAAAAGAAAATGCCGTTCGACACAGAAGCATTCGAAAAAACCAATGTTGTTGATTGTCCCAGGCAAAGTAACGACAACGATTGTGGAGTCTTCAGCTGCATGATAGCTGAGAACCTTACACGAAATTGTAGCCCAACGTTTACACAATCAAATATTCCATACTTTCCAGAAAGAATGATTTTGGAAATAGTTCAAGGGAAACTTATAACTTAAAACTGATGTTTACTCAAACTCTTATTGATATTCTTAAGTAACAAAAAAAATTTTTCCAGCTCTTAACGGTATTAACTGTATTAATACTCGTAACTCCAGTTCATGGCATGTTAAACGTTTACAATATTGCTGAACAAAATGGGTTCTTTGAAATAAAACTTACAACAGCAGAAGTAGTAGTTAAAAGCAGCATTATAATCCATTTTATCGATACACACGAAATTTCGGAAATTATTGAGGGTTTCAAAAACAATATAAACAGTACATATGGACAAAACAAAGACATATTAATTGCAGAACTAGAACACCTGACAAATAAAATTAAAACATTAGTACCACAAAGTAACAGACACAAACGGGGGTTAATAAACCTTATTGAACACGCCTAAAAATGGCTTTTCGGAACTATGGACGAAAACGATAGACGTGACATTGACGAACATTTAAAGATAACAGACACAAACAACCATTACGCAATTACAACACACAACAAACAAGTAGACATTAACCGAAACTTTAGTGACGCTCTGAAACAATTAAAAAACATTGTTCAACAAGATCGAAATTTAATTTTAAACAGAATAAATCAGTTGTCAAACAATACACTCAATAATAATCTCTACTACCACCAATTCTTTAAAATTCAAATCCTAAAAAACAGAATAGAAAATCTTCAAGATAATGTTGCATCTGCAAGAAATGGTATTTTAACCGATGAAGAAATAAGGAAATTTAATATTGATGTACAAAAGTTACAATATGTAAAAGTAGGCTTAGCTAAATCTGAAAACAATTTGTTACTATTTGCGATTAAAATCCCCAGGGAATTTGTAACTGTTCAGCTCAATGTAATTATACCAATCCCCAACAAAGAAAACAGAGAAATTGACTTTGAAAAAGAAATAGTATTTACCTATAATAACACAGCATATAAATATGAAAAATTAAAAACATTAAACGAACTTAGTGTAAGTAAACATTGTACTTATTACCAAAGCTGCAAATTAACTAAAAATCAAAATTTAGAAATTATCGAACTTGATACTGAAACAATTCTAATAAAAAATGCTAAACAGTTAAAATTAACACAAAATTGTGATGTAAGAAAACTTGTATTATCTGGAAATGTATTAATTCACTTCAATAATTGTACTTTGCAAATTCTAGACCATTACTTCTCGAATATTCAAGAAAAATTCGAAGATCGTTTTTATTTTCCAACAAATATGCAGCCTTATAATTTTTCTGACAAAATAACTTAAGATGATATTGTAATCAATAAAATCGAAAATATAAATAAAATTAAAGAATTACAAGTTCACAAAAATTGGATAGATGGAATCAATATAACTGTAATCATAATTGTAATACTTACGATTTTGGGGTTATTGGTTTATTTTAAAAGAAAACAAAAAATTATAAAAATTGATATACCTACTAGAATTCAGGAGAATTCTTATTGTCAAAGGGGGCGAGTTATGTATACGACACCCCCACATTCCTCAAAAAATATTTTGTCTAAGTCAGCGTCTGTGACATCGGAAACTGCATGGGAAGATGTTCGTACCTTCAATTCCAAGTTAACGGAAACCATGTAATCCAAATAGTCATGTATTTCATAATGAAGCAATGTTTTTTAACATGCATTGACAAATTTTCTAAATTTGGCACAGCTTACTATTTATCAGACAGGAACCATGTATTTTAACAGTAATTGAAGTATTAGAAGAACACTTTACGAAATTTGGGAAACCAAGCAAAATTATTTCAGGAAACGAATTTAATGCAATTAGAATCAAGGAATATTTAGAAAATGAGGGTGTCAGTCAACATATTACCAAACCTCACAGCCACACAGGATTAGCCGATGTGGAAAAACTACACAGTACTATAGCCGAAAAGTTTAGAATCCTTACAGTTGAGAAATCGAAATTTACACCGAAACGAATATTGCAACAGGCATTAAGAAATTATAATCAGAGGTATCATTCTGCCATAAAATGTACTCCCAGTGAAGTACATTTTCGAAAAGTAGATCTCGACCAAATAAGAAAAAATCTACTAGCATCCAAACACAAAATGTTAGAAAGGCACAATGCGAAAAGGGAAAACTATGTTGATACCCGGACAACGGGATTCATAAAAAACTATAAAGCGGTAAGACTTAAGCAATTACCTAAATATAGGAAGTCAAAATTAGCGAATGTTCACCCGATTAACATTAAACGAAAGCGTAAATTTGCAGATTGCGAAGGTAGTATAATTCTTCCCTTCACAGAGGGAGAAAAACAAATAATTAATGAAGCTGTAAATGGAGATTCTCAGGACGAAATTTTAATTTCAAAATTTAATTTAACTATTAAACGGCAAGATATTAAGACTTTAGAAGGTAATTCATGGCTTAATGACAATATTATTAACTTTTATCTAAATCTGTTAGCAGAACGTAGTAACCAATCCGAAATTAATAGTTCTCCTAAAGTTTATGCCTTTAATACTTTCTTTGTTCAAACACTGTTGCGATTAGGGTATACAGGAGTTCGAAGATGGACCAAAAGTATCGACATTTTTTCTTACGATATAATACTAATTCCTGTTCATATGCACAATACGCATTGGTGCATGTCAGCAATTGATTTTAAAAATAAAACAATAAAATATTATGATTCCATGGGAGGAACAAATTCCGAACTTTTAGACTCATTAGAAAATTACCTGAAAGAAGAATCTTCAGACAAAAAGAAAATGCCGTTCGACACAGAAGCATTCGAAAAAACCAATGTTGTTGATTGTCCCAGGCAAAGTAACGACAACGATTGTGGAGTCTTCAGCTGCATGATAGCTGAGAACCTTACACGAAATTGTAGCCCAACGTTTACACAATCAAATATTCCATACTTTCCAGAAAGAATGATTTTGGAAATAGTTCAAGGGAAACTTATAACTTAAAACTGATGTTTACTCAAACTCTTATTGATATTCTTAAGTAACAAAAAAAATTTTTCCAGCTCTTAACGGTATTAACTGTATTAATACTCGTAACTCCAGTTCATGGCATGTTAAACGTTTACAATATTGCTGAACAAAATGGGTTCTTTGAAATAAAACTTACAACAGCAGAAGTAGTAGTTAAAAGCAGCATTATAATCCATTTTATCGATACACACGAAATTTCGGAAATTATTGAGGGTTTCAAAAACAATATAAACAGTACATATGGACAAAACAAAGACATATTAATTGCAGAACTAGAACACCTGACAAATAAAATTAAAACATTAGTACCACAAAGTAATAGACACAAACGGGGGTTAATAAACCTTATTGAACACGCCTAAAAATGGCTTTTCGGAACTATGGACGAAAACGATAGACGTGACATTGACGAACATTTAAAGATAACAGACACAAACAACCATTACGCAATTACAACACACAACAAACAAGTAGACATTAACCGAAACTTTAGTGACGCTCTGAAACAATTAAAAAACATTGTTCAACAAGATCGAAATTTAATTTTAAACAGAATAAATCAGTTGTCAAACAATACACTCAATAATAATCTCTACTACGACCAATTCTTTAAAATTCAAATCCTAAAAAACAGAATAGAAAATCTTCAAGATAATGTTGCATCTGCAAGAAATGGTATTTTAACCGATGAAGAAATAAGGAAATTTAATATTGATGTACAAAAGTTACAATATGTAAAAGTAGGCTTAGCTAAATCTGAAAACAATTTGTTACTATTTGCGATTAAAATCCCCAGGGAATTTGTAACTGTTCAGCTCAATGTAATTATACCAATCCCCAACAAAGAAAACAGAGAAATTGACTTTGAAAAAGAAATAGTATTTACCTATAATAACACAGCATATAAATATGAAAAATTAAAAACATTAAACGAACTTAGTGTAAGTAAACATTGTACTTATTACCAAAGCTGCAAATTAACTAAAAATCAAAATTTAGAAATTATCGAACTTGATACTGAAACAATTCTAATAAAAAATGCTAAACAGTTAAAATTAACACAAAATTGTGATGTAAGAAAACTTGTATTATCTGGAAATGTATTAATTCACTTCAATAATTGTACTTTGCAAATTCTAGACCATTACTTCTCGAATATTCAAGAAAAATTCGAAGATCGTTTTTATTTTCCAACAAATATGCAGCCTTATAATTTTTCTGACAAAATAACTTTAGATGATATTGTAATCAATAAAATCGAAAATATAAATAAAATTAAAGAATTACAAGTTCACAAAAATTGGATAGATGGAATCAATATAACTGTAATCATAATTGTAATACTTACGATTTTGGGGTTATTGGTTTATTTTAAAAGAAAACAAAAAATTATAAAAATTGATATACCTACTAGAATTCAGGAGAATTCTTATTGTCAAAGGGGGCGAGTTATGTATACGACACCCCCACATTCCTCAAAAAATATTTTGTCTAAGTCAGCGTCTGTGACATCGGAAACTGCATGGGAAGATGTTCGTACCTTCAATTCCAAGTTAACGGAAACCATGTAATCCAAATAGTCATGTATTTCATAATGAAGCAATGTTTTTTAACATGCATTGACAAATTTTCTAAATTTGGCACAGCTTACTATTTATCAGACAGGAACCATGTATTTTAAGAGTAATTGAAGTATTAGAAGAACACTTTACGAAATTTGGGAAACCAAGCAAAATTATTTCAGGAAACGAATTTAATGCAATTAGAATCAAGGAATATTTAGAAAATGAGGGTGTCAGTCAACATATTACCAAACCTCACAGCCACACAGGATTAGCCGATGTGGAAAAACTACACAGTACTATAGCCGAAAAGTTTAGAATCCTTACAGTTGAGAAATCGAAATTTACACCGAAACGAATATTGCAACAGGCATTAAGAAATTATAATCAGAGGTATCATTCTGCCATAAAATGTACTCCCAGTGAAGTACATTTTCGAAAAGTAGATCTCGACCAAATAAGAAAAAATCTACTAGCATCCAAACACAAAATGTTAGAAAGGCACAATGCGAAAAGGGAAAACTATGTTGATACCCGGACAACGGGATTCATAAAAAACTATAAAGCGGTAAGACTTAAGCAATTACCTAAATATAGGAAGTCAAAATTAGCGAATGTTCACCCGATTAACATTAAACGAAAGCGTAAATTTGCAGATTGCGAAGGTAGTATAATTCTTCCCTTCACAGAGGGAGAAAAACAAATAATTAATGAAGCTGTAAATGGAGATTCTCAGGACGAAATTTTAATTTCAAAATTTAATTTAACTATTAAACGGCAAGATATTAAGACTTTAGAAGGTAATTCATGGCTTAATGACAATATTATTAACTTTTATCTAAATCTGTTAGCAGAACGTAGTAACCAATCCGAAATTAATAGTTCTCCTAAAGTTTATGCCTTTAATACTTTCTTTGTTCAAACACTGTTGCGATTAGGGTATACAGGAGTTCGAAGATGGACCAAAAGTATCGACATTTTTTCTTACGATATAATACTAATTCCTGTTCATATGCACAATACGCATTGGTGCATGTCAGCAATTGATTTTAAAAATAAAACAATAAAATATTATGATTCCATGGGAGGAACAAATTCCGAACTTTTAGACTCATTAGAAAATTACCTGAAAGAAGAATCTTCAGACAAAAAGAAAATGCCGTTCGACACAGAAGCATTCGAAAAAACCAATGTTGTTGATTGTCCCAGGCAAAGTAACGACAACGATTGTGGAGTCTTCAGCTGCATGATAGCTGAGAACCTTACACGAAATTGTAGCCCAACGTTTACACAATCAAATATTCCATACTTTCCAGAAAGAATGATTTTGGAAATAGTTCAAGGGAAACTTATAACTTAAAACTGATGTTTACTCAAACTCTTATTGATATTCTTAAGTAACAAAAAAAATTTTTCCAGCTCTTAACGGTATTAACTGTATTAATACTCGTAACTCCAGTTCATGGCATGTTAAACGTTTACAATATTGCTGAACAAAATGGGTTCTTTGAAATAAAACTTACAACAGCAGAAGTAGTAGTTAAAAGCAGCATTATAATCCATTTTATCGATACACACGAAATTTCGGAAATTATTGAGGGTTTCAAAAACAATATAAACAGTACATATGGACAAAACAAAGACATATTAATTGCAGAACTAGAACACCTGACAAATAAAATTAAAACATTAGTACCACAAAGTAACAGACACAAACGGGGGTTAATAAACCTTATTGAACACGCCTAAAAATGGCTTTTCGGAACTATGGACGAAAACGATAGACGTGACATTGACGAACATTTAAAGATAACAGACACAAACAACCATTACGCAATTACAACACACAACAAACAAGTAGACATTAACCGAAACTTTAGTGACGCTCTGAAACAATTAAAAAACATTGTTCAACAAGATCGAAATTTAATTTTAAACAGAATAAATCAGTTGTCAAACAATACACTCAATAATAATCTCTACTACGACCAATTCTTTAAAATTCAAATCCTAAAAAACAGAATAGAAAATCTTCAAGATAATGTTGCATCTGCAAGAAATGGTATTTTAACCGATGAAGAAATAAGGAAATTTAATATTGATGTACAAAAGTTACAATATGTAAAAGTAGGCTTAGCTAAATCTGAAAACAATTTGTTACTATTTGCGATTAAAATCCCCAGGGAATTTGTAACTGTTCAGCTCAATGTAATTATACCAATCCCCAACAAAGAAAACAGAGAAATTGACTTTGAAAAAGAAATAGTATTTACCTATAATAACACAGCATATAAATATGAAAAATTAAAAACATTAAACGAACTTAGTGTAAGTAAACATTGTACTTATTACCAAAGCTGCAAATTAACTAAAAATCAAAATTTAGAAATTATCGAACTTGATACTGAAACAATTCTAATAAAAAATGCTAAACAGTTAAAATTAACACAAAATTGTGATGTAAGAAAACTTGTATTATCTGGAAATGTATTAATTCACTTCAATGACTGTACTTTGCAAATTCTAGACCATTACTTCTCGAATATTCAAGAAAAATTCGAAGATCGTTTCTATTTTCCAACAAATATGCAGCCTTATAATTTTTCTGACAAAATAACTTTAGATGATATTGTAATCAATAATATTGAAAATATAAATAAAATTAAAGAATTACAAGTTCACAAATATTGGATATATGGAATCAATACAACTGTAATCATAATTGTAATACTTACGATTTTGGGGTTATTGGTTTATTTTAAAAGAAAACAAAAAATTATAAAAATTGATATACCTACTAGAATTCAGGAGAATTCTTATTGTCAAAGGGGGCGAGTTATGTATACGACACCCCCACATTCCTCAAAAAATATTTTGTCTAAGTCAGCGTCTGTGACATCGGACACTGCATGGGAAGATGTTTGTACCATCAATTCCAAGTTAACGGAAACCATGTGCTGACTCAACATTACAAGTTAATAAAAGGGCTCGTACGCTAATTCACCACCCCAGTCAATCCGTACCGCGTTTGTGAACCGCCTGAATTGTAAAACGTATCCACGATAATGAACGTGTCTTTAAATGTTCAAAGTAACTTTTCTGTTTATTATTTATTTTTCTTTTGCTTTCCGCCACCGGCAACGATCTAACTTGCACGCATGCACACATGCAAACATCCACACATGCAAACATCCACACATCGACACATCCACACATCCACACATCGACATTTCCACACATCGACACATCCACACATCCACACATCGACACATCGACACATCCACATATCCACACATCGACACATCCACATATCGACACATCCGCACATGCACATGCACGCACATGCACGCATGCACACATGCACACATGAACACATGCGCAAATGCGCACATGCGCACATGCACACATCGACATATCCGCACATGCACACATGCGCACTTGCACGCACGCACACATCCACACATGCACACATGCGCACATCCACACATGCACACATCCACACATGCACACATCCACACATCGACACATCCCCACATCCACACATCGACACATCCACACACCGACATTTCCACACTTCGACACATCCACACATCCACACATGCACACATCCACACATCGACACACCACACATCCACACATCCACACATCCAAACATCCACACATCGACACATCGACACATCCACACATCCAAACATCGACACATTCACACATCTCCACATCGACACACGACACATCAACACATCAACACATCGACACATCGACACATCGACACATCGACACATCGACACATCGGCACATCGGCACATCGACACATCGACACATCCACACACCGACACATCCACACATGCACACATGCGCACATCCACACATGCACACATCCACACATCCACAAATCGACACATCGACACATCCACACATCCACACAACGACTCATCCACACATGCACACATCCACACATCGACACATCCAAACATCCACACATCGACACATCCACACTTCCACACATGCACTCATCGACACATCCACACATCCACACATCCACGCATCGACATATCCACACATCCACACATCGACACATCCACACATCCACACATCGACACATTCACACATCCACACATCCACACATGCACACCTGCGGACATCCACACATGCACACATACACACAAGCGCCCATCCACACATGCACACATCCACACATGCAAACATCCACACATCGACACATCCCCACATCCACACATCCACAAATCCACACATCGACACATCCACACATCAACATTTCCACACTTCGACACATCCACATATCCACACATTCATACATCCACACATCGACGCACCACACATCCACACATCGACACATCGACACATCCGCACATGCACACATCCACACATCGACACATCCCCACATCCACACATCCACACATCCACACATCGACACATCCACACATTCACAAATCGACATTTCCACACTTCGACACCTCCACACATCGACACATCGTCACATCCACACATCCACACATAAACGCATCCACACATCCACACTTGCACACATCCACACATGCACACATCCACACATCGACACATCAACACATCCACACTTCGACACATCCACACATCCACGCATCCACACATCCACACTTCGACACATCCACACATTCACACATCCGCACATCCACACATCGACACATCCACACATCAAAATATCAACATATCGACACTTCGACACATCCACACATCAACACATCGCCACATTCACACATCCTCACATCCAATAATCGTCACATCCACAAAATTCACACATGCGCACTATCACACATGCGCACATGCGCACATGCACACGTGCACACATGCACACATCGACACATCCACACATGCACACATTAACACATCCACACATCCACACATGCACACATCCACACAAGGGCACATCCACACATCCACACATCCTCACATCCACTCATCGACACATCCAAAAATGCACACAAGCGCACATGCACACATGCACACAAGCACACATCCACACATTCACACATCCACAAATGCACACATGCACACATTCACACATGCACACATGCACACATGCACACATCAACACATCCACACATCAACACATCGACACATATACACATCCACACATCCAAACATCTACACATCCACACATCCACACATCCACTTATGCACACATGCACACATCCAAACGTGCACACATGCGCACATCCACACATCCACACATCCACACATGCACACATCCACTCATCGGCACTTCCACACATCCACACGTCGAAACATCCACATATATACACATCCAAACGTGCACACATGCACACATCCACACATGCACACATCGACACATGCACACATCCACACATCGACAAATCAACACATCCACACCTCCACACATAAACATATCCACACATCCACACATCGACACCTAAAAACATCGACACAACCACACGTCCACACAACCACACATACACACATCGACACATTCACACATCCGACATGCACACATCCACACATGCACACATGCGCACATCCACACATAGACACATGCACATATCGACTCATTCACACATCCACACATCCACAGATCAACGCATCCACACATCCACACATGCACACATGCGCACATGCGCACATGAACATATGCACATATGCACACATCGACACATCCACGCATGCACACATCCACACATCGAAACTTTCACACATTCACACATCCACACATCCACAATTCGACACATCCACACATCCACACAATCACACATCCGCACATCCACACATCGACACACCGGCACATCCACACATCAACACATCAGCACATCGACACTTCGACACATCCACACATCCACACATAGCCACATCCACACATCCACACATCCTCACATCCACTAATCGACACATCCACAAAATTTACACATGCGCACTATCACACATGCGCACATGCGCACATGCACACGTGAACACGTGCACACATCGACGCATCCACACATGCACACATTAACACATCCACACATCAACACATGCACACATGCATACATGCACACATGCACACATCCACACATCAACACATCCACACATCCACTCATCTACAAATCCACACAAGCGCACATGCACACATGCTCACATGCACACATGCACACATGCGCACATCGACACATGCACACATCGACACATGCGCACATGCGCACATGCACGCATGCAGACATCCACACATGCGCACATACACACATGCACACATCCACACATGCACACATCCACACATGCATACATGCACACATCCACACATCGACACATCCACACATCCACACTTCGATTCATCCACACATTCACACATCGACACTTCCACACTTCCACACATTCACACATCCACACAGCGACACATTGGCACATCCACACATCAACACATCGACACATCCACAAATCGACACATCGACACATCGACTCATCGACACATCCACACATCGACACATCGACACATCCACTCATGCACACATGCACACATGCGCACATGCACTCATGCACACATGCACACATGCGCACATCCACACATGCACACTTCCACACATGCGCATATGTGCACATGCACGCATGTACACATGCACACATGCACTTTGCACACATGCGCACATCCACACATGCACACATCGACACATCCGCAAATGCACAAATGCGCACATGCACACATCGACACATGTGCACATGCGCACATGCACGCATGCAGACATCTACACATGCGCACATACACACATGCACACATCCACACATGCACACATCCACACATGCATACATGCACACATCCACACATCGACACATCCACACATCCACACTTCGATTCATCCACACATTCACACATCGACACATCCACACTTCCACACATTCACACATCCACACATCCACACAGCGACACATCGGCACATCCACACATCAACACATCGACACATCCACACATCGACACATCGACACATCGACTCATCGACACATCCACACATCGACACATCCACTCATGCACACATGCACACATGCGCACATGCACTCATGCACACATGCACACATGCGTACATCCACACATGCACACTTCCACACATGCGCATATGTGCACATGCACGCATGTACACATGCACACATGCACTCTGCACACATGCGCACATACACACATGCACACATCGACACATCCGCAAATGCACAAATGCGCACATGCACGCATGCACACATGCACACATGCACATATGCACACATGCAAAGATGCGCACTTCCACACATGCACACATTCACTCATCGAAACATCCCCAAATCCACACATCCACACATCCACACATACACACATCGACACATCGACACATCCACACATCTTTACATCCACACATCGACACATCCACACAGCGACACATCCGCACATGCACACATGCGCACATGCACACATCAACCCATCCAAACATCCACCCTTGCACGCATCCACACATGCAGACAAGCAAACATGCTCATATCCACACTTCCACACATCCACACATCCACGCATCCACACATTCACACTTGCATACATCCACACATGCACACATCCACACATCGACACATCCTCACATCCACACTTCGACACATCCAAACATCCACACATTAACACATGCACACATCCACACATCGACACATCGGCACATCCACACA
This sequence comes from Chloromyia formosa, assembly GCA_964017055.1. Taxonomy (NCBI): domain Eukaryota; kingdom Metazoa; phylum Arthropoda; class Insecta; order Diptera; family Stratiomyidae; genus Chloromyia; species Chloromyia formosa. Next base: position 71,302,262 of record OZ024814.1, read on the forward strand.
TCCACACATCAACATATCAACACATCGACACTTCGACACATCCACACATCCATATATCGCCACATCCACACATCCATACATCCTCACATCCACTAATCGACACATCTCAAAATTCACACATGCTCACTCTCACACATGCGCACTCTCACACATGCGCACATGCACACGTGCACACGTGCAAACATGCACGCATGCACACATGCACACATGCACATATGCGCACATCCACACATGCACACATCGACACATCCGCACATGCACACATGCGCACATGCACGCATGCACACATGCAAACATGCACACATGCGAACATCCACACACGCACACATCGACACATGAACACATCGACACTTCGACTGATCCACATATCCGGACATGCACACATGCACGCATGCACACATGCACACATGCACACATGCACACTTGCACACATGCACACTTGCACACATCCACACATGCACACATCCACACATCGACACATCAACACATCCACACTTCGACACATCCACACATCCACGCATCCACACATCCACACTTCGACACATCCACACATTCACACATCCGCACATCCACACATCGACACATCCACACATCAAAATATCAACATATCGACACTTCGACACATCCACACATCAACACATCGCCACATTCACACATCCTCACATCCAATAATCGTCACATCCACAAAATTCACACATGCGCACTATCACACATGCGCACATGCGCACATGCACACGTGCACACATGCACACATCGACACATCCACACATGCACACATTAACACATCCACACATCCACACATGCACACATCCACACAAGGGCACATCCACACATCCACACATCCTCACATCCACTCATCGACACATCCAAAAATGCACACAAGCGCACATGCACACATGCACACAAGCACACATCCACACATTCACACATCCACAAATGCACACATGCACACATTCACACATGCACACATGCACACATGCACACATCAACACATCCACACATCAACACATCGACACATATACACATCCACACATCCAAACATCTACACATCCACACATCCACACATCCACTTATGCACACATGCACACATCCAAACGTGCACACATGCGCACATCCACACATCCACACATCCACACATGCACACATCCACTCATCGGCACTTCCACACATCCACACGTCGAAACATCCACATATATACACATCCAAACGTGCACACATGCACACATCCACACATGCACACATCGACAAATCAACACATCCACACCTCCACACATAAACATATCCACACATCCACACATCGACACCTAAAAACATCGACACAACCACACGTCCACACAACCACACATACACACATCGACACATTCACACATCCGACATGCACACATCCACACATGCACACATGCGCACATCCACACATAGACACATGCACATATCGACTCATTCACACATCCACACATCCACAGATCAACGCATCCACACATCCACACATGCACACATGCGCACATGCGCACATGAACATATGCACATATGCACACATCGACACATCCACGCATGCACACATCCACACATCGAAACTTTCACACATTCACACATCCACACATCCACAATTCGACACATCCACACATCCACACAATCACACATCCGCACATCCACACATCGACACACCGGCACATCCACACATCAACACATCAGCACATCGACACTTCGACACATCCACACATCCAAACATAGCCACATCCACACATCCACACATCCTCACATCCACTAATCGACACATCCACAAAATTTACACATGCGCACTATCACACATGCGCACATGCGCACATGCACACGTGAACACGTGCACACATCGACGCATCCACACATGCACACATTAACACATCCACACATCAACACATGCACACATGCATACATGCACACATGCACACATCCACACATCAACACATCCACACATCCACTCATCTACAAATCCACACAAGCGCACATGCACACATGCTCACATGCACACATGCACACATGCGCACATCGACACATGCACACATCGACACATGCGCACATGCGCACATGCACGCATGCAGACATCCACACATGCGCACATACACACATGCACACATCCACACATGCACACATCCACACATGCATACATGCACACATCCACACATCGACACATCCACACATCCACACTTCGATTCATCCACACATTCACACATCGACACTTCCACACTTCCACACATTCACACATCCACACATCCACACAGCGACACATTGGCACATCCACACATCAACACATCGACACATCCACAAATCGACACATCGACACATCGACTCATCGACACATCCACACATCGACACATCCACTCATGCACACATGCACACATGCGCACATGCACTCATGCACACATGCACACATGCGCACATCCACACATGCACACTTCCACACATGCGCATATGTGCACATGCACGCATGTACACATGCACACATGCACTTTGCACACATGCGCACATCCACACATGCACACATCGACACATCCGCAAATGCACAAATGCGCACATGCACGCATGCACACATGCACGCATGCACACATGCACTCTGCACACATGCGCACATACACACATGCACACATCGACACATCCGCAAATGCACAAATGCGCACATGCACGCATGCACACATGCACACATGCACATATGCACACATGCAAAGATGCGCACTTCCACACATGCACACATTCACTCATCGAAACATCCCCAAATCCACACATCCACACATACACACATCGACACATCGACACATCCACACATCTTTACATCCACACATCGACACATCCACACAGCGACACATCCGCACATGCACACATGCGCACATGCACACATCAACCCATCCAAACATCCACCCTTGCACGCATCCACACATGCAGACAAGCAAACATGCTCATATCCACACTTCCACACATCCACACATCCACGCATCCACACATTCACACTTGCATACATCCACACATGCACACATCCACACATCGACACATCCTCACATCCACACTTCGACACATCCAAACATCCACACATTAACACATGCACACATCCACACATCGACACATCGGCACATCCACACATCCACACATCAACATATCAACACATCGACACTTCGACACATCCACACATCCATATATCGCCACATCCACACATCCATACATCCTCACATCCACTAATCGACACATCTCAAAATTCACACATGCTCACTCTCACACATGCGCACTCTCACACATGCGCACATGCACACGTGCACACGTGCACACGTGCAAACATGCACGCATGCACACATGCACACATGCACATATGCGCACATCCACACATGCACACATCGACACATCCGCACATGCACACATGCGCACATGCACGCATGCACACATGCAAACATGCACACATGCGAACATCCACACACGCACACATCGACACATGAACACATCGACACATCGACTGATCCACATATCCGGACATGCACACATGCGCACATGCACGCATGCACACATGCACACATGCACACATGCACACTTGCACACATGCACACATGCACACATCAACACATCCAAACATCCACCCTTGCACACATCCACACATGCACACATGCAGATATGCAAACATGCTCATATCCACACATCCACACATCCACACATCCACGCATCCACACATCCACACATGCACACATGCACACATGCACACATCCACACATGCACACATCCACACATCGACACATCCACACATCCACACTTCGACACATCGGCACATCGACTTATCCACACATCCACACTTCGACACATATAAACATCCACACATCCACACATGCACACATCCACACATCGACACATCGGCACATCGACACATCCACAGATCAACATATCAACACATCGACACTTCGACACATCCACACATCGACACATCGACACATCCACTTATCCGGACATGCACACATGCACACATGCGCACTTGCACGCATGCGCACATGCACACATGCACACTTGCAAACATGCACACATGCACACATCAACACATCCAAACATCCACCCTTGCACACATGCACACCTCCACACATGCGCACATGCACACATCCACACATGGACACATCGACTCATATACACATCCACACATCCACAGATCAACGCATCCACACATTCACACATCGACACATTCACACATCCACACATCCACACATCCACACATCCACACATCCACACATCCACACATCCACACATCCACAAATCCACACATCCACACATCTACACATCCACGCATCCACACATCCACACATCCACACATGCACACATCGACATATCCACGCATGCACACATCCACACATCGACATATCCACACATCCACAAATCGACACATTCACACATCCACACATCCACAGATCAAAGCATCCAGACATCCACACATCGACACATTCACACTTTCACACATTCACACATCCACACATCCACACATCGACCCATCCACACATCCAAAAATCCACACATCCACTCATCGACACATCCACATATCCACTCATCGACACATCCACACATCTACACATCAACACATCAACACATCCACACATCAACACATCCACACATCGACTGATTCACACATTCACACATCCACACATCCACACATGCACACGTCCACGCATGCACACATGCACACATGCACACTTGCACACATGCACACATGCGCACATGCACACATGCAAATATCGACACTTCCAAACATGCACACATCCACACATCCACACGTCCACATATGCACACTTGCTCACATGCACACATGCAAACAACGACACTTCCAAACATGCACACATCCACACATTCACACATTCACACATTCACACATCCACACATCCACACATCCGCACATGCACATGCACACGTCCACATATGCACACATGCACACATGCACACTTGCACACATGCACACATACACACATGCACACATGTATAGCCAATTATGTTTTAAACATTTTAGCTATTTCTTTTAATTCAAATAATATTTTATATTTTAATTTAATTTTTACTATATTTTACACATATTTATTTATAATATATTAAATTATTTATTAAAAAGTAAAATATACATTTAATAGACGAAAAGATTGACATCTATTTAATATATTTTTTTAATTTATTAATTGCAAATCACAGCCAACTACTTATTTTATGGAAAAAACGGCTACTAGATTTATTTTTAATTAATTAGACAGTGCCGCTACACATGCACACATCCACACATCCACACATGCACACATCCCCACATGCATATATGCACACATCCACACATCGACACATCCACACATCCACACGTCCACGCTTCGATACATCCACAAATTCACACATCGACACATCCACACTTCCACACATTCACACATCCACACAGCGACACATCGGCTCATCCACACATCAACACATCGACACTTCCACACATCCACACATCCACACATCGACACATCCACACATCCACACATCTTCACATCCACACATCGACACATCCACACAGCGACACATCCGCACATCCACACATCCACACATCAACACATCGTCACATCGACACATCGACACATCCATTCATGCACGCATGCACACATGCACACATGAGCACATCCACACATGCACAAATCGACACATCCGCACATGCACACATGCACACATCCACACATGCACACATCCACACATGCGCACATCCACACATGCACACATCGACACATCCGCACATGCACAAATGCGCACATGCACGCTTGCACACATGCACACATGCACATATGCACACATGCACACATGCGCACTTCCACACATGCACACATCCACACATCCACACATCGTCACATCGACACTTCGACACATCGACACATCCACACATCTTCACATCCACACATCGACACATCCACACATCGACACATCCGCACATGCACACATGCACACATGCACACATCCACACATGCACACATCCACACATCGACACATCCACACAGCCACACATCCACACTTCGACACATCCAAACATCCACAAATCCACTCATGCACACATCCACACATCGACACATCGACACTTCGATACATCCACACATCCACGCATCCACACAACCACACATCCACACTTCGACACATCCACACATTCACACATCCGCACATCCACACATCCACACATCCACACATCCACACATCCACACTTCGGCACATCCACACTTGCACACATGCACACATGCACACATGCACACATGCACACATGCACACGTGCACACATGCACACATCAACACATCCACACATCGACACATCCACACATCGACACATCCTCCCATCTACACATCCACACATCCACACATCCACACATCCACACATGCACACATGCACACATGCACACATGCACACATGCACACATGCACACATGCACACATGCACACATGCACACATCAACACATCTACACATCCACACATCCACACATCCACACATCCACACATCCACACATCCACACATGCACACATCAACACATCCACACATCGACTCATCCACACATCCACACATCCACACATCTACACATCCACACATCCACACATCCACACATCCACACATCCACACATCCACACATCCACACATCCACACATCCACACATCCACACATCCACACATCCACACATCCACACATCCACACATGCACACATGCACACATTCACACGTGCACACATGCACACATTCACACATCCACACATGCACACATCCACTCATCGACACATCCACACATCCACACGTCGACACATCCACACATCCACACATCGACACATCCACACATGCACACATCCACACATCCACACATCGACACTTCCACACATCCACACATCCACACATCGACACATCGACACATCCACACATCCACACATCGACACATTCACACATCCCCACATCCACACATGCACACATTCAATTCAATTCAATTCAGTTTATTCACAATAAAAATAGGATATAAATACATATTAATTACAATTTGTTATTTTGTGTATTAATCTCCCTAAAAAGCAATGCTTGTGGTGGGATGATTGATAACATATCATTAATTAAGTGTAATGGACGCTTTAGTTAATATTTAATATATAGTTAGGTACAAATTGCAACTATTATTAAAATTTAATTATTTACAGATTTACAATCAATCAAGTGAATTTAAATATAACAAAGAATTCATCATAATTTAAATTAAGGTGCCATTTTTGGGTTTTGTAGTAAAACAAAACCCTTATGAAATCGGTCAAATGTCTCTCTGTCCGTCTGTCCGTCTTTCTATGGAATATCTCAGCAACGGCTGAAGCTACATACATGAAATTTGGTAGGAATGTGTAGAATTACTATAATTCGCCAAAAAAAAGCGAATCGTTGTAATAGGTCATTTTTAAGGGGAGGTCCCCATAGAGGGGAAATGAAGGTCGAAATTGTTTTTTCGTTTAGTACAGTAAAGTGGGGTATCATAAGAAAGGTACCGTCGAGCACATTCCATTTTTGAAATTTTTTTGAAATTTGAAGAAACGGGAAAAGAGGGAGAGGGGAAAATATGTCATCCGAGTTTGTCCCCCCCCCTTGCATTTCGAGACCGTTATACTTAGAAATATGAAAATTTACAGAAAAGCGCCATTTTACTAGTGTAGAAAACCTAGATTTCTAGAATTTTGAAATTTCTTTAGAAAAGGTTAATAATAGTACATTACTATAGTTTCAGTTAGCACAACCCTGCACCCCTTACGCGTACCCGAGGTCAAAAATATTGATGGTCAATGATAACCAACATCATAGGCAATAATATCTTTAAGTTTCATTATAATCACATAATATTTAATAATAGTACATTCATTTAAAGTTCGGCATTTTGTCACTATCCACACAAAAAATACACCTACCGGCCTCATAGGTGTGAGTACTACTATACTTTCATGTTGTTTTTCGTAGTGCGAATTGCAGTTATTTAATTAATCATTTTTTAAAGGGTAAAGATTGGTTGGGGGCGCTGCGTCTTAATTGGCTAACTTTACCGGGTGGAAGGGGGGGATGGGTCCACATAGAGGCGAAATTAAGGTCAAATTTTTTTATCGACTGATATAAGCAAATGAGGTGTCGTGAGAAAGGTAATGATGAGTACATTCCATTTTTTCGCATTTTCTCGAAATTTATAGAAAGGGGAACTGTGGGGGAGGAGAAAATATTAGTTCGTAATTTGACCCCCCCTTGCCTGCATTTTGAGACCGTTATACTTAGAATTATGAAAACTTACCGGAAGTGGGTTTCGAAAAACATATAAAATGGAAAATAGTGGAATTTGTATATCTTCACAGAATAGGTCAATAATAGTTTATTTGTATAGTTACAGTTAGCACACCCTTGCACGCCTTAAACACGTTCGAGGTCAAAAGTACTGATGGCCAACGATAACCAACACCTTAAGCAATAATATGTTCTAAGTTTCGTTACAATCACGTAATTTGAATTAGCATGTAAAATGTAAGTGGGTTAGACATTTTAATTACGTTTTTTCTATCCATCTGAGTGATATCAAGAAGAGCAAGGAGCCGATATTTATATACCAAAATAAGCGCTTGCTACAAAACCCTCGGATTGCGGGCGTAGCCCTCTATATTCCGGTTTCATTTTTGTTTTATATTTAAATAGACTTAAGGAGTTGATATTACGTATCTCAACAGGTAGTAAATTAAAGCTACGTGGGCCAATATATGACACATACCTCTGAGTGTGTGTCTTGCGACAAAATGGAATAGGTATTCGCCTATTATTATAATGCGTTATTCTATCATGCATTGGAGTAATATTATGTTGTTTATATGTGTAATATATTGCTGATTTAATAAAAAGCTGTTTTAAGCTAAGTACATTTAATAAATTAAAAAGGTCTGATGTTGGATACAGTTTCGGAAGTGAATAAATATTTTTTAAGATTCGTCGCTGAGTTACTTTTAGATTCTCAAGGTGGACACTGAATGTTCCACCCCAAGTAGTTATGCAGTACTGTAATGACGATTGTACTAATGCGAAGTAGATAGTTTTCAGTTGGTGGATAGTTAGAACTTTATTAAGCATATTCCAAATTACGAAGCTTTGTCTAATTTTCTTATTTACATGCTCAGTGTGATAATTCCATCTAAGGTGTTTGTCAATAATTAATCCTAAATAAGTTGTAACAGAAACTACAATTGCTTAATGTTCTCACAGTTTCCATTACAGTTAAAACCAGGCCGAAGCTTCGCTTCGGCCCGGAGTCCGAAGCGTATATACCCTAGACTTGTACAGACCTAGTGGTGATACCAAAAGTCCCAATTGGCAACGACCATATGTATTAGAAGTGGGTTTCCTATATGGCCAGTTCATAGGGGAGGTTGGCACTCATTCAGTGGGATCTTGACCATTCTCAAAATCCTTTAACTAACCCATTCTACAAATATTTGTCGCAGTTTTCAAGTTGCTAGCTTCATTCTATCGAAAGTTATCGCTTATTTGAAGTTTCACTTGTAGGGGAGGTAGGGATTCCTTGGGTCGTATCTTGCCCATCATTGCCACCAACCAATTAGATCCCCCTACAAACATTTAAAAAAAAATTTCAAGTCTCAAGCTTCACTCTATCGAAAGTTATCGCTTATTTGAAGTTCATTTGTAGGAGAAGTAGGGGTTTCGTTGGTCGGATTTTACGTATTTTCAATATTAGCCAACTGGATCATACTACAAACATTTGACCAAAATTTCAAGTCGATAGCTTTATTTTGTCGTTAAGTTATCGCTTATTTTAAGTTTCATTTCTAGGGGAGGTAGGGGTTCCCTAAGTCGGATCTTACCCATCTTTAATGCCAACTAACTCAATCTCACTTTAAACATTTGACGAAAATTTCAAGTTGCTGGCTTCATTCTATCAAAAGTTATCGCTTATTTGAAGTTTCATTTGTAGGGGAGGTGGGGGTTCCTTGAGTCGGATGTTGCCCATTTTCAATACCAACAAAGTAGGTTTTAATAGCAACATTTTGTCAAATTTTTAACTCGCTAGTACAATTTTTTCGAAAGTTATCGTAATTAAGGGAATATTTAATTTTTTGAAATTTGTAGTGGAGGTAGGCGTTCCTTTGATCTGATTATGCCCAACTTACAAAACCTTAAGCAGCTTCTCACTTCAAGGTTACACGCCAAAAATCAAGTGCCTACGTCAATTGGTTTAGGAGTAATATACAACCAGGCCGAAACTTCGCTTCGGCCCGGAGTCCGAAGCGTATATACCCTAGACTTGTACAGACCTAGTGGTGATACCAAAAGTCCCAATTGGCAACGACCATATGTATTAGAAGTGGGTCTCCTATATGGCCAGTTCATAGGGGAGGTTGGCACTCATTCAGTGGGATCTTGACCATTCTCAAAATCCTTTAACTAACCCATTCTACAAATATTTGTCGCAGTTTTCAAGTTGCTAGCTTCATTCTATCGAAAGTTATCGCTTATTTGAAGTTTCACTTGTAGGGGAGGTAGGGATTCCTTGGGTCGGATCTTGCCCATCATTGCCACCAACCAATTAGATCCCCCTACAAACATTTAAAAAAAATTTCAAGTCTCAAGCTTCACTCTATCGAAAGTTATCGCTTATTTGAAGTTCATTTGTAGGAGAAGTAGGGGTTTCGTTGGTCGGATTTTACGTATTTTCAATATTAGCCAACTGGATCATACTACAAACATTTGACCAAAATTTCAAGTCGATAGCTTTATTTTGTCGTTAAGTTATCGCTTATTTTAAGTTTCATTTCTAGGGGAGGTAGGGGTTCCCTAAGTCGGATCTTACCCATCTTTAATGCCAACTAACTCAATCTCACTTTAAACAATTGACGAAAATTTCAAGTTGCTGGCTTCATTCTATCAAAAGTTATCGCTTATTTGAAGTTTCATTTGTAGGGGAGGTGGGGGTTCCTTGAGTCGGATGTTGCCCATTTTCAATACCAACAAAGTAGGTTTTAATAGCAACATTTTGTCAAATTTTCAACTCGCTAGTATAATTTTTTCGAAAGTTATCGTAATTAAGATAATATTCAATTTTTTGAAATTTGTAGGGGAGGTAGGTGTTCCTTTGATCTGATTATGCCCAACTTACAAAACCTTAAGCAGCTTCTACACGCCAAAAATCAAGTGCCTACGTCAATTGGTTCAGGAGTAATATACAAAAAACCTGAAAAGTAGGGTAGTACGGGGTTCTTTGTAAGAAAATTACCGTTAGTTTTCAACTGATCGATTTTAATTTCCCAGGAGAGTATAAGATTACCCTCATGAGTAATCTACCAAAGCTAGAGCTTTTCACGTTTATTTAATCGGGAGTTATAGATACATTTATGTATTTTACATATGTAGGGGAGGTAGGCGTTCTCTTGGCCTGATCATGCCCATTTTCAACACCATCCAACTAGAGTACACTACCAATATTTGACCAAAATTTCAAGGCTCTAGCTTCATTCTATCGAAAGTTATCGTGCGAACGGACAGACAGACAGACAGACGGACAGACAGACAGACAGACAGACAGACAGACAGACAGACAGACATGGCTAAATCGAATCAGGAGGTGACCCTGATCATTTATATATATACATTGCTATACCTCCGGAGCCTCCTTTAAGGTGTTACATATTTCCGTCGTGACAAAAACAATATACCCTATACTAAAAGTCTAGGGTATAAAAATTTGTACATTGGGAATCGTGAATTTGGATACAATCAAATGGGGGTTGTGTGGTTGAATTTATTGAGAATGTCATTGCCTTAGTTTTTTGAATATTTAGTTTGAGACGGTGTTTGAATAACCATTTCTTGATTTTTTTCAATGCAGACTGAACTGTAATCAGAGTTTGATTCCACGTAGTTGATGAACTTAATAATACTGTATCGTCTGCAAAGGCTACTATAGCACAGTTTTCGTGTACAAAGTTACATAAGTCATTAACGTAAATAGTATACAGTATGGGTGACAGCACAGTGCCTTGCGGTAGTCCTACACTTCTATTATATTTCCAATCACTAGCGTGTTCACGTATTCTAACTCTTTGTTGTCTGTGGTATAAGTATGACTTGAGCAAATCTAAGGGTTTGTTTTCTATTCCTATATTTTTTAACTTATTTATTAGGACTTCGCATACAATAGTATCAAACGCTTTAGATAAATCCATAAATACTGCAATAGGTTTACGATCTCTATCTAATTCTTCGTTTAAGAAGTTTGTCACATTGATTGCTGCATCTTCTGTACTAAGTTCTTCACGAAAACCATATTGTTGGGTAGACAGTATACTGTTTTCAGTGAGAAATTTAACTAATCTTTTTTTAATGCATTTTTCAAAAATTTTAGCAATGGATGGCAAAATAAAAAATTGAACGGTAGTTATTAATATCATGATAATTACCATTTTTGAAAACCATTACTACTATTGCTTTCTTAAGTGCGTTTGGAAAAGTCCCTTCTTGCATACACTTATTTAATAGGTTCGTAAGAGGTTTTTTAATTTCACTTTTGATGTTTTTTAAATCAACTGAGCTTATTTCATCCCAACCAGTAGATGTGTTACTTTTGAGTGCGTTAATTACCTCCACTACTTCGTCTTCAGTACTTTTAATTAAATGGAGGTTGGTCTTAATATTTGGCGAGCAGTTTTCGGTTCCTAATTTTTCATCAGATTTATAATTATGAAGCATGTTCGTTCCTATGTTTATAAATAATTCATTGAAATGGTTCGCTAACAATTCTTTTGATTTTATCTGGTTTGAGGTGTTATTATTCAGTATTTCCATTGGAATGTCGAAACTGTCTTTACACACACATGTGTACACATCGACACATCCACACATCCACACATCGACACATCCACACATGCACACATCCAAACATCCACACATGCACACCTCCACACATCGACACATCCACACAACCACACATCGACACATCCACACATGCACACATCCAAACATCCACACATCCACACATGCACACATCCACACATCGAAACATCAACACTTCGACACATCCACACATCCACGCATCCACACAACCACACATCCACACATCAACATATCAACACATCGACACTTCGACACATCCACACATCGCCACATCCACACATCCACAAATCCTCACATCTACTAATCGACACATCCACAAAATTCACACATGCGCACTATCACACATGCACACATGCACACATCGACAAATCCACACATCCACACATCCTCACATCCACTCATCGACACATCCAAAAATGCACACATGCGCACATCCACACATGCGCACGTGCACACATGCGCACATGCACACGTGCACACATGCACACATCCATACATCCACACATCCACACATCCACACATCCACACATGCACACATGCACACATCAACCCATCCACACATCGACACATCCACATATCCACACATCCACACATCCACACATCTACACATCCACACATCCATACATCCACACATCCACACATCCACACATCCACACATCCACACATCCACAAATCCACACATCCACACATCTGCACATCCACACATCCACACATCCACACATCAACACATGCACACATGCGAACATGCGCACATGCACATATGCACACATCGACACATCCACGCATGTACACATTAACATATCGACACATCCACACATCCACAAATCGACACATTCACACATCCACACATTCGCAGATCAACGCATCCACACATCCACACATCGACACATTCACACATCCACACATCCACACGTCCACACATGCACAGGTCCACACATGCACACATGCACACATGCACACTTGCACACATGCACACATGCGCACATGCACACATGCAAACATCGACACTTCCAAACATGCACACATCCACACATCCACACGTCCATATATGCACACTTGCACACATGCACACATGCAAACATCGACACTTTCAAACATGCACACATCCACACATTCACACATTCACACATCCACACATCCACACATCCACACATCCACACATCCACACATCCACACATGCACACGTCCACACATGCACACATGCACACATGCAAATATGCGCACTTGCACACATGCACACATGCACACATGCACACATGCAAACATGCACACATGCACACATGCGCACATCCACACATGCACACATCGACACATGCGCACATGCACGCATGAACACATCTACACATGCACACATCCACACATGCATACATGCACACATCCACACATCGACACATCCAAACATCCACACTTCGATACATCCACACATTCACACATCGACACATCCACACTTCCACACATTCACAAATCCACACATCCACAGAGCGACACATCGGCACATCCACACATCAACACATCGACACATCGACACATCCACACATCCACACATCCACACATCCACACATCCACACATCCACACATCGACACATTGACACATCGACACATCGACACATCCACACATCGACACATCGACACATCCACTCATGCACACATGCAAACATGCACACATGCGCACATGCGCACATGCGCACATCCACACATGCACTATTCGACACATGCGCACATGCGCATATGCACGCATGCACACATGCACACATGCACACCTGCACACATGCGCACATCCACACATGCACACATCGACACATCCGCACATGCACAAATGCGCACATCCACACATCGAAACATCCCCGCATCCACACATCCACACATCGACACATCCACACATCCACAGATCGACATTTCCACACATCGACACATCCACACATCCACAGATCGACACATCGACACATCCACACATCCACATATCGACACTTCCACACATCGACACATCCACAAATCGACACATTCACACATTCACACAGCCACACATCCACACATGCACACGTCCACACATGCACACATGCACACATTCACACATCAACACATCCAAACATCCACCCATGCACACATCCACACATGCAGACATGCAAACATGCTCATATCCACACATCCACACATCCGCACATGCGCAAATGCGCACATCCACACATCGAAACATCCCCGCATCCACACATCCACACATCCACACATCGACACATCCACACATCGACACATCGACATTTCCACACATCGACACATCCACACATCGGCACATCGACACATCCACACATCAACATATCAACACAACCACACACCGACACATCCACACATGCACACATCCACACGTCCACACATCGACATATCCACACATCCACACATCCACACATCGACACATCCACACATCCACACATCCAGAGATCAACGCATCCACACATCCACACATCCACACATCCACACATTCACACATTCACACATCCACACATCCACACATCGACACATCCACACATCCAAAAATCCATACATCAACTCATCGACACATCCACATATCCACTCATCGACACATCCACACATCTACACATCGACACATCCTCACATCAACACATCCACACATCGACACATCCACACATCCACACATCCACGGATCAACGCATCCACACATCCACACATCCACACATCGACACATTCACACATTCACACATTCACACATCCACACATCCACTCATCGACACATCCACACATCTACACATCGACACATCCACACATCAACACATCCACAAATCGACACATTCACACATTCACACATCCACACATCCACACATCCACACATCCACACATGCACACGTCCACACATGCACACTTGCACACAAGCGCACATCCACACTTGCAAAATTCGACACATGCGCAAATGCGCATATGCACGCATGCACACATGCACACATTCACACATGCGCGCATGCACGCATGCACACATGCACACATGCACACATGCACACATGCACACTTGCACACATGCACACATTCACACATCAACACATCCAAACATCCACCCATGCACACATCCACACATGCAGACATGCAATTATGCTCATATCCACACATCCACACATCCACACATCTACACATCCACGCATCCACACATGCACACATGCACACATGCACACATCCACACATGCACACATCCTCACATCGACACATCCACACATCCACACTTCGACACATCCAAACATCCACACATCCACACATGCACAGATCCACTCATCCACACATCCACACATCGACACATCGACACTTCGACACATCCACACATCCACGCATCCACACAACCACACATCCACACTTCGACACATCCACACATTCACACATCCTCACATTCACACATCGATACATCGGCACATCGACACATCCACACATCAACATATCAACACATCCACACATCGACACATCCACACATGCACACATCCACACGTCCACACATCGACATATCCACACATCCACACATCCACACATCGACACATCCACATATCCACACATCCACACATCGACACATTCACACATCCCCACATCCACACATCCACACATGCACACATCCACACATTCACACATCGACACATCCACACATCCACACATCGACACATCCACACATGCACACATGCACACATCCACACATCGATATATCCACACATCCACACATCGACACATCCACACATCCAAACATCGACACATTCACACATCCCCACATCCACACATGCACACATCCACACATGCACACATGCGCACATCCACACATGCACACATTCACACATGGACACATCGACTCATCCACACATCCACAGATCAACGCATCCACACATCCACACATCGACACATTCACACATCCACACATCCACACATCCACACATCTACAAATCCACACATCCACACATCTACACATCCAAACATCCTCACATCCACACATCCACACATCCACACATCCACACATGCACACATCCACACGTGCACACATGCGCACATCCACACATGCACGCATGCACATTTTCACACATCCACACATCAACACATCCACACATGCACACATCCACACATCCACACCTCAACACATACACACTTCCACACATCCACACTTCGACACATTCACACATCCGCACATCCACAAATCCACTCATTTACACATCCACACATCCACACATGCACACATCCACACATGCACACATCCACACATCGACACATCCACACGTCGACACATCCACACATCCACATATCGACACATTCACACATCCGCACATCCACAAATCCGCACATGCACACATCCAAACATGCACACAAGCGAACATCCACACATGCACACATCCACACATGCACACATCCACACATCGACACATGCACACATCCACACATCCACACATCCACACATCCACACATCCACACATCGACAGATCCACACATCCACACATCCCAACATCCACACATCCACACATCGACGCATCCACACATCAACACATCCACACATCGATACATCCACTCTTCCACACATCGACACATGCCCCTGTGGTGTGGGGTGTGAAAAAAAAATACCACGGCCTTTCCCTTTGAGGGCCTGTCGTTAAAACCGACAATCAAAGGACAGGATGTGTATGCCAGCAACTTGCACTATCCGAAATCTTTATATGCTAACGAAACGTCAACTATGCCTCGGATAAGGACTGACTCAACGGTTACGACTTTTAGCTATCGTACAATGACAAAGATTGGATTCTGGAATGTGCGTACTCTCCTGGACAATGGATCAGAAGGTCCCGAGAACGCACGATTTCTTCAATTAGAGAGTGAATTTCTGAGGTACAAATTAAATATCTTAGGAGTTAGTGAGATAAGATGGTGGAACAGCGGAGAATTCATCTCTCCAACGGGCAGCACTGTAATGTTGTACTCCGGTAAAGCTACCGGTAGTCGCCGTGAGTCAGGTGTGGGGCTCTTTTTAACCAGAGCCGCGCGAAACTGTCTCTTATCCTGGGAACCGGTCTCTGACAGGGTCTTGACCGCCAGGTTCCACACCAAAATGAGGAACATCTCAATAATACAATGTTATTCCCCTACTGAACCCGACAATGTCTTGGCAAAAGACTCCTTCTACGAAGAACTAAACGCCGTTCAGAGCAGAACACCTAAAGGTGACATTATAATGGTTATGGGTGATTTGAATGCGAAAGTTGGCGCTGATAACCATGGGCTCAGACATGTGATGGGGAGACACGGTCTTGGTGATCGTAATGACAACGGTGAAAGATTTGTAGAGTTCTGCAACTTTCACAGTCTCTTCATCGGTGGTACTATGTTTGAGCATAAGGACCACCACAAAATCAATTGGTCCTCTGTTGATCGGCGCAGAACACAAAATCAGATCGACCATTTTGCCATTAGTAAAAGATTCAAGAGTTGCCTCCTGGACGTGCGAAACAAGAAGGGTGCCGATATTGGGATGGGAAGAGACCATTATCTTATGATCGCTAATGTTCGATTGCGTATTGCAGCCGTGCGACGCCCCAGCGACGAAAGATCCAGGCCCCGCAAATTCAACACCGCTCGACTAAAAAATCCAGCTGTCTTACAACAATATAATGACCATCTTGCGCAAAAAGCGGCTGAGATAACTAGTCACCCAGATAGTGACATAAACGAAAACTGGGATGCCATAAAAAATGCGTACATTGATAGCGCAAATACCATCCTTGGCCCAAACCCGGATTGCCGGAATAAGCCCTGGATGTCCGACGCTTCATGGCAGCGGATTGTTGAAAGAAAGGAGCTGAAAGTTCGTTTGGCTTCAGCAGCAGACGACAATCGAAGCAGCATCGAACTCCTTTACCGTCAGAAAGCTCGAGAAGTTCAGCGTAGTGTGCGACGCGATAAAAGAGTTTATGCCAATTCTCTTTTAGCGTCAGCAGAAGAAGCCGCTAGAAGTAACAACTTAAACGCCGTATACGGTGTCATCAAGGAGTTTACAGGTGGTCGTAACTCCTGCCAAGATCCGGTGAAAGATAGTGATGGAAAGCTACTTATCTTGGAAGAAGATCAAATGAGGCGGTGGAAAGAACACTTCGCCGCGGTCTTGAACCGTGTAACCTCTGGTGAAGTTCCCCCTCATATAGATAATTTAGCTAACCATCAAAATGTGCGTATACGGTCCACTGCCCCGACTAAAGAGGAAATAGTCACTGCAATTATTGCACTAAAACGAGGAAAGGCCGCCGGACTTGACGGCATCCCTGCCGAACTTTATCAAGCAGCGCCAAGCGTAACTGCCGATTTGCTGCACCCACTTGTTGATAAAGCGTGGAATACAGAGACCTTTCCCACTGAGTGGACGGAAGGTTTGATCATCAAACTTCCAAAGAAGGGTAGCCTCACAGACTGTAATAATTGGAGAGGCATTTGTGTGCTTCCTGCCGTTGCCAAGATAATAGCTAAAATCGTCCTGGAAAGACTAAAGGCCCACTTAGAAAGCACAATTGATGAAGAGCAGGCTGGCTTTCGATCCGGATTCTCCTGTGTCGATCACATTAACACCTTGCGAATCATCATCGAGCAATGCGCTGAATACGATTCTCCGCTTCACTTGCTTTTCATCGATTTGAAAAGGCTTTCGATAGTGTGAACCGGGATTCTATATGGGCGGCCTTGCGCAGGAGAGGCATCCCTGAGAAGCTTGTGGCTATTATTAAAGCAACCTATGACGGCGCGAAATGTCGCATTCTGCATAAAGGTAAGGTGTCGGGGGACTTTGAGATTCGCAGTGAAGTTCGGCAGGGGTGCATCCTCTCACCGATCCTATTCCTCATTGTGATCGGCGATGTGTTGCATGCAGCCCTATCCGGACTCGACAGAGGAATTCAATGGACTTTGACATCTTATCTACAACATCTTGACTACGCTGACGACATATGCCTACTCTCCCACAAAATCATGGATCTGTCCGCAATGGCGTTAGATCTCGAGAGGGAGGCAAGCAAGGTTGGGCTAAAGATTAATACCAACAAGACCAAGGTTCTTAGCCTGCCGTTGCGAAAAAGAAATCCGACACCTATTGCCATCAATATTAATGGGCAGCCTGTGGAAAAGGTGGACAACTTCGTCTACCTGGGTAGCATTGTTGCCGAAAATGGTGGTACGGAGCAGGACATCGCTCGTCGTATCAACCAGGCTAAACGCGCATACGGCATGCTGTCCAAAATCTGGCAGGGCAGTTATCTCAGCATTAAAACCAAGCTGGGCCTGTTTCGCTCCCTGGTACTATCAGTGCTTTTGTATGGGAGCAGTACATGGAAAGTTTCCGTAGGAGATACCAGAAAACTGCAAGTTTTCGTCAACTCATATCTTCGTCGAATTTTAAGAATTTTCTGGCCCGAAACAATATCAAATGAAGAGCTAAGTCGGCGTACGGGTGAGATGCCAATCGACGAATTGATACGCAGGCGAAAATGGCAGTGGATAGGTCACACATTGCGGAAGAGTGATAATTGCATTGCTATGCATGCCATGAAATGGAACCCCATTTCCAACCAAGGCCGGCCAAGAGGGGGTCCTCGAATCACATGGCGTCGATCTGTGGCAAAGGAGTGTCAGGTACTGGGTAAGTCTTTTGGGGAGTTGCACCCCATTGCACAGAACAGAGTACGATGGCGCGCAGGAGTAGTTGACGCGCTATGCCCCGCTAGGGGTTAAGGCAAAGTAGTACATATCGACACATCCACACATCCACACATCGACACATACACACATCCACACATCCACACATCGACACATCCACACATCCACACATCGACACATCCACACATCCACAAATCGACACATTAACACATTCACACATCCACACATACACACATCCACACATCGACACATCCACACATCCACACATCGACACATACACACATCCCCACATCCACACATGCACACATCCACACATGCACACATGCGCACATCCACACATGCACACATCCACACATGGACACATCGACTCATCCACACATCCACATATCCACAGATCAACGCATCCACACATCGACACATTCACACATCCACACACCCACACATCCACACATCCACACATCCACACATCCACACATCCACACATGCACACATCCACACATGCACACATGCGCACATCCACACATGCACACATGCACATATTCACACATCCAAACGTCAACACATCCACACATGCAAACATGCACACATCCACACCTCAACACATGCACACATCCACACATCCACACATCCACGCTCCGACACATTCACACATCCGCACATCCACAAATCCACACATCCACACATCCACACATGCACACATCCACACATGCACACATCCACACATGCACACATCCACACACCGACACATCCACACATCCACAAATCCACACGTCGACACATCCACACATCCACTCATCGACACATTCGCACATCCACAAATCGACACATTCACACATTCACACATCCACACATCCACACATCCACAAATCGACACATTCACACATTCACACATCCACACATACTCAAATCCACACATCGACACATCCACACATCCACACATCGACACATTCACACATCCACAAATCGACACATTCACACATTCACACATGCACACATCCACACCTCAACACATGCACACATCCACACATCCACACATCCAGGCTTCGACACATTCACAATCCGCACATCCACAAATCCACACATCCACATATCCACACATGCACACATCCACACATGCACACATCCACACATGCACACATCCACACATCGACACATCGACACATCCACACATCCACAAATCCACACGTCGACACATCCACACATCCACTATTCGACACATTCGCACATCCACAAATCGACACATTCACACATTCACTCATCCACACAAACACACATCCACACATCCACAAATCGACACATTCACACATCCACATATCGACACATCCACACATCGATATATACACACATCCACACATTCACACATCGAAATATTCACACATCCACACATGCACACCTGCGCACATCCCACATGCACACATGCACACATCCACACATGCACACATCCACACATGCACACATCCACACACCGACACATCCACACATCCACAAATCCACACGTCGACACATCCACACATCCACTCATCGACACATTCGCACATCCACAAATCGACACATTCACACTTTCACACATCCACACATACACACATCCACACATCCACAAATCGACACATTCACACATTCACACATCCACACATACACACATCCACACATCGACACATCCACACATCCACACATCGACACATTCACACATCCACAAATCGACACATTCACACATTCACACATGCACACATCCACACCTCAACACATGCACACATCCACACATCCACACATCCACGCTTCGACACATTCACAATCCGCACATCCACAAATCCACACATCCACATATCCACACATGCACACATCCACACATGCACACATCCACACATGCACACATCCACACATCGACACATCGACACATCCACACATCCACAAATCCACACGTCGACACATCCACACATCCACTATTCGACACATTCGCACATCCACAAATCGACACATTCACACATTCACTCATCCACACAAACACACATCCACACATCCACAAATCGACACATTCACACATCCACATATCGACACATCCACACATCGATATATACACACATCCACACATTCACATATCGAAATATTCACACATCCACACATGCACACCTGCGCACATCCACACATGCACACATCCACACATGCATACATCCACACATCGACACATCCACACATCCACACATCGACACATCCACACATCCACACATCGACACATCCTCACATCCACAAATCGACGCATTCTCACATTCACACATCCACACATACACACATCCACACATCGACACATCCACACATCCACACATCGACAAATTCACACATCCCCACATCCACACATGCACACATCCACACATGCACACATGCGCACATCCACACATGCACACATCCACACATAGACACATCGACTCATACAAACATCCACACATCCTCAGATCGACGCATCCACACATCGACTCATTCACACATCCACACATCCACACATCCACACATCCACAAATCCACACATCCACACATCTACACATCCACACATCCACACATCCACACATCAACACATGCACACATGCGAACATGCGCACATGCACATATGCACACATCGACACATCCACGCATGTACACATTAACATATCGACACATCCACACATCCACAAATCGAACACATTCACAGATCCACACATCCACACATCGACACATCCACACATCAACTCATCGACACATCCACATATCCACTCATCGACACATCCACACATCTACACATCGACATATCTACACATCAACACATCCAAAAATCGACACATTCACACATTCACACATCCACACATCCACACATGCACACGTCCATACATGCACGCATGCACACTTGCACACATGCACACATGCAAACATGCGCACATGCACACATGCAAACATCGACACTTTCAAACATGCACACATCCACACTTCCACATATGCAAATTTGCTCACATGCACACATGCAAACATCGACACTTCCAAACATGCACACATCCACACATTCACACATTCACACATCCACACATCCACACATCCACACATCCACACATCCACACCTGCACACGTCCACACATGCACACATGCAAACATGCGCACTTGCACACATGCACACATGCCAACATGCACACATGCGCACATCCACACATGAACACATCGACACATGCGCACATGCGCACATGCACGCATGCACACATCTACACATGCGCACATCCACACATGCACACATCCACACATGCGCACATCCACACATGCATACATGAACACATCCACACATCGACACATCCACACATCCACACTTCGATACATCCACACATTCACACATCGACACATCCACACTTCCACACATTCACACATCCACACATCCACAGAGCGACACATCGGCACATCCATACATCAACACATCGACACATCGACACATCCACACATCCACACATCGACACATCGACACATTGACACATCGACACATCGACACATCGACACATCGACACATCCACACATCCACACATGCACACATGCACACATGCAAACATGCACACATGCGCACATGCACACATACACACATGCGCACATCCACACATGCACAATTCGACACATGCGCACATGCGCATATGCACGCATGCACACATGCACACACGAACACATGCACACCTGCACACATGCGCACATCCACACATGCACACCTGCACACATGCGCACATCCACACATGCACACATCGACACATCCGCACATGCACAAATGCGCACATCCACATATCGGAACATCTCCACATCCACACATCCACACATCGAAACATCCACACATCCACACATCCACACACCGATATTTCCACACATCGACACATCCACACATCGACACATCGACACATCGACACATCCACACATCCACATATCGACACATCCACACATCGACACATCCACAAAACGACACATTCACACAGCAACACATCCACACATGCACACGTCCACACATGCACACATGCACACATTCACACATCAACACATCCAAACATACACCCATGCACACATCCACACATGCAGACATGCAAACATGCTCATTTTCACACATCCACACATAAACACATCCACGCATCCACACAAGTACACATGCACACATCCACACATGCACACATCCACACATCGACACATCCACACATCCACACATCGACACATCGACACTTCGACACATCCAGGCATCCTCACAACCACACATCCACACATGCATACATGCACAAATCCACTCATCCACACATCGACATATGCACACATGCACACATCCACTCATCCACACATCGACACATGCACACATCCACACATGCACACATGCGAACATCCACACATGCACACATCCACACATCCACACATCCACACCTCCACACATCGACACATCCACACATCCACACATCGACACATCCACACATGCACACATCCACACATCCACACATCGACACATCCACACATCCACACATCCAAACATGCACACATGCGCACATCCACACATGCACACATCCACACATGGACACATCGACTCATCCACACATCCACATATCTACACATCCACACATCCACACGTCCACACATCCACACATCCACACATCCACACATCCTCACATCCACACATCCACACATGCATACATGCACAAATCCACTCATCCACACATCGACATATGCACACATGCACACATCCACTCATCCACACATCGACACATGCACACATCCACACATGCACACATGCGAACATCCACACATGCACACATCCACACATCCACACATCCACACCTCCACACATCGACACATCCACACATCCACACGTCCACACATCCACACATCCACACATCCACACATCCACACATCGACATATGCACACATGCACACATCCACTCATCCACACATCGACACATGCACACATCCACACATGCACACATGCGAACATCCACACATGCACACATCCACACATCCACACATCCACACCTCCACACATCGACACATCCACACATCCACACATCGACACATCCACACATGCACACATCCACACATCCACACATCGACACATCCACACATCCACACATCCACACATCCACACATGCACACATCCCCACATCCACACATGCACTCATCCACACATGCACACATGCGCACATCCACACATGCACACATCCACACATGGACACATCCACACCTCCACACATCGACACATCCACACATCCACACATCGACACATCCACACATCCACAGATCAACGCATCCTCACATCCACACATCGACACATTCACACATCCACTCATCCACACATCCACACTTCGACACATCCACACATCCTCACATCCACACATCCACACATGCATACATGCACAAATCCACTCATCCACACATCGACATATGCACACATGCACACATCCACTCATCCACACATCGACACATGCACACATCCACACATGCACACATGCGAACATCCACACATGCACACATCCACACATCCACACATCCACACCTCCACACATCGACACATCCACACATCCACACATCGACACATCCACACATCCACACATCCACATATCGACACATCCACACATCGACACATCCACAAAACGACACATTCACACAGCAACACATCCACACATGCACACGTCCACACATGCACACATTCACACATTCACACATCAACACATCCAAACATACACCCATGCACACATCCACACATGCAGACATGCAAACATGCTCATTTTCACACATCCACACATAAACACATCCACGCATCCACACAAGTACACATGCACACATCCACACATGCACACATCCACACATCGACACATCCACACATCCACACATCGACACATCGACACTTCGACACATCCAGGCATCCTCACAACCACACATCCACACTTCGACACATCGGCACATCGACACATCCACACATCAACATATGAACACATCCACACATCGACACATCCACACATCCAAACATCGACACATTCACACATCCCCACATCCAAACATGCACACATGCGCACATCCACACATGCACACATCCACACATGGACACATCGACTCATCCACACATCCACATATCTACACATCCACACATCCACACGTCCACACATCCACACATCCACACATCCACACATCCTCACATCCACACATCCACACATGCATACATGCACAAATCCACTCATCCACACATCGACATATGCACACATGCACACATCCACTCATCCACACATCGACACATGCACACATCCACACATGCACACATGCGAACATCCACACATGCACACATCCACACATCCACACATCCACACCTCCACACATCGACACATCCACACATCCACACATCGACACATCCACACATGCACACATCCACACATCCACACATCGACACATCCACACATCCACACATCCACACATCCACACATGCACACATCCCCACATCCACACATGCACTCATCCACACATGCACACATGCGCACATCCACACATGCACACATCCACACATGGACACATCCACACATCCACACGTCCACACACCGACATATTCACACATCCCCACATCCACACAGGTACACATCCACACATGCACACATGCGCACATCCACACATGCACACATCCACACATGCACACATCGACTCATCCACACATCCTCACATGCACACATGCACACATGCACACATAAACACATCCACACATCCACACATCTACACATCCACACATCCACACGTACACACATCCACACATCGACACATCCACACATCCACACATCCACACATCCACACATGCACACATCCCCACATCCACACATGCACTCATCCACACATGCACACATGCGCACATCCACACATGCACACATCCACACATGGACACATCCCCACATCCACACATGCACTCATCCACACATGCACACATCCACACATCCACAGATCAACGCATCCTCACATCCACACATCGACACATTCACACATCCACTCATCCACACATCCACACTTCGACACATCCACACATCCTCACATCCACACATCCACACATGCATACATGCACAAATCCACTCATCCACACATCGACATATGCACACATGCTCACATCCACTCATCCACACATCGACACATGCACACATCCACACATGCACACATGCGAACATCCACACATGCACACATCCACACATCCACACATCCACACCTCCACACATCGACACATCCACACATCCACACATCGACACATCCACACATCCACAGATCAACGCATCCTCACATCCACACATCGACACATTCACACATCCACTCATCCACACATCCACACTTCGACACATTCACACATCCGCACATCCACAAATCCACACATCCACACATCGACACATCCACACATGCACACATGCGCACATCCACACATGCACACATCCACACATCGAATCATCCACACATCCACACATCCACAAATCGACACATCCACACATCTACATATACACACATCCACACATCCACACATCCACACATGCACACATGCGCACATCCACACATGCACACATGCACATATTCACACTTCCACACATCAACACATCCACACATGCACACATGCACACATCCACACCTCAACACATGCACACATCCACACATCCACACTTCGACACATTCACACATCCGCACATCCACAAATCCACACATCCACACATCGACACATTCACACTTGCACACATCCACATATCCACACATACACACATGGACACATCGACTCATCCACACATCCACACATCCACAGATTAACGCATCCACACATCCACACATCGATACATTTACACATCCACACATCCACACATCCACACATCGACACATCCATATATCCACAAATCCACAAATCCACAAATCCACACATCCACACAACTACATTTACACACATCCACACATCCACACATCCACACATCCACACTTGCACACATGCGCACATCCACACATGCACACATCCACACCTCAACACATGCACACATCCACAAATCCACACATCCACACTTCGACACATTCACACATCCGCACATCCACAAATCCACACATCCACACATCCACACATGCACACATCCACACATGCACACATCCACACATCGACACATCCACACATCCACACATCCACACGTCGACACATCCACACATCCACACATCGACACATTCACACATCCGCACATCCACATATCCGCACATGCACACATCCAAACATGCACACATGCGAACATCCACACATGCACACATCCACACATGCACACATGCACACATGCACAAATGCGCACATGCACGCATGCACAGATGCACACATGCACACATGCACACATGCACACATCCACACATCCCCACATCGACACATCGAAAATTCGACACATCCACACATCCACGCATCCACAGAACCACACATCCACACTTCGACACATCCGCACATTCACACATCCGCACATCCACACATCGGCACATCGACACATCCACAGATCAATATATCAACACATCCACACATCGACACATCCACACATGCACACATCCACACGTCCACACACCGACATATTCACACATCCCCACATCCACACAGGTACACATCCACACATGCACACATGCGCACATCCACACATGCACACATCCACACATGCACACATCGACTCATCCACACATCCTCACATGCACACATGCACACATGCACACATAAACACATCCACACATCCACACATCTACACATCCACACATCCACACGTACACACATCCACACATCCACACATCCACACATCCACACATGCATACATGCACACATCCTCTCATCCACACATCGACATAAGCACACATGCACACATCCACTCATCCACACATCGACACATGCACACATCCACACATGCACACATCGACTCATCCACACATCCACACATGCACACATGCACACATCCACAAATCGACACATCCACACATCCACACATCCACACATCCACACCTCCACACATCGACACATCCACACATCCACACATCCACACATCCACACATGCCCACATTCACACATCCACACATCCACACATCGACACATCCACACATCCACACATCGACACATCCACACATCCAAACATCGACACATTCACACATCCCCACATCCACACATGCACACATCCACACATTCACACATGCGCACATCCACGCATGCACACATCCACACATGGACACATCGACTCATCCACACATCCACAGATCAACGCATCCACACTTCCACACATCGACACATTCACACATCCACACATCCACACATCCACATATCCACACATCCACAAATCCACACGTCGACACATCCACACATCCACACATCGACACATTCACACATCCGCACATCCACACATCCGCACATGCACACATCCAAACATGCACACATGCGAACATCCACACATGCACACATCCACACATGCACACATCCACACATCGACGCATCCACCCATCAACACATCCACACATCGATACACCCAAACTTCCACACATCGACACATTCACACATGCACACATCCACACATCGACACATCCACACATTAATACTTCGACACATCCACACATCCACACATCCCCACATCCACACATGCACACATCCACACGTCGACACATCCACACATCCACACATCGACACATTCACACATCCGCACATCCACACATCCGCACATGCACACATGCACACATCCACACATCCACACATCCACACTTCGACACATTCACACATCCGCACATCCACAAATCCACACATCCACACATCCAAACATGCACACATCCACCCATGCACACATCCACACATCGACACATCCACACATCCACACGTCGACACATCCACACATCCACACATCGACACATTCACACATCCGCACATCCACACATCCGCACATGCACACATCCAAACATGCACACATGCGAACATTCACACATGCACACATCCACACATGCACACATCCACACATGCACACATCCACACATCGACGCATCCACCCATCAACACATCCACACATCGATACACCCAAACTTCCACACATCGACACATTCACACATGCACACATCCACACATCGACACATCCACACATCCATACATCGACACATCCACACATCCCCACATCCACACATGCACACATCCACACATCGACGCATCCACACATCAACACATCCACACATCGATACACCCACACTTCCACACATCGACACATTCACACATCCACACATCCACACATGCACACTTGCGCACATCCACACATCCACACATGCACACATCCACACATCGACACAACTACACATCCACATATTCACACATCCACACATCCACACATCTACATATCGGCACATCCACACATCCACATATCGACACATACACACATCCACACATCCACACATCGACACATCCACACATGCACAACAGCGCACGTCCACACATGCACACATCCACACATGCATACATCCACCCATCGACACAGCCACACATCCACACATCCACACACCGAAACATCCACACATCCACACATCGACACATCCACACATCCACAAACCGACACATTCACGCATTCACACATCCACACATACACACATCCACACATCGACACATCCACACGTCCACACATCCACAATTCCACAAATCCACATATCCACACATCCACACATCCACACATCCACACATCCACACATCCACACATGCACACTTGCGCACATGCACACATCGACACATCCACAAATCGACACATTCACACATCCACACATCCACAACATCCACACATCCACAAATCCATACACCCACACATCCACACATGCAAACATGCACACATCCACACATGCACACATGCGCACATCCACATATGCATACATCCACTCATGCACACATCCACACATCGAAACATCCACGCATCCACACATCCACATATCGACACATCCACACATCCAAAAATCGACACATTCACACATCCGCACATCCACAGATCGACACATCCGCACATCCACAAATCCACACATCCACACATCCATTCATCAACACATCCACAAATGCACACATGCGCACACGCACACATGCGCACATGCGCACATGCACACTTGCACACATGCACACATCGACACTTCCACACATCCACACATCGACACATAAACACATCCACAAATCGACACATTCACACATTCACACATCCATACATACTCATCGACACTTCGACCCATCCACACATCCACAAATCCACATATCCACACATCCACACATCCACACATCCACACATCCACACATTCACACATGCACACATCCACACATCGACACATCCACACATCCAGACATCCACACATCGACTTATCCACACATCCACAAATCGACACATTCACACATGCACACATCCACACATGCACACATGCACACATCCACACATGCGCACATCCACACATGCACACATCCACACATGCACACATCCACACATGCGCACATCCACACATCCACACATCCACACATCGACACATCCACGCATCCACACATCCACATATCGACACATCCACACATCCAAAAATCGACACATTCACACATCCGCACATCCACAGATCGACACATCCACACATCCACAAATCCACACATCCACACATCCATTCATCAACACATCCACAAATGCACACATGCGCACACGCACACATGCGCACATGCACACTTGCACACATGCACACATCAACACATCCACACATCCACACATCGACACATAAACACATCCACAAATCGACACATTCACACATCCATACATACTCATCCACACTTCGACACATCCACACATCCACAAATCCACATATCCACACATCCATTCATCCACACATCCACACATGCACAAATCCACACATCGACACATCCACACATCCACAAATCGACACATTCACACATCCACACATCCACAACATCCACACATCCACAAATCCATACACCCACACATCCACACATGCAAACATGCACACATCCACACAGGCACACTTGCGCACATCCACATATGCATTCATCCACTCATGCACACATCCACACATCGACACATCCACACATCCACACATCGACTTACCCACACATCCACAAATCGATATATTCACACATCCACACATCCACACATGCACACATCCACACATGCGCACATCCACACATTCACACATCCACACATGCACACATCCACACATGCGCACATCCACACATCCACACATCCACACATCGACACATCCACGCATCCACACAACCACATATCGACACATCCACATATCCACAAATCGACACATTCACACATCCGCACATCCACAGATCGACACATAGACACATCCACAAATCCACACATCCACACATCCATTCATCAACACATCAAAAAATGCACACATGCGCACACGCACACATGCGCACATGCGCACATGCACACTTGCACACATGCACACATCGACACATCCACACATCGACACATAAACACATCCACAAATCGACGCATTCACACATTCACACATCCATACATACTCATCCACACTTCGACACATCCACACATCCACAAATCCACATATCCACACATCCACACATCCACACATGCACAAATCCACACATCGACACATCCACACTTCCACAAATCGACACATTCACACATCCACACATCCACAACATCCACACATCCACAAATCCATAAACCCACACATCCACACATGCAAACATGCACACATCCACACATGCACACATGCGCACATCCACATATGCATTCATCCACTCATGCACACATCCACACATCGACACATCCACACATCCACACATCGACTTACCCACACATCCACAAATCGATATATTCACACATCCACACATCCACTCATGCACACATCCACACATGCGCACATCCACACATGCACACATCGACACATCCACACATGCACACATGCGCATATGCACACATCCACACATGCACACATCCACACATCAACAAATCCACACATCCACACATGCGCACATGCGCATGTGCTCACTTGCACACTTGCAAAAATCGACACAACCAAACATGCACACATCCACACGTTCACACATCCACACATCCACACCTCCTCACATCGACACATCCAAACATCGACTCATCGACACATCGACACATCCACTCATGCACATATGCACACATGCGCACATGCTCACATGCACACATGCACACATCGACACATCCACACATCGACACATCCGCACATGCACACATGCACACACGCGCACATGCACTCATGCACACATGCACACATGCGCACATCCACACATCCACACATGCACACATGCACAAATGCGCACATGCACACATCCACACATGCACACATCAACACATCCACTCATCAACAAATCCACACATCCACACATGCACACATGCACAAATGCGCACATGCACACATTCGCACAT
The DNA here is from genome assembly GCA_964017055.1 of Chloromyia formosa. NCBI lineage: Eukaryota > Metazoa > Arthropoda > Insecta > Diptera > Stratiomyidae > Chloromyia > Chloromyia formosa. The sequence goes on from OZ024814.1 coordinate 71,336,186, forward strand.
GCGCACATGCACACATCCACACATCCACACATGCACACACCAACACATCCACACATCAACAAATCCACACATCCACACATCCACACATGCACTAATCCACAAATCCACACATCCACACATCCAAACATCAACAAATCCACACATCCACACATCCACACATCCACACATCCACACATACACACATGCACACTTGCACACATGCGCACATGCGCGCATGCACACATGCAAACAACGACACATCCAAACATTCACACATCCACACGTCCACACATCCACACATCCACACATCCACACATGCACAAATCCACACATCGACACATCCACACTTCCACAAATCGACACATTCACACATCCACACATCCACAACATCCACACATCCACAAATCCATAAACCCACACATCCACACATGCAAACATGCACACATCCACACATGCACACATGCACACATCCAAACATGCGCACATCCACACATGCACACATCGACACATCCACACATGCACACATGCGCATATGCACACATCCACACATGCACACATCCACACATCAACAAATCCACACATCCACACATGCGCACATGCGCATGTGCTCACTTGCACACTTGCAAAAATCGACACAACCAAACATGCACACATCCACACGTTCACACATCCACACATCCACACCTCCTCACATCGACACATCCAAACATCGACTCATCGACACATCGACACATCCACTCATGCACATATGCACACATGCGCACATGCTCACATGCACACATGCACACATCGACACATCCACACATCGACACATCCGCACATCGACACATCCCCACATCCACACATCGACACATCCACACATCCACACATCCACAAATCCCCACATCCCCACATCCACACATCCACACATCCAAACATGCACACATCAACCCATCCACACATCCACACATCCACACATCCACACATGCACAAATGCGCACATGCACTCATTCGCACATGCGCACATGCACACTTGCACACATGCACACATCGACACATGCGCACATGCACACATGCAAACATCGACACATATAAACATGCACACATCCACACGTCCACACATCCACACATCCACTCATCGAAAAATCCACACATCGACTCATCGACACATCGACAGATCCACACATGCACACACGCTCACATGCGCACTTGCACACATGCACACATGCACACATCGACACATCCATACATCGACACATCCGCACATGCACGCACGCTCACATGCACAAATGCACACATGCGCACATCCACACATGCACACATCCACACATGCACACATCCACACATCGACACATCGAAACATCGACACATCGACACATCCACAAAACCACACATCCACACATCCACACATCGACACATCCACACTTCCACACATCGACACATTCACACATCCACACATCCGCACATCCACACATCCACACATGCACTCATCGACACATCCACACATCCACACATCCCCACATCCACACATCCACACATGCACACATCCACACATCGACACATCGACACATCGACACATCCACAAAACCACACATCCACACATCCACACATCGACACATCCACACTTCCACACATCGACACATTCACACATCCACACATCCACACATCCACACATCCACACATGCACACATCCGCACATCCACACATCCACACATGCACTCATCGACACATCCACACATCCACACATCCACACATGCACACATCCACAAGTCCACACATGCACACATCCACACATCGACACATCTACACATCCACACATTCACACATCCACGCATCCACATATCGACACATCCACACATCCACACATCGACACATCCACACATCCACACATCGACACATTCACACATCCATACATCCACACATGCACACCTGCGCACATCCACATATCCACAAATCGACACAACCACACATCCACACATCGACACATCCACACATCCACACATCGACACATCGACACATCCTCACATCCACAAATCGAAACAGTCACACAATCACACACCCACACATACACACATACACACTTCGACACATCCACACATCCACAAATCCACATATCCACACACCCACACATCCACACACCCACACATCCACACATGCACACATCCACACATCGACACATCCACACATCCACAAATCGACACATTCACACATCCACACATTCACACATCCACAACATCCACACATCCACAAATCCATACACCCACACATCCACACATCCACACATCCACACATGCACACATCCACAAGTCCACACATGCACACATCCACACATCGACACATCTACACATCCACACATTCACACATCCACGCATCCACATATCGACACATCCACACATCCACACATCGACACATCCACACATCCACACATCGACACATTCACACATCCACACATCCACACATGCACACCTGCGCACATCCACATATCCACAAATCGACACAACCACACATCCACACACCCACACATCCACACATGCACACATCCACATATCGACACATCCTCACATCCACAAATCGAAACAGTCACACAATCACACACCCACACATACACACATACACACTTCGACACATCCACACATCCACAAATCCACATATCCACACACCCACACATCCACACACCCACACATCCACTCATGCACACATCCACACATCGACACATCCTCACATCGACCCATCCACACTTCCACACATCGACTTACCCACACATCCACGAATCGACACATTCACACATCCACACATCCACACATCCACACATCCACACATGCGCACATCCACACATGCGCACATCCACACATCCACACATGCACACATCCACACATGCGCACATCCACACATCCACACATCCACACATCCACACATCCACACATCCACACATCCACACATCGACACATCCACGCATCCACACATCCACATATCGACACATACACACATCCACAAATCGACACATTCACACATCCGCACATCCACAGATCGACACATCCACACATCCACAAATCCACACATCCATTCATCAACACATCCACAAATGCACACATCCAAACATGCACACACGCGATCATCCTTTCATGCACACATCCCCACATCCACACATCCACACATGAACACATATACACATCGACACATCGACACATCCACACAACCACACATCCACACATCGACACATCCACACTTCCACACATCGACAAATTCACACATCCACACATCCACACATGCACACATTCACACATGCACACATGCATACATCCACACATCCACACATACACACATCGACTCATTGACACATCGACACATAAACTCATGCACATATGCACACATGCGCAAATGCACACATGCACACATGCACACATCGACACATCCACACATCGACACATCCGCACATGCACACATGCACACACGCGCACATGCACACATCCACACATGCACACATGCGCACATCCACACATCCACACGTGCACACATGCGCAAATGCGCACATGCACACTTCCACACATCCACACTTGCACAAATCAACACATCCACACATCAACTAATCCACACATCAACAAATCCACACATCCACTCATGCACATATGCACACATCCACACATGCGCACATCCACACATCAACAAATCCACACATCAACAAATCCACACATCGACACATCCACACATGCACACATCCACACATCGACACATCCCCACATCCACACACCGACACATCCACACATCCACACATCCACACATCCACACATCCCCACATCCACACATCCACACATCCACACATGCACACATCAACACATCCACACATCAACAAATCCACACATCCACACATGCACAAATGCGCACATGCAAACATTCGCACTTGCGCACATGCACACTTGCACACTTGCACACATGCACACATGCGCACATCCACACATGCACACTTCCACACATGCACACATGCACACATGCACACATGCGCACATCCACACTTCCACACATGCACACATGCACAAATGCACACATGCGCACATCCACACATCCACACATGCACACATCAACACATCCACACATCAACAAATCTACACATCCACACATGCACAAATCGACACAGCCACACTTCCACACATCGACACATCCACACATCCACACATCGACACATCCACTCATCCACAAATCGACACATTCACACATCCACACATCCACACATCCACAACATCCACACATCCACAAATCCATACACCCACACATCCACACATGCAAACATGCACACATCCACACATGCACACATGCGCACATCCACACGTGCATACATCCACTCATGCACATATCCACACATCGACACATCCACACATCGACCCATCCACACACCCACACATCGACTTACCCACACATCCACAAATCGACACATTCACACATCCACTCATCCACACATCCTCACATGCACACATCCACAAATGCGCACATCCACACATGCATACATCCACACATCCACACATGCGCACATCCACACATCCACACATCGACACATCCACGCATCCACATATCGACACATCGACACATCCACTCATGCACACATGCGCACATGCACACAACGACACATCCACATATCGACACATCCGCACATGCACACATGCACACACGCGCACATGCACACATGCACACATGCGCACATCCACACTTCCACACATGCGCACATGCGCACATCCACACATCCACACATGCACACATCAACACATCCACACATCAACAAATCCACACACCCACACATGCACAAATGCGCACATGCACACATTCGCACTTGCGCACATGCAGACTTGCGCACTTGCACTCATGCACACATGCACATTTGCACACATCCTTACATCCACACATGCACACATCCACACATGCACTCATCGACACATCCACACATCCACACATGCACACATCCACAAATCCACACATGCACACATGCACATATCGACACATCCACATATCGACACATCCGCACATGCACACATGCACACACGCGCACATGCACACATGCACACATGCGCACATCCACACTTCCACACATGCACACATGCGCACATCCACACATCCACACATGCACACATCAACACATCCACACATCAACAAATCTACACACCCACACATGCACAAATGCGCACATGCACACATTCGCACTTGCGCACATGCAGACTTGCACACTTGCACACTTGCACACATGCACACATGCACATTTGCACACATCCTTACATCCACACATGCACACATGCACACATGCACACATGCGCACATCCACACACCCACACATGCACACATCAACACATCCACACATCAACAAATCCACACATCCACACATGCACAAATGCGCACATGCACACATTCGCACATGCGCACATGCAGACTTGCACACTTGCACACATGCACACATGCGCATTTGCACATATCCTCCCATCCACACATGCACACATCCACACAGGCACTCATCGACACATCCTCACATCGACACATCCGCACATGCACACATGCACACACGCGCACATGCACACATGCACACATGCACACATGCGCACATCCACACATACACACATGCACACATCCACACATCCACACATGCACACATCAACACATCAACACATCAACACATCCACACATCAACAAATCCACACATCCACACATCCACACATCCACACATGCACACATCCACACATGCACTCATCCACAAATCCACACATCCACACATCCACACATCAACAAATCCACACATCCACACATACACACATACACACATGCACACTTGCACACATGCGCACATGCGCACATGCACACATGCACACATGCGCACATCCACACTTCCACACATGCACACATGCACACATGCACACATGCGCACATCCACACATCCACACATGCACACATCAACACATCCACACATCAACAAATCCACACATCCACACATGCACAAATGAGCACATGCAAACATTCGCACATGCGCACATGCAGACTTGCACACATGCACACATGCACACATGCACATTTGCACACATCCTTGCATCCACACATGCACACATCCACACATGCACTCATCGACACATCCACACATCCACACATCCACACATGCACACATCCACAAATCCACACATGCACACATGCACACATCGACACATCCACATATCGACACATCCGCACATGCACACATGCACACACGCGCACATGCACACATGCACACATGCGCACATTCACACTTCCACACATGCACACATGCACACATGCACACATGCACACATGCGCACATCAACACATCCACACATGCACACATCAACACATCCACACATCAACAAATCCACACATCCACACATGCACAAATGCGCACATGCACACATTCGCACATGCGCACATGCAGACTTGCACACTTGCACACATGCACACATGCACATTTGCACACATCCTTACATCCACACATGCACACATCCACACATGCACTCATCGACACATCCACACATCCACACATCCACACATGCACACATCCACAAATCCACACATGTACACATGCACACATCGACACATCCACATATCGACACATCCGCACATGCACACATGCACACACTCGCACATGCACACATGCACACATGCGCACATCCACACTTCCACACATGCACACATGCACACATGCGCACATCCACACATCCACACATGCACACATGCACACATGCACACATGCACACATGCGCACATCCACACATGCACACATCAACACATCCACACATCAACAAATCCACACATCCACACATGCACAAATGCGCACATGCACACATTCGCACATGCGCACATGCAGACTTGCACACTTGCACACATGCACACATGCACATTTGCACATATCCTTACATCCACACATGCACACATCCACACATGCACTCATTGACACATCCACACATCGACACATCCGCACATGCACACATGCACACACGCGCACATGCACACATGCACACATGCGCACATCCACACATACACACATGCACACATGCACACATCCACACATCCACACATCCACACATGCACACATCAACACATCAACACATCCACACATCAACAAATCCACACATCCACACATCCACACATCCACACATCCACACATGCACACATCCACACATGCACTCATCCACAAATCCACACATCCACACATCCACTCATCAACAAATCCACACATCCACACATCCACACATCCACACATCCACACATCCACACAAGCAAACATCGACACATCCAAACATGCACACATTTACACGTCCACACAGCCACACATCCACACATGCACACATCCACAAATCCACACATGCACACATCCACACATCGACACATCTACACATCCACACATTCACACATCCACGCATCCACATTTCGACACATCCACACATCCAAACATCGACACATCCACACATCGACACATTCACACATCTACACATGCTCACATCCACACATCCACAAATCGACACAGCCACACAGCCACACATCGACACATCCACACATCCACACATCGACACATCCACACATCCACAAATCGACACATTCACACATCCACACATCCACAACATCCACACATACACAAATCCATACACCCACACATCCACACATGCAAACATGCACACATCCACACATGCACACATGCGCACATCCACACATGCATACATCCACTCATGCACACATCCACACATCGACACATCCACACATCGACCCATCCACACACCTACACATCGACTTACCCACACATCCACAAATCGACACATTCACACATCCACTCATCCACACATCCTCACATGCACACATCCACAAATGCGCACATCCACACATGCACACATCCACACATCCACACATGCGCACATCCACACATCCACACATCCACACATCGACACATCCACGCATCCTCATATCGACACATCCACAAATCGACACATTCACACATCCGCACATCCACAGATCGACACATCCACACATCCACAAATCCACACATCCATTCATCAACACATCCACAAATGCACACATGCGCACATGCACACATCCAAACATGCGATCATCCTTACTTGCACACATCCACACATCCACACATCCACACATCGACACATCCACACATCCACAAATCGACACCTTCTCACATCCACACATCCGCACATGCACACATCCACACATGCGCACATCCACACATCAACACATGCACACATCCACACATGCACTCATCGACACATCCACACATCCACACATCCACACATCCACACATGCACACATCCACAAATCGACAAATTCACAGATTCACACATCCACACATACACACATCTACACTTCGACACATCCACACATCCACAAATCCACATATCCACACATCCACACATCCACACACGCACACATCCACACATGGACACATCCACACATCCACAAATCGACACATTCACACATCCACAACATCCACACATACACAAATCCATACACCCACACATCCACACATGCAAACATGCACACATCCACACATGCACACATGCGCATTCACATACGCATACATCCATTCATGCACACATCCACACATCGACACATCCACACATCGACACATCCACATATCGACACATCCACACATCCACACATGCACACATCCACACATCGACACATCCACACATCCACACTTCGACACATCCACACATCCACACATCGACACAAACACATTTCCACACATCGACACATTCTCACATCCACACATGCAAACATGCACACATCCACAAATGCACACATGCGCATTCACATACGCATACATCCATTCATGCACACATCCACACATCGACACATCCACTCATCGACACTTCCACACATCCCCACATCCACACATCCACACATGCACACATCCACACATCCACACATCGACACATACACATTTCCACACATCGACACATTCTCACATCCACACATCCACACATGCACACATGCACACATGCGCACATCCACACATGCAAACATCCACACATCGACACATCTACACATCCACACATTCACACATCAACGCATCCACATATCGACACATCCACACATCCACACATCGACACATCCACACATCCACACATCGACACATTCACACATTCACACATCCACACATCCACACATCCACACATCCACACATGCACACCTGCGCACATCCACATATCCACAAATCGACACAGCCACACATCCACACATCGACACATCCACACAACGACACATCCTCACATCCACAAATCGAAACAGTCACACATTCACACACCCACACATACACACTTCGAAACATCCACACTTCCACAAATCCACATATCCACACACCCACACATCCACACACCCACACATCCACACATGCACACATCCACACATCGACACATCCACACATCCACAAATCGACACATTCACACATCCACACATTCACACATCCACAACATCCACACATCCACAAATCCATACACCCACACATCCAGACATGCAAACATGCACACAACCACACATGCACACATGCGCACATCCACACATGCATACATCCACTCATGCACACATCCACACATCGACACATCCACACATCGACCCATCCACACTTCCACACATCGACTTACCCACACATCCACAAATCGACACATTCACACTTCCACACATCCACACATCCACACATGCGCACATCCACACATGCGCACATCCACACATGCGCACATCCACTCATCCACACATGCACACATCCACGCATGCGCACATCCACACATCCACACATCCACACTTCCACACATCGACACATTGACACATCCACACATCCACAAATCGAAACATTCACACATCCGCACATCCACAGATCGACACATCCACACATCCACAAATCCAAACATCCATTCATCAACACATCCACAAATGCACACATGCGCACATGCACACATCCAAACATGCACTCACGCGATCATCCTTTCATGCACACATCCCCACATCCACACATGAACACATCCACACATCGACACATCGACACATCCACACAACCACACATCCACACATCGACACATCCACACTTCCACACATCGACACATTCACACATCCACACATCCACACATGCACACATTCACACATGCACACATGCATACATCCACACATCCACACATACACACATCGACTCATCGACACATCGACACATCCACTCATGCACATATGCACACATGCGCAAATGCACACATGCACACATGCACACATCGACACATCCACACATCGACACATCCGCACATGCACACATGCACACACGCGCACATGCACACATTCACACATGCACACATGCGCACATCCACACATCCACACGTGCACACACGCGCAAATGCGCACATGCTCACTTCCACACATCGACACTTGCACAAATCAACACATCCACATATCAACTAATCCACACATCAACAAATCCACACATCCACTCATGCACATATGCACACATCCACACATCCACACATGCGCACATCCACACATCAACAAATCCACACATCAACAAATCCACACATCGACACATCCACACATGCACACATCCACACATCGACACATCCCCACATCCACACACCGACACATCCACACATCCACACATCCACACATCCACACATCCCCACATCCACACATCCACACATCCACACATGCACACATCAACACATCCACACATCAACAAATCCACACATCCACACATGCACAAATGCGCACATGCAAATATTCGCACTTGCGCACATGCACACTTGCACACATGCACACATGCGCACATCCACACATGCACACTTCCACACATGCACACATGCACACATGCGCACATCCACACTTCCACACATGCACACATGCACACATGTACACATGCGCACATCCACACATCCACACATGCACACATCAACACATCCACACATCAACAAATCCACACATACACACATGCACAAATCGACACAGCCACACATCCACACATCGACACATCCACACATCCACACATCGACACATCCACACATCCACAAATCGACACATTCACACATCCACACATCCACAACATCCACACATCCACAAATCCATACACCCACACATCCACACATGCAAACATGCACACATCCACACATGCACACATGCGCACATCCACACATGCATACATCCACTCATGCACACATCCACACATCGACACATCCACACATCGACCCATCCACACACCCACACATCGACTTACCCACACATCCACAAATCGACACATTCACACATCCACTCATCCACACATCCTCACATGCACACATCCACAAATGCGCACATCCACACATGCACACATCCACACATCGACACATCCACACTTTCACAAATCGACACATTCACACATCCACACATCCACAACATCCACACATCCACACATCCATACACCCACACATCCACACATGCAAACATGCACACATCCACACATCCTCACATGCGCACATCCACACATGCATACATCCACTCATGCACACATCCACACATCGACACATCCACACATCGACCCATCCACACACCCACACATCGACTTACCCACACATCCACAAATCGACACATTCACTCATCCACACATCCACACATGCACACATCCACACATGCACACATCCACACATGCACACATGCACACATGCGCACATCCACACATGCACACATGCACACATCCACACATCAACAAATCCACACATCCACACATGCACACATGCGCATATGCACACATGCGCACATGCGCACATGCACACTTGCACACAAGCAAACATCGACACATCCAAACATGCACACCTCCACACGTCCACACATCCACACATCCACACATCCACACATCAACAAATCCACACATCCACACATGCACAAATCGACACAGCCACACATCCACACATCGACACATCCACACATCCACACATCGACACATCCACACATCCACAAATCGACACATTCACACATCCACACATCCACAACATCCACACATCCACAAATCCATACACCCACACATCCACACACGCAAACATGCACACATCCACACATCCTCACATGCGCACATCCACACATGCATACATCCACTCATGCACACATCCACACATCGACACATCCACACATCGACCCATCCACACACCCACACATCGTCTTACCCACACATCCACAAATCGACACATTCACTCATCCACACATCCACACATGCACACATCCACACATGCACACATCCACACATGCACACATGCACACATGCGCACATCCACACATGCACACATCCACACATCCACACATCAACAAATCCACACATCCACACATGCACACATGCGCTTATGCACACATGCGCACATGCGCACATGCACACTTGCACACAAGCAAACATCGACACATCCAAACATGCACACATCCACACGTCCACACATCCACACATCCACACATCGACACTTCCACACATCGACTCATCGACATATCCACTCATGCACATATGCACACATGCGCACATGCGCACATGCGCACATGCGCACATCGACACATGCCCACATCGACACATCCACGCATCGACACTTCCGCACATGTACACATGCACACATACGCACATACGCACATGCACACATGCACACATCGACACATCGACACATGCACACATGCACACATCCACTCATGCACAAATGCACACATCCACACATCCACACATGCACACATGCGCACATCCACACATGCACACATCCACTCATGCACACTTCCATATTTCGACACATCCCCACATCCACACATCAACACATCGACACATCGACACATCCACTCATGCACACATGTACACATGCGCACATGCACACGTGCACACATCGACACATCCTCATATCGACACATCCGCTTATGCACACATGCACACACGCGCACATGCACACATGCACACATGCGCACATCCACACATCAACAAATCCACACATCCACACATAAGCACATGCACAAATGAGCACATGCACACATTCGCACATGCGCACATGCACACTTGCACACATGCACACATCGACACATCCACACATGCACATATGCACACATCCTTACATCCACACATGCACACATCCACACATCAACAAATCCACACATCCACACGTCCACACATACGCACATGCACACTTGCACACATGCGCACATGCGCACATGCACACATGCAAACATCGACACATCCGCACATGCACGCACGCGCACATGCACACATGCACACATGCGCACAACCGCACATTCTCACATCCACACATGCACACATCCACACATCGACACATCCCCACATCCACACATCGACACATCCACACATCCACACATCGACATTTCCACACATCGACACATCCACACATGCATACATCCACACATCGACACACCACACATCCACACATCCACACATCCACACATCGACACATCGACACATCCACACATCGACACATCCACACATCCACACATGCATGCATCCACACATCGACACATCGACACATCAACACATCAACACATCGACACATCGACACATCCACACATTCACACATCCACACATAGACATATCCACACATCGACACATCCACACATTTACACATCGACATTTACACACATCGACACATTCACACATGCACTCATGCCCACATGCACACATACGCACATACGCACATGCACACATGCACACATCGACACATCGACACATGCACACATGCACACATCCACTCATGCACAAATGCACACATCCACACATCCACACATGCACACATGCGCACAACCACACATTCTCACATCCACACATGCTCACATCCACACATCCACACATCGACACATCCCCACATCCACACATCGACACATCCACACATCCACACATCGACATTTCCACACATCGACTCATCCACACATGCATACATCCACACATCGACACACCACACATCCACACATACACACATCCACACTTCGACACATCCAAACATCCAGACATCCACACATGCACACATCCACACATGCACACATCCACACATCCACACATGCACACATCCTCACATCCACTCATCGACACATCCACAAATGCACACATGCGCACATGCACACGTGCACACATGCACACATCCACACATCCACACATGAACACATCCACACAACCACACATCCACATATCCACACATCCACACATGCACACATGCACACATAAACACATCCACTCATTGACACATCCACACTTCCACACATCTACACATCCACACATCCACACATCCACACATCCACACATCCACACATTCACACATCCACACATCCACACATCCACACATGCACACATCCACACATACACACATCCACACATCGACACATCGACACATCCACACATCCAAAAATCGACACATTCACACATTCACACATACACACATACACACATCCACACTTCGACACATCCACACATCCACAAATCCACATATCCACACATCCACACATCCACACATGCACAAATGCGCACACGCGCACATACACACATCGACACATCCACACATGCACACATCCACAAATCGAAACAGTCACACATCCTCACATACACACATCCACACTTCGACACATCCACACATCCACAAATCCACATATCCACACATCCACACATCCACACATCCACACATCCACACATCGACACATCCACACTTCCACAAATCGACACATTCACACATCCACAACATACACACATCCACAAATCCACACATCCACACATGCACACATCGAAACATCCACACATCAACAAATCCACACATCCACACATGCACAAATGCGCACATGCACACATTCGCACATGCGCACATGCACACTTGCACACTTGCACACATGCACACATCGACACATCGACACATCCACACATCGACTCATCGAAACTTAGACACATCCACTCATGCACACAATGCACACATGCGCACATGCACACATCGACACATCCACACATCGACACATCCGCACATGCACACATGCACACACGCGCACATGCACACATTCACACATGCGCACATCAACACATCCACACATGCACACATCCACACATCCACACATGCACAAATCAACACATCCACACATCAACAAATCCACTCATCCACACATCCACACATGCACAAATGCGCACATGCACACATTCGCACATGCGCACATGCACACTTGCACACTTGCACACATGCACACATCGACACATCCACACATTCACATTTGCAAACATCCTTACATCCACACATGCACACATCCACACATGCACTCATCGACACATCCACACATAAACACACCCACACAGCCACACAGCCACACATCCAGACACATCCACAAATTTACTCATGCACACATCCACACATCGACACATCCACACTTCGACACATCCGCACATGCACACACGCGCACATGCACACATGCACACATGCGCACCTGCGCACATGCACACATGCAAACATCGACACATCCAAACATGCACACATCCACACGTCCACACATCCACACATCCACACATCCACACATCCACACATCCACTCATCGACACATCCACGCATCCACATATCGACACATCCACACATCCACAAATCGACACATTCACACATCCGCAAATCCTCAGATCGACACATCCACACATCCACAAATCCACACATCCATTCATCAACACATCCACAAATGCACACATGCGCACATCCACACATGCACACATCAACACATCCACACATCAACAAATCCACACATACACACATCCACACATGCACACATCCACACATGCACTCATCCACAAATCCACACATCCACACATCAACAAATCCACACATCCACATATCCACACATACACACATGCACACTTGCACACATGCGCACATGCGCACATGCACACATGCAAACATCGAGACATGCACACATAAACACATCCACACATCAACAAATCCACACATCCACACATGCACACATCCACACATGCACACATGCACACATCCACACATGCACACATCAACACATCCACACATCAACAAATCCACACATCCACACATCCACACATGAACACATCCACACATGCACTCATCCACAAATCCACACATCCACACATCCACACATCAACAAATCCACACATCCACACATACACACATGCACACTTGCACACATGCGCACGTGCGCACATGCTCACATGCAAACATCGTCACATCCAAACATGCACACATCCACAAGTCCACACATCCACACATCCACTCATCGACAAATCCACACATCGACTGATCGACACATCGACACATCCACACATGCACACATGCACACATGCACACATCGACACATCGACACATCCATACATCGACACATCCGCACATGCACGCACGCTCACATGCACAAATGCACACATGCGCAAATCCACACATCCACACATGCACACCTGCGCACATCCACACATGCTCACATCCACACATCCACAAATCGACACAGCCACACATCCACACATCGACACATCCACACATCCACACATCGACACATCCACACATCCACAAATCGACACATTCACACATCCACACATCCACAACATCCACACATCCACAAATCCATACACCCACACATTCACACATGCAAACATGCACACATCCACACATGCACACATGCGCACATCCACACATGCTTACATCCACTCATGCACACATCCACACATCGACACATCCACACATCGACCCATCCACACACCCACACATCGACTTACCCACACATCCACAAATCGACACATTCACACA
The DNA here is from genome assembly GCA_964017055.1 of Chloromyia formosa. Lineage (NCBI taxonomy): Eukaryota > Metazoa > Arthropoda > Insecta > Diptera > Stratiomyidae > Chloromyia > Chloromyia formosa. Next base: position 71,352,865 of record OZ024814.1, read on the forward strand.
TCCACTCATCCACACATCCTCACATGCACACATCCACAAATGCGCACATCCACACATGCACACATCCACACATCCACACATGCGCACATCCACACATCCACACATCCACACATCGACACATCCACGCATCCACATATCGACACATCTACACATCCACAAATCGACACATTCACACATCCGCACATCCACAGATCGACACATCCACACATCCACAAATCCACACATCCATTCATCAACACATCCACAAATGCACAAATGCGCACATGCACACATCCAAACATGCACACATGCGATCATCCTTACTTGCACACATCCACACATCCACACATCGACACATCCACACATCCACACATCCACACATCGACACATCCACACATCCCCACATCCACACATCCACACATCCACACATCCACACATCGACACATCCACACATCCACACATCGACACATACACATTTCCACACATCGACACATTCTCACATCCACACATCCACACATGCACACATCCACACATGCACACATGCGCACATCCACACATCCACACATGCACACATCCACAAATCGACACATTCACACATTCACACATCCACACATACACACATCTACACTTCGACACATCCACACATCCACAAATCGACACATTCACACATCCACAACATCCACACATCCACAAATCCATACACCCACACATCCACACATGCAAACATGCACACATCCTCACATCACGGAACTCCGGCCAGCTAAAAGTAAATAGTAATTTAAAAAAAAAAAAAACCATTAGTATATTAAAGATGTAATGGGCGGCATAGGTTAGTATGCGGCACTCAGGTAGGGGTAATTACCTTAGTGAGGAGCTCCTCCTCCACTTCGTCGTCACCAACTGACACCACTCCAGTAGCCCCGGACACCTGCAATAGAGGAAATACTTCTAAAGGACCAAGTCCTCCAAACTAGCACGTCAAAAAAATATACTTATCTGATATGTACCCGCGTCCAGCTTGAATCACCGAATGCAAAACGACAGGAATCGGCACTTTTACGTAGATTATATTGGCACAGATGCTGACAAGCTAGAAAATAGCAAACAGCAAAACACAAGTGACACACCAACGAAACACCATCTAAACACCGAAATGGACAAATGTCACAAGCGAAGGTAAACAAATAAGTGGAAAAATGTCACAACACATTGGAAGGTGCCAGCTGTTCGACTTCCAATAACCACACGACAGTTTGGGAGCCACTGCGGAATATCGTAAGAATTATGGTTTGGAGACTCGATGAAGATCTGTGAATCATGTAGCACGTAGTGTGCACGCACCGGCACGTGTATGGCCCAAGGTCATGAACTCCTTCCGAAATTCAAGGCCAACGTGTATGCTGCACCGTTCACTCGAGCACATAAAAGGGCAAAGATTCGTACGGGATACCCTCTTTCTGCAAATGGAATTTGACGAGATAGGTGAGTATCCGCGTACGAATCTCCACTTAAACAATTTTGGGTAATTCGACTTTTATTTCCGAACATGCATTTCGCTCTTTCTGCAAATGGAATTTGACGAGATAGATAGACCAATTCAACGAGAACAGCAGCAGCGACTAGAACCACGGGTGATTATTAGGAATTATCACCGCGAGGATAGCAGCAGCGACTAGAACCACGGGTGATTATTAGGAATTAACACCGCGAGAATAGCAGCAGGGACGAGAACCGCAAGTAATTGCCGAGCAGATAAGTCGAGCGACAACAAGTGCCGCAGTGGGAATAATATTGGCAAGTGCGCGAAACGGCGGTTGGAGTTGGCGTGTTCATCGACGCTGGAGGAGCGAATTAAGGAAATAGCGAATAATATTTATACCCTGGACTTTTAGTATAGGGTATATTGTTTTTGTCACGACGGAAATATGTAACACCTTAAAGGAGGCTCCGGAGGTATAGCAATGTATATATATAAATGATCAGGGTCACCTCCTGATTCGATTTAGCCATGTCTGTCTGTCTGTCTGTCTGTCCGTCTGTCTGTCTGTCTGTCTGTCTGTCTGTCTGTCTGTCTGTCTGTCTGTCTGTCTGTCCGTCTGTCCGTTCGCACGATAACTTTCGATAGAATGAAGCTAGGGCCATGAAATTTTGGTCAAATGTTGGTAGTATGATCTAGTTGGATGGTATTGAAATTGGGCATAATCCGGCCAAGAGAACGCCTACCTCCCCTGCATATGTAAAATATTTAAATGTATCTATAACTCCCGATTAAAAAATCATGAAAAGCTCTAGCTTTGGTATATTACTAGTGAGGGTATTCTTATACTCTCCTGGGAAAATAAAATCGATCAGTTGAAAACTAACGGTAATTTTCTTACAAAGAGCCCCGTACTACCCTACTTTTCTGGTTTTTTGTCTATAACTCTTGAGCCAATTGACGTAGACACCTGATTTTTGGCATGTAACCCTGAGGAAGGAAGCTGCTTGAGTTTTAGTAAGTTGGGCATAATCAGATCAAAGGAACGCCTACCTCCCCTACAAAATTCCAAAAATTAAATATTATTTTAATTACGATAACTTTCGATAGAATGACACTAGCGAGTTGAAAATTTGGCAGAATGTTGGTAGTAAGATCTAGTTAGTTGTTATTGAAAATGTGTAAGATCCGACCCAAGGAACCCCTACCTCCCCTAGAAATGAATCTTAAAATAAACGACAACTAACGACAAAATAAAGCTAGCGACTTGAAATTTTGGCCAAATGTTTGCAGCGGGATCCAGTTGGCTGATATTGAAAATACGTAAAATTCGACTAACGAAACCCCTACTTCCCCTATAAATGAACTTCAAATAAGCGATAACTTTCGATAGGGTGAAGCTAGGGACTTGAATTTTTTTTAAATGTTTGTAGGGTGATCTAATTAGTGATGTGTGATAATGATGGGCAAGATCCGACCCAAGGAACCCCTACCTCCCCTACAAGTGAAACTTCAAATAAACAATAACTTTCTATAGAATAAAGCTAGCGACTTGAAAAATTCGACAAATATTTATAGAATGTGTTAGTTCATTGAGTTTGAGAATGGTCAAGGTCCTCCTGAATGGGTGCCAACCTCCCCTATAAACTGGTCGTATAGGAAACTCACTTTTAATGCAAATGGTCGTTGTCAATTGGTACTTTCGGTATCACCACTAGGTCTGTACAAGTCTAGGGTATATACGCTTCGGCCTGGTTTTTCTTTATTTCTTTTTCTAGCACGATGGGCTCCGGTGACATTCCGCCTCTTCCTTCGGACAGGAAGCGCTGTGGCTCCAAACGCCACATTATATTATCGACCGTGTGCAAAAAAAAATGATCCGTGGTGCAATAATTCACAACAAAACTACTAGGTTCCCCTGAATTCATTACTAACACGGTAACTAACACGGTAACTATACTATACTAGAGAAAAATATGACGAGCTACGGCGAATATCGAATAGAATAATTAGACGTAAGAAACGTAAATACTTTGACGAGCAGTTGCTGAACATAAACGAAAACTTAGCTAATAGGAACACCAGACAAGCGTACAAACTAGTAAATACAATTAAGAACGGCTACCAACCCAGGACTAGCCTTTGTAAGGACAAGGATGGAAACATCATCAGCGACACCGATGGTATTAACAAACGATGGGCCTCTTATTTTGAAGAGCTTCTAAACCGACCATCTAACATCCCCACACAGGAAGCTCTCGATGATATTGTTGATCTAGGCCCACCCATTCAACCCCCGACAGTAGAGGAAGTTGATCTCGCGTTGCGGTCACTAAAACGAAATAAAGCGCCGGGCGCTGACGAGATCCCAGCTGAACTGCTAAGATTCGGTGGAACGAGTCTAGTTGATGCCATACATCAATTACTCCTGCGAGTATGGGAGAACGAGGAGATCCCAGACGATTGGCGCAGAAGCATCATCTGTCCAATCCATAAAAAGGGAGATAAATTGCGATGTGAGAATTACAGGGGCATCTCACTAGTTTGTACGTCCTATAAAATTTTGACGAAAATTCTGGAAAATAGAATAAAACCGTACGCAGAACGAGTCATTGGCGAATATCAAAGCGGTTTCAGACCTGGTCGCTCCACAACCGATCAGCTCTTCTCAGTCAAACTGATACTCCAGAGGTGCTGGGAATACAACGTAAACGTATACCAAATCTTTGTCGACTTCAAGCAGGCATACGACAGTATCGATCGTGGAGTACTGTACAACATCATGCTGCAATTTGGTATACCAGCAAAATTAGTGCGACTGACAAAGATGACGATGACCAACTCCGTCTCACAAGTCAGGATCCAGAATAGACTTACTGATCTATTTGAAACACGCACTGGTTTGAAACAGGGCGATGGACTGGCACCGACGCTCTTCAACCTAGCACTGGAATACGTTATTCGGGCCATGAATATGGACAACAGCAAGACGCTGCTCATCAAGTCGACACAATTAGCAGCGTACGCCGACGACATCAACATCATGTCCCGAAGATTGGCTGACGCAGAAGAACTTCTGCATACGCTCGATACCGCTGCAAAGGAAGTTGGATTACGTATTAACGAGGGTAAAACTAAAATAATGATGCAATCGGTGACAAGGACACCTGCACAACCGAGCATCAACGTGGGGGACCTCAACATCGAGTTCGTGAACAACTTCATCTACCTGGGTTGCAACCTGTCAAGGGACGCCAACGAAACTGACGAAATCAAGCGACGGATACAGTTAGCTAATAAGACTTTTTTCTCGGTTCTCCCCATAATGAAATCGAAGCATGTGCACAGAAACACGAAGCTCCGCGTGTACAAAACCATTATACGACCAGTGCTATGCTATGGCTGCGAAGCATGGACCCTAACTCAAGCCTCCGAAAACATGCTAGACACTTTCGAACGTAAGGTTCTACGGCGAATTTTCGGGGCTGTTTGCGATCGAGATGGATGGCGCATCCGGTACAACCATGAGTTGTATGAAATGTACGATGAGCTGCAAGTCTCGAAAATCGTCAAACTACAACGACTTCAATGGGCAGGGCATGTACAAAGAATGGACGATGATCGTATGCCTAAGAGAGTAATGAATGCAGAACGAGTCGACGGAGCGAGACTGCGAGGACGACCGAGATCTCGTTGGGAGAGCTCAGTAGGTGTGGACGCCGCGCAGCTGCTGGGCTCCCAAAATTGGAGGACGCGGTCACGTGACCGAGATAATTGGAGGACAATGATCCAGGCGGCCAAGGCCCGACGTCGGGCTGTCGCGCCACGATGATGATGAACTATACTAGCTTATTTATTATTTTCCATCACCATACTTATTAACAAATAGCCTCTAATTCATAACCTCTACTTCCGTCTAACATCACTATTCAACGTAGGGTTTCAAGTCCTTGGCGTGCCAAACACCAACAAATTTCCCCCCGCTATCCATCAGTTCGTACGTCCAACGCGATACGCCTTTCCTAATGACATACGGGCCCACATACTCCGGGGCGAGTTTGGCTGAAAAGTACTTAGCTGCATCCGACAGTACATGATTACGTCGCCAGACCCGTTCGTTTGGCAAGAATTGCTGATCTCGTCTACGGAGATCGTATCGATTCTTACTGCCCTCTGCGGCGCGCTTAAGACGCTGAGCAACACTTTCCTGGAGTCGTTTTAGAGCCTCGGCTCGGTTCACTGGGTCCAGTTGACCGGTTCCATCCGCTGGACGTTGGACTTCATCACGATGAGTTACCATCTCCCGTCCAAACTGCACAAAATACGGGGTTACCTGCATCGCTTCATGGGTGTATGTCCGCAATGCGCACCCAATCTTCGCTAGCTCCTGATCCCAAGTACGGTGGTTATCGGAGGCATAGGTCCTTAGCATCCGTTTGATGTTCTGATTGGTACGCTCTACCGGATTCGCTTGGGGATGGTAGAGGGCTGTATACGAAACTTTCGTCCCGTAGGTTTTAGCCAACTCGTCGAATTTCCTACTCCTGAATTGTACCCCATTATCACACACTATAACCCGTGGTGCTCCGAACAACAGGAATATTCGTTCCTCCAATATGCGCACTACCTCAGGTCCGGTCGCTTTCCTTAGCGGGAATACCAAAGCGAACTTGGAAAAATAATCCGATACCGAAAGTATGAATGTGTAACCCTTAGTAGAACGAGGAAGGGGTCCAACTAAATCTACGCAGATCATCTCCCAGGGTTGCTTGGCCTCTCCAACTCTCGTAACCATCTGACCCACCGGGAGTCGCCGTTCAACCTTATTTGCTTGGCAGGCCTTACATTTACGGACATAAGTCTGAATGTCTGCAGCCATTTTTGGCCAGTAGTAGCCCCTCGCTACACGATCTTGTGTGCGCTTGATACCCATATGACCAGCTTTTGGGTCGTCATGGCACCGGTAGAGTACTTGAGCACGATCTGGCTTTGGTACTACCCGCTTCCATTCATCTCCACTCTTTAATTCTGAGTAAGGTCCTTCCACCCTTTTCCATAGTATTCCATCGCTAAGCCTGAACTTGGGATATTGTTTGGGGTTGTCTGTTACCCTTGACTTCAGATCTTGGTACCAATAATCCTCCTTAACTTCATGGGAAACGACACTAATTTCCGGTACCGAGCGAGATAGTGCATCGGGGACAAGATGTTCTTTCCCCTTGCGATGGACGATATCAAAATCATATTGTTGCAAACGCACTGCCCATCGAGCCAGTTTACCCCTTGGATCCTTGAGATTATTTAGCCATAAAAGAGAGTGATGATCTGTGACCACAGTGAATTTTACTCCCTCGATGTACGGTCGTAATTTGTCCACCGCCCACACCACGGCCAGACATTCTTTTTCTGTGACAGAGTAATTCCTCTCGGTGCGGGAGAGCGATCGACTCAAATAACAGACGACCCTTTCTCCGTCGGGGTAAACCTGAGCCAGAACTGCGCCCAGCCCGTAATCTGAAGCATCCGTTTGGATAATAAATGGTCGGTCATAGTCTGGGCAACTCAATATCGGTGCGGAAATTAGTTTCTGCTTGGCAGCGTTAAACGCTTCCTCGCATTCTTCCGACCAGAAGAATCTTTTGTTCTTCTTTAAGAGTTCAGTGAGGGGGGTCATGAGTGTTGCGTAGTTTGGGATGAATCGTCGGTACCACGATGTCATACCAAGGAACTGCCCCACAGCCTTAACATTTCGAGGACTTTGGATTTTTGTCACCGCTTCGACTTTCTCGGGGTCCACATTTAGCCCAAGCTCGTCCACAACATACCCTAAGTACTTCAGTTGCGGACGGCAAAACTCGCACTTCTCTTCCGAGACTTTTAATCCCGCTTCCCTCAATCTACGGAACACTTCCTGCAATACTTCCAAGTGTTTGTCGAAGGTTTGAGTGACTATAATAATGTCGTCCAAATATGTGAACACATACGGCTCTAGCTCTGGACCAAAAATCCCATCAATTAGCCTTTGCCATGTGGCGGGGGCGTTTTGCAACCCGAATGGCATCCTGTTGAAGTGGAACAACCCTCGCTTGGGAACCGTGAACGCCGTGTATTGTTTCGAATCGAGGGCCATCGGGACTTGCCAATATGCCGACTTTAAATCGATGGAAGATAGGAATCGCCCATCTTTTAGCATATCTAACGTCGCCGAGACGTACGGTAATGGATAGGCGTCGTGCTCCGATACTTGGTTTAGTTTGCGGTAGTCTACACAGAATCTGTATGTTCCGTTTTTTTTCTTAACCAAAAGTATCGGCGACGACCAGGGACTTGACGAAGGTTCGACTACCCCTAATCGGAGCATCTCGTCCAATTCCTCGTTTATATATTTTTGTACTGTTGGCGATACCGGGTAGTACTTCTGCTTAATAGGTGCAGATGTTGTCTTAATATGGTGCTCGGTTAGACCGGTACGACCAAGCCCCTCGCCCATCTGATTCAGTTCTTGAGTTATCACCCGCTTTAGCTCCTGCTCTTGGTCTGGTCGGGATCTCCCCTTCAGGAACGCTACCGTCGGCACGGCTTTCGTTGGTTCTCGAAACTCCCAGCTAGATTGACCCAAATCCAGGACAATCCGGAACTCCCTTAAAGCGTCTACCCCCAAGATTAGTTCCGCTTTTAGCTTAGGGATTACGAGAATACTGGTCTCGATCATGTGGCCATTAAGGGCTATTGGGACTCTGACGGTTCCCAGAGCCTCTATCCTTTCTCCGTTCACCAGCCTAACTGCTGGGTCCGTTGACGCCTCAAGAGGCACTCCTCTTTCCTCCAAGGTCTCCCAAGCACTCTTGCCCATCACAGTGCAGGAAGCTCCTGAGTCGACTAATCCCAGGAAAGTTACGCCCATGATATCCACCGATAGGTGTGGGCGGCTATCACCCTCTGGGATAGTTAACGCATTCCTCCTTGTTGACGAATCTACGGCCTCCTCGACTATTGAGATGGTGTCCACCCGGCCGTTTAGTGGACACCCGCTCCGTTTCCCGAATTTTTATTGCAGGAAGGACAGTTTGCCTTGGTTGTCCCCGTTCGCCCACACCCATTGCACGCGCGTGGTTTTTTGCATTCTCTGGAATAATGTCCCTCTTCTTTGCAGTTATAGCAAACTGCTTTTGTTCCGGTTCCGCTGGGCCCGGTATTTCCGGAGTAGGCCAGATCCGGTTCCAGAGATCGGTTAGCTTTCCGCGGAGGAGGTGGGTTGAAGGCTTCTATAGAGAGTCTGGTTGCCTCCAGCTGTCTCCCATACGTCACCAGATCGTCGATTGATTCGATCTTGACCAGGGCTAGTTGCGCCTGGTAACTTGGGGCCATGTTGCGCCGCGAAATTTTAATTTTCTCGGCCTCGGTACATGGGCTTGGAAGTCTTCTAAAGAGACTTTCCATCATGACCACAAAGATCCCTAAGGACTCGTCCCGACCTTGCGTACGTGACTTGATCTCGTCCCATAATCGATCTTCGTAGTCCGGGGGCAAGAATTCTAACCTCAGCTCCCTTACTAAGGTGTCCCAACTATTAATAACTGTGCGTTTTGCTCGAAACCATATAAGAGCCTTGTCTTCGAACAGCTCCACTGCCGCTCTAAACAGTTGACTCTTCTTAAGTCCACGCGCAATTCGCAGTTCCTCCACCCTTTCCAGAAACCCATTAAGCGAGTAGGGGACTTGGCCACTAAATTTCAAGTCCCACTTCGCTAAATCCGTTCGTTTACTGGCTTCGACGTTAACTTGGGGTGTGGAGTGAAATTGTGGTCCAACGGCTTCGTCTCCAGTTTCCTCCCCGTCCGTAACCCCTTCTGCTTTCTCAGCGATTGTACCCAAAGCCATGATAAACTTCCCCCTGAGCTCTTTTTGTTTCACCTCTCCCTCACCAGCTACCACCATGCGATCTAATCGCCGAAAACCAAATTTTATTTTCGAGACGATCTTCGCGTACTCGTTCGACGCCGAGTCACCATCGAAAGCATCCGTCAACTGTTGTCAGACAACTTCAACTCAAGAGCGTCATAGTCTTCCTCAAAGGTGAATGGGTAATTGGGACAGACAAAAGAGGCGTTGGCCGACTGTTCCGCTTTCAGAGCTATGCGCAGCGACCTCCGCATATTGTCGACCGTATCGACCTGAAGCCCGCGAATCTCTAGTTCATAGGACAATTCGTCCTTCGACAATCGTGAGACAAAAATCTGGCTCATCTTGCCACCGCCACTTAATTCAGAGAATAGGAAATTAACGATGGTCGCGCAATTCCGCTTCTAACACCCCCAAATTTCGTTATACAGACTCAAATCTTGCAACAAAAAAGATGATTTGATTCAGCAGAGAAAATAGAGTAAAATGTCAAGCTACTACATAAACTACGAACGACCACACTTCTCAACTCTTGAACTCAACTTGAAAGTAGAAGAATTTTTTTTTTCCTTAAGTTGTATTACTCTACTTCTACTTTCCGGTGTTGTACAATGCTTCCGGCACTTCCTTATTTCGTACAAAAAAAAAACTCACTTAAAAGGAAAAATTACTCACTATTCCTATTTTCAGGTTGAGTACACCGCTTCAACTTTAATTAACGGACAAGCTCTACTCGGTTCCGCTTCGGGGAACCGTTCCAATACGGTATAACCACTGTACACACACGATTTAATAAAAAAACAAAATTTAACGAGCTTTTTTTTCTCAATTACTTCTCTACAGATCCTGCAAAGTCTCGCCCAGGAAACCGTTTGGCTAACTGTTTTTTTAGGGCCCCACGTTGGGCGCCAAATGTTACGGATTTCCCCGGCGATTCCGAGCAGACTCGTGACCCGCGACAGGCGTCTCCCCCCTCGAGCTCGTCAACAGCCTTCGCCGCGATTCGAACAGGCGCTCCAAGCGCTCCTCCTCCGCGAGCCTCTCCTGGGACACTCCCCGGTTTGCAGCCCTCCGGTTCGAATCGGCGAGGAACTGGACAGTCTCTGTACCTCGGCTCGTCTCACGCTCGAGGAGGTAAACCCAGTCAGCACCGTGGCCGAGATAACGCCCCATCCACGATTAAATATCCACCACCACTTGTTCCACGAGATACTGAGAGATAGACGGGACCCCCTTGACGGCTTAGCCCAAGGAGATGGGCGTGGGCGCCACGCGTTTCGAGAAAATGCCAATGGGGAATCCCTTCCTGGAGCAGCCGAAACGCGAAGACACGCTCCGAAGTCTACCTCACACAGAACTACCACACTCGAACTCACACGGCGTACTCTTACGTGGACGCTGGCTACGCCTAACCAAGCGCCCCAAAATCCGTATTCTGAACTCCAACCGGCTCAAAGTGAGAACACGATGTATTTTTTTGTTACGCAACTCTGTATAATTTCTCGCACCTTAAATTATGCGTGCCGGCCGCCACTCGTTACAGTCACCTTACACTAACTTAACACTAAATAAATACCTTAGCAAGAACATATGGGCGGCAATCTCACTATAAAATATTATTCGCTATTTCCTTAATTCGCTCCTCCAGCGTCGATGAACACGCCAACTCCAACCGCCGTTTCGCGCACTTGCCAATATTATTCCCACTGCGGCACTTGTTGTCGCTCGACTTATCTGCTCGGCAATTACTTGCGGTTCTCGTCCCTGCTGCTATTCTCGCGGTGTTAATTCCTAATAATCACCCGTGGTTCTAGTCGCTGCTGCTATCCTCGCGGTGATAATTCCTAATAATCACCCGTGGTTCTAGTCGCTGCTGCTGTTCTCGTTGAATTGGTCTATCTATCTCGTCAAATTCCATTTGCAGAAAGAGCGAAATGCATGTTCGGAAATAAAAGTCGAATTACCCAAAATTGTTTAAGTGGAGATTCGTACGCGGATACTCACCTATCTCGTCAAATTCCATTTGCAGAAAGAGGGTATCCCGTACGAATCTTTGCCCTTTTATGTGCTCGAGTGAACGGTGCAGCATACACGTTGGCCTTGAATTTCGGAAGGAGTTCATGACCTTGGGCCATACACGTGCCGGTGCGTGCACACTACGTGCTACATGATTCACAGATCTTCATCGAGTCTCCAAACCATAATTCTTACGATATTCCGCAGTGGCTCCCAAACTGTCGTGTGGTTATTGGAAGTCGAACAGCTGGCACCTTCCAATGTGTTGTGACATTTTTCCACTTATTTGTTTACCTTCGCTTGTGACATTTGTCCATTTCGGTGTTTAGATGGTGTTTCGTTGGTGTGTCACTTGTGTTTTGCTGTTTGCTATTTTCTAGCTTGTCAGCATCTGTGCCAATATAATCTACGTAAAAGTGCCGATTCCTGTCGTTTTGCATTCGGTGATTTAAGCTGGACGCGGGTACATATCAGATAAGTATATTTTTTTGACGTGCTAGTTTGGAGGACTTGGTCCTTTGTGAGTATTTCCTCTATTGCAGGTGTCCGGGGCTACTTGAGTGGTGTCGGTTGGTGACGACGAAGTGGAGGAGGAGCTCCTCACTAAGGTAATTACCCCTACCTGAGTGCCGCATACTAACCTATGCCGCCCATTACATCTTTAATATACTAATGGTTTTTTTTTTTTAAATTACTATTTACTTTTAGCTGGCCGGAGTTCCGTGATAGCGCACATCCACACATGCACACATCCACACATGCACACATCCACACATGCGCACATCCACACATCCACACATCGACACATCCACGCATCCACACATCCACACATCGACACATCCACACATCCACAAATCGAAACATTCACACATCCGCACACCCACAGATCGACACATCCACACATCCACAAATCCACACATCCACACATGCACACATCCACACATGCGCACATCCACACATGCACACATCCACACATGCACACATCCACACATGCGCACATCCACACATCCACACATCGACACATCCACGCATCCACACATCCACATATCGACACATCCACACATCCACAAATCGTCACATTCACACATCCGCACACCCACAGATCGACACATCCACACATCCACAAATCCACACATCCACACATTCATTCATCAACACATCCACAAATGCACACATGCGCACACGCACAATTGCGCACATGCGCACATGCACACAAGCACACATCGACACATCCACACATCCACACATGCACACAAGCACACATGCAAACATCCACACATGCACACATCCACACATCAACAAATCCACACATCCACCCATGCACACATTCGCATATGCATACATGCGCACATGCACACTTGCACACATGCAAACATCGACACAACCAAACATGCACACATCCACACGTCCACACATCCACATATCCACACATCGACACATTCTCACATCCACTCATCGACACATCCACTCATGCACATATTCACATATGCGCACATGCACACATGCACATATCGACACATCCACACATCGACACATCCGCATATGCACACATGCAAACACGCGCAAATGCACACGTGCACACATGCGCACATCCACACACGCACACATCCACATATGCACACATCCATACATCGATACATCCCCACATCCAAACATCCCCACATCCACACATCGACACATCCACACATAGACTCATCGACACATCGACACATCCAATCATGCACAAATGCACACATGCGCACATGCACACATCGACATATCGACACATCCACACATCGACACATCCGCACATGCACACATGCACACACGCGCACATGCACTCATGCACACATGCGCACATCCACACATGCACACATGCGCACATGCGCACATGCACACATGCAAACATCGACACATCCAAACATGCACACATCCACACGTCCACACATCCACACATCCACTCATCGACACATCCACGCATCCACATATCGACACATCCACACATCCACAAATCGACACATTCACACATCCGCACATCCACAGATCGACACATCCACACATCCACAAATCCACACATCCTTTCATCAACACATCCACAAATGCACACATGCGCACATTTACACATGCACACATCAACACATCCACACATCAACAAATCCACACATCCACACATCCACACATCCACACATGCACACATCCACACATGCATTCATCCACACATGCACACATCCACACATGCGCACATCCACACATCCACACATCCACACATCGACACATCCACGCATCCACACATCCACATATCGACACATCCACACATCCACAAATCCACACATCCACACATCCACACATCCACACATCCACACATGCACACATGCACTCATCCACACATGCACACATCCACACATGCGCACATCCACACATCCAAACATCCACACATCGACACATCCACACATCTACACATCCGCATATGCACACATGCACACACGCGCAAATGCACACATGCACAAATGCGCATATCCACACATGCACACATCCACACATGCACACATCCATACATCCCCACATCCACACATGCACACATCCACACATCGACACATCCACACATCCACACATAGACTCATCGACACATCGACACATCCAATCATGCACAAATGCACACATGCGCACATGCACACATCGACACATCCACACATCCACACATCGACACATCCGCACTTGCACACATGCACACACGAGCACATGCACTCATGCACACATGCGCACATCCACACATGCACACATGGGCACATGCGCACATGCACACATGCAAACATCGACACATCCAAACATGCACACATCCACACGTCCACACGTCCACACATCCACACATCCACTCATCGACACATCCACGCATCCACATATCGACACATCCACTCATCCACAAATCGACACATTCACACATCCGCACATCCACAGATCGACAGATCCACACATCCACAAATCCACACATCCTTTCATCAACACATCCACAAATGCACACATGCGCACATCCACACATACACACAGCAACAAATCCACACATCAACAAATCCACACATCCACACATCCACACATGCACACATCCACACATGCACTCATCCACAAATCCACACATCCACACATCCACACATCAACAAATCCACACATCCACACATCCACACATACACACATGCACACTTGCACACATGCGCACATGCGCACATGCACACATGCAAACATCGACACATGCACACATCAACACATCCACACATCAACCAATCCAAACATCCACACATCCACACATCCACACATGCACACATCCACACATGCACACATGCACACATCCACACATGCACACATCAACACATCCACACATCAACAAATCCACACATCCACACATCCACACATGCAAACATCCACACATGCACTCATCCACAAATCCACACATCCACACATCCACACATCAACAAATCCACACATCCACACATCCACACATCCACACATCCACACATACACACATGCACACTTGCACACATGCGCACATGCACACATGCAAACATCGACACATCCAAACATGCACACATCCACACGTCCACACATCCACACATCCACTCATCGACAAATCCACACATCGACTCATCGACACATCGACACATCCACACATTCACACATGCACACATGCACACATCGACACATCCATACATCGACACATCCGCACATGCACGCACGCTCACATGCACAAATGCACACATGCGCACATCCACACATCCACACATGCACACCTGCGCACATCCACGCATGCTCACATCCACACATCCAAAAATCGACACAGCCACACATCCACACATCGACACATCCACACATCCACACATCGACACATCCACACATCCACAAATCGACACATTCACACATCCACACATCCACAAAATCCACACATCCACAAATCCATACACCCACACATTCACACATGCAAACATGCACACATCCACACATGCACTCATGCGCACATCCACACATGCATACATCCACTCATGCACACATCCACACATCGACACATCCACACATCGACCCATCCACACACACACATTTCGACTTACCCACACATCCACAAATCGACACATTCACACATCCACTCATCCACACATCCTCACATGCACACATCCACAAATGCGCACATCCACACATGCACACATCCACACATCCACACATGCGCACATCCACACATCCACACATCGACACATCCACGCATCCACATATCGACACATCCACACATCCACAAATCGACACATTCACACATCCGCACATCCACAGATCGACACATCCACACATCCACAAATCCACACATCCATTCATCAACACATCCACAAATGCACACATGCGCACATGCACACATCCAAACATGCACACAAGCGATCATCCTTACTTGCACACATCCGCACATCCACACATCCACACATCGACACATCCACACATCCACACATCCACACATCCACACATCGACACATCCACACATCCCCACATCCACACATCCACACATGCACACATCCACACATCCACACATCCACACATCGACACATACACATTTCCACACATCGACACATTCTCACATCCACACATCCACACTGCACACATCCACACATGCACACATGCGCACATCCACACATCCACACATGCACACATCCAAACATGCACTCATCGACACATCCACACATCCACACATGCACATATCCACAATTCGACACATTCACACATGCACACATCCACACATCCACACATCCACACATCGACACATACACATTTCCACACATCGACACATTCTCACATCCACACATCCACACTGCACACATCCACACATGCACACATGCGCACATCCACACATCCACACATGCACACATCCAAACATGCACTCATCGACACATCCACACATCCACACATCCACAAATCCACATATCCACACATCCACATATACACATTTCCACACACCGACACATTCTCACATCCACACATCCACACATGCACACATCCACACATGCACTCATCGACACATCCACAAATGCACACATGCGCACATGCACACATCCAAACATGCACACAAGCGATCATCCTTACTTGCACACATCCATACACCCACACATCCACACATGCAAACCTGCGCACATCCACACCTGCACACATCCACACATGCACACATCCATATATCGACACATCCCCACATCCACACATCCACACATCGACACATCCACACATCGACTCATAGACACATCGACACATCCACTCATGCACACATGTACACATGCGCACATGCACACGTCGACACATCCACACATCGACACATCCGCTTATGCACACATGCTCACACGCGCGCATGCACACATGCACACATGCGCACATCCACACATGCACACATCCACACATGCACACATCCATATATCGACACATCCCCACATCCACACATCCACACATCGACACATCCACACATCGACTCATAGACACATCGACACATCCACTCATGCACACATGTACACATGCGCACATGCACACATCCATATATCGACACATCCCCACATCCACACATCCACACATCGACACATCCACACATCGACTCATAGACACATCGACACATCCAATCATGCACACATGTACATATGCGCACATGCACACATGCACACATCGACACATCCACACATCGACACATCCGCTTATGCACACATGCACACACTTTCGCATGCACACATGCACACATGCGCACATCCACACATCGACACATCCACACATCGACACATACACACATCCACACATGCTTACATCAACACATCCACACATCAACAAATCCACACATCCACACATCCACACATGCACAAATGAGCACATGCACACATTCGCACATGCGCACATGCACACTTTCACACTTGCACACATGCACACATCGACACATCCACACATGCACATATGCACACATACTTACATCCACACATACTCACATCCACACATCGACAAATCCACACATCCACACTTCCACACATACGCACATGCACACTTGCACACATGCGCACATGCACACATGCAAACATCGACACATCCGCACATGCATGCACGCGCACATGCACACATGCGCACAACCACACATTCTCACATCCACACATGCACACATCCACACATCGACACATCCCCACATCCACACATCGACACATCCACGCATCCACACATCGACATTTCCACACATCGACACATCCACACATCCACACATGCATACATCCACACATCGACACACCACAGATCCACACATCGACACATCCACACATCGACACATCCACACATGCATGCATCCACACATCGACACATCGACACATCAACACATCAACACATCGACACATCGACACATCGACACATCGACACATCGACACATCCACACATTCACACATCCACACATAGATATATCCACACATCGACACATCCACACATTTACACATCGGCATTTACACACATCGACACATCCACACATCCACTCATGCCCACATGCACACATACGCACATGCACACATGCACACATCGACACATCGACACATGCACACATCCACACATCCACAAATCGACACATCCACACATCGAAACATTCACACATCCACACATCGACACATCGACACATACACACATCCACACATGCACCCATCCACACATCGACACATCCCCACATCCACACATCCACACATTGACACTTCGACACATCAACACATCGACACATTCAAACATCGACACATGCACACATGCACAAATGCACACATCCACACATCCACACATGTACAAAGGCACACATGCACACATGCGCACATCCACACATGCACACATCCACACATGCAAACATCCACACATCGACACATCCCCACCTCCACACATCCACACATTGACACATCGACACATCAGAACATCGACACGTCGATACATCCACACACCGACACATGCACACATGTACACATGTGCACATGTACACATGCACACATGCACACATCCACACATCCACACATCCACACATCCACGCATGCACACATCCACACAAGTACACATCGACACATCCATATATCAACACATGCACACATGTGCACATGCGCACATGCACACATGCACACATGCACACTTGCGCACATGCACACATCAACACATCCACACATCCACCCATGCACATATCCACACATGCACACATCCACACATCCACACATCCACACATCCCCACATCCACACATCCACACATTTACATATCCGCACATGCACACATCCACACATCGACAAATCCACACATCCACACTTCGACACATCCAAACATCCACACATTCCACACATGCACACATCCACACATGCACACATCCACACATCCACACATCCACAAATCCTCACATCCACTCATCGACACATCCACAAATGCACACATGCGCACATGCACACATGCGCACATGCGCACATGCACACGTGCACACATGCACACATCGACACATCCACACATGAACACATCCACACAACCACACATACACACATCCACACATGCACACATGCACACATCGACACATCCACACATGAACACATCCACACAACCACACATACACACATCCACACATGCACACATCCACACATCCACACATCCACGCATGCACACATCCACACAAGTACACATCGACACATCCATATATCAACACATGCACACATGTGCACATGCGCACATGCACACATGCACACATCCACACATGCACACATCCACACATCCACACATCCACAAATCCTCACATCCACTCATCGACACATCCACAAATGCACACATGCGCACATGCACACATGCGCACATGCGCACATGCACACGTGCACACATGCACACATCGACACATCCACACATGAACACATCCACACAACCACACATACACACATCCACACATGCACACATCCACACATGCACTCATCCACACATCGACACAGCCACACATCCACACATCGACACATCCAAACATCCACACATCCACAAATCGAAACAGTCACACATTCACACATCCACACATACACACATCCACACTTCGACACATCCACACATCCACAAATCCACACATCCACACATGCACACATCAACACATCCACACATCAACAAATCCACACACCCACACATCCACACATGCACAAATGCGCACATGCACACATTCGCACATGCGCACATGCACACTTGCACACTTGCACACATGCACACATCGACACATCGACACATCCACACATCGACTCATTGAAACATCGACACATCCACTCATGTTCACATGCACACTTCGACACATCCACACATCCACAAATCCACATATCCACACATCCACACATGCACAAATGCGCACACGCGCACATGCACACATGCGCACATCGACACATCCACACATGCACACATCCACAAATCGAAACAGTCACACATTCACTCATCCACACATACACACATCCACACTTCGACACATCCACACATCCACAAATCCACATATCCATACATCCACACATCCACACATCCACACATCGACACATCCACACATCCACAAATCGACACATTCACACATCCACACATCCACAAATCCACATTTCCACACATGCACACATCGACACATCCATACATGAACACATCCACACAACCACACATCCACACATCCACACATCCACACATGCACACATGCACACATGCACACATGCAAACATGCACACATGCACACATGCACACATCCACACATCCACACATCCACACATGCACACATCAACACATCCACACATCATCAAATCCACACATCCACACATCCACTCATGCACACATCCACTCATCCAAAAATCCACACATACACACATCCACACTTCGACACATCCACACATCCACAAATCCACTTATCCACACATCCACACATCCACACATGCACAAATGCGCACACGCGCACATGCACACATGCGCATATCGACACATCCACACATGCACACATCCACAAATCGAAACAGTCACACATTCACACATCCACAACATCCACACATCCACAAATCCACACATCCACACATGCACACATCAACACATCCACACATCAACAAATCCACTCATCCACACATCCACACATCCACACATCCACACATGCACACATCCACACCAGTGGCGTGGCGTGATAATTCAACTAGGGGAAGCAATTGGTATTAAAAATTTACTATAATTATGCTTTCCACAAATTTACTGCGTATTAATTGAACCCCTCTCGTTAGCTACTTTTAACATTTCTAATATAAAAGCACCCAGGAATCACGAACGGGGACGTGAGAGTAGGTATACTGTATTTTATCAGAATTTTAATTCCCATGCTACCAATATATAATAATTTACTTTTAAATAAATAATTGTAAAAATTATATGTTGGTAGACTTATCAAAAAAGCAAAGCTGTAACTATAAGTATATAAATAAAGCATATTCGAATTATTAGAACTACTATAACAATAACAACAATAGCAAAAAAATTGCAAAATAAATATCCATACACTCATAAAGAAAGTAATCATGTTCAGCGAATCAAAATTTGAATAATAAAAACAATAACAATACAATAAAAATTAAAAATAATTCAACTATTTACTATTTAAAAAATCACAGTTAGTGAGTAAAATAAAATAATAATAATTGGGCAATAAATATATTACAAGTCAAAATAAATAATAAGATCCGTACATACTATTATTTGTAATTTAATTCTATTCGTCTTTCTTTTTTTGCGAATTCATCTATAATATCTGTATAAAAACTTTGCTCACACAAACATGATTTAAGGAAAACCTTTTCAATTGACATTATTGCCAAGTCGCTAAGCCGTTGTTCGCCTGTACAATTTCTAAGATACGTTTTAATCCTTTTTAAGCAAGAAAAACTGCGCTCTGCGGACGCACTGGTTACTGGTAATGTTAAAACTAAACATATTAATTTATAAAATTGTGTGAAGCTATCTTTTAATTTGTTATTAATTAAATAGTTAAAAATACCTTGAAAAGATTTTCCCTGCAAATCAGAATCAGAATAAAGCACAATGAGTTCAGTCTTTAATGAAATATGGTCAAATATATCAGCATAAGTTTTAGTTAAATTTAGTAAAAGATTGTCCGGAAATGTTTTCAAATATTGGTTAAATTTAGAAGAATCTAATAGGTTTAAAAATGTGAAACTTGCTAAGGATGAAAATCTTGAATTTATTTCTGCGGTAATATTATCTATAATTTCGACATAAATACGTGTAAAGAATAGTTCAACATTTTCATTACTGTCAACAAGGCACCTGGCTTTTTTCCGGCGTTGTGGAGTTTCGCAAATAGATGTGGTTTGGGTCCAAATTTCCGTGAAACTATTTCTTAACGATTGAAGTTGATTTTCAAAATCTGTAATTTTTTGAATGCAGTACATTATATCAGTTTGTTTACTTTGAAATATATCGAAAAGTACGTCGGTTTGTGGAAAATTTTTAGAAAAAACATTGAGCAGGAAAACAAACTGAAAATCTGTAAGTAAAACAAGAAGTCCCCTTGCGCTATTAACGGTCTCGCCATCCCACTTTCCACTCTCATTTTCAATGATATATTCAAAGAGTTCTTTTAATTGATCTAAATTATCAAAAATGGTTAAATAATCGACCATTAAAAGTCCAACGTGTTGGAGCTAATTTTGGAAGCCTTTTTTTGAGGAATAAATCTAGTGCAACTGTTCTCTTTGTTGAATGATTAAAAAATGTTGAAAAACAAGTAATAGATTGAAAAAAAATTCGCGTATTTTATCGCATGATTTAGATAAAACTAAATTTAACCGATGAGCGAAGCAATGAATATATATTGCGTTTTTATACACATCCTTTACACGTGTTTGTAATCCAGTTATTTTACCAGACATTACCGAAGCCTCGTCATAGCTTTGACAAATAAGTTTGTTACCGCAATTGAATTTTTGAACAACATCTAAAACATGGTCAAATAAACGCGACGCAGTCTGATCATCAGAAATATCTGTAAAAGTTATGAAAGTTTCTTTAACCTCACCGTAAAGAGTAATGTAACGAAAGGTTGTTGAGAGTTGAGAACGACATGAAACATCGGTTGTTTCATCTAATATTATTGCTATAAATTTAGTTTGCTGAATTTCATTATAAATCTGTTTTAATAAAATTTTAGAAATGCTACTAATGAGATCGTTTTGAATATAATTTGATATTCCGGAAAAAACAGTCGCTTGCTCCAAGTGAGCTCGCAAGTCCGGATTATATTTAGCTAAAAGATTTAAAAGTTCAACGTAATTTCCCCTATTGCAAGAATTCACATTTTCATTGTGACCACGAAATGCCTGTTCTTGACATCCTAAATGGCACACAACGTCAATTAGCATTTTTAGTATTTCTCGATTTTTCGAAACTTTCTCATTGTGCAATATTATTGAAGATCTATGTTGGCTACTTAATAATTCTTCAATTCTAGGACCGGAACCGAACTTGGAAAGAAGAAGTACTGACTTTAAATGATCAACGCTTTTCGTACCATGCCTGTCCACAGCTTTATGTAAATTATTTAAGTCACAAAACCCGGTAGTTCGCCAAACATTTGAATCATTTGAAAATAACAAGCATGGCCAACAAAATAATTTTTGCTTGGTCTTACAACCGGTAATCCATTCCGTATCTTCATAAATCTTAGCAGTAAAATGCCTAGTACATCTTTTTGTTTTAGAAACAATTTCCAAAATCGGTTTCGGTCGACCCTTTTCGATAATGTCTTTTTTTTCTGCGAAAGATCGAGATCCAAAAGACAATCGAAAAACATAAAAGAACTACGATTGGGGTAAACCCCAATCATGCAATACTCTAGATGAATTTGAACCTGGTTAAAGCCAATAAATAAAACATAAAAGAACTACGATTGGGGTAAACCCCAATCATGCAATACTCTAGATGAATTTGAACCTGGTTTTGAATCTAACTGATATTGTTAATTAAGTGTTAAGTACAAAATTTCAGCCCGATAAATTGTATAGGTAATGAGTAAATTGGTTTAACGTATTTCATGAAATAGTGCAGTTTGTATGGGAGGGGGTAGAAGGAGGGTGAGGATTACAATAAGTTTTATAACATAGGTTACAATTATCATAAAAGTGATATATTAAAAATTTCAAAGCAATATGTTTTATAGTTTCTGAGAAAATCTGATTATTGTAAATTATCAAAAATGTGTCATTTTGTATGGGAGGGGGTAGAAGGGGTGGAGCGATTTAGCCCGTTCACGAACTTAGCCTTCATTTTTTGTCAAAAATAACGTGTGCAAAATTTGAACTTCATAGCTCAACGCGTTCTCGAGCTAGAGAGGTCACGGACGGACGGACGGACAGACGGACAGACGGACAGACGGACAGACGGACAGACGGACAGACGGACAGACGGACAGACGGACAGACGGACAGACGGACAGACGGACAGACGGACAGACGGACAGACGGACAGACGGACATCCGGGTTTGAGATATTCGAGTGATAATATGAACTTCTGTATCATTCATTTTTTTCTGCGAGCCTTATTTCTTAGCGTTACAAACTTTGTGGCAAACTTATAATACTCTCAGATTTCATCTAGAGTATAATTATCAAAAATGTGTCATTTTGTATGGGAGGGGGTAGACGGAGTAAGGGTAATCGATTAATTTTTTTGAATCTAACTGATATTGTTAATTAAGTGTTAAGTTCAAAATTTCAGCCCGTTAAATTGTATACGTACTGAGTAAATTGGCTTAACGTATTTCATGAAATAGTGCAGTTTGTATGGGAGGGGATAGAAGGAGGGTGAGGATTACAATAAGTTTTATAACATAAAAGAACTACGATTGGGGTAAACCCCAATCATGCAATACTCTAGATGAATTTGAACCTGGTTAAAGCCAATAAATAATTTTGGTTGCAATCTCGGATGCATCGTTAAGACGTAAGACGTAAGACGTAAGTCGTTAAGACGTATTTCATGAAATAGTGCAGTTTGTATGGGAGGGGGTAGAAGGAGGGTGAGGATTACAATAAATTTTCTAATGTAGGTTACAATTATCATAAAAGTGATATATTCAAAATTTCAAAGCAATATGTTTTATAGTTTCTGAGAAAATCTGATTATTGTAAATTATCAAAAATGTGTCATTTTGTATGGGAGGGGGTAGACGGAGTAAGGGTAATCGATTACTTTTTTTGAATCTAACTGATATTGTTAATTAAGTGTTAAGTACAAAATTTCAGCCCGATAAATTGTATAGGTAATGAGTAAATTGGCTTAACGTATTTCATGAAATAGTGCAGTTTGTATGGGAGGGGGTAGAAGGAGGGTGAGGATTACAATAAATTTTATAATGTAGGTTACAATTATCATAAAAGTGATATATTCAAAATTTCAAAGCAAGATGTTTTATAGTTTCTGAGAAAATCTGATTATTGTAAATTATCAAAAATGTGTCATTTTGTATGGGAGGGGGTAGACGGAGTAAGGGTAATCGATTATTTTTTTTGAATCTAACTGATATTGTTAATTAAGTGTTAAGTACAAAATTTCAGCCCGATAAATTGTATACGTACAAAGTAAATTGGCTTAACGTATTTCATGAAATAGTGCAGTTTGTATGAGAGCGGGTAGAAGGAGGGTGAGGATTACAATAAGTTTTATAACATAGGTTACAATTATCATAAAAGTGACATATTCAAAATTTCAAAGCAATATGTTTTATAGTTTCTGAGAAAATCTGATTATTGTAAATTTTCAAAAATGTGTCATTTTGTATGGGAGGGGGTAGAAGGGGTGGAGCGATTTAGCCCGTTCACGAACTTAGCCTTCATTTTTTGTCAAAAATAACGTGTGCAAAATTTGAACTTCATAGCTCAACGCGTTCTCGAGCTAGAGAGGTCACGGACGGACGGACGGACAGACGGACAGACGGACAGACGGACAGACGGACAGACGGACAGACGGACATCCGGTTTTGAGATATTCGAGTGATAATATGAACTTCTGTATCATTCATTTTTTTCTGCGAGCCTTATTTCTTAGCGTTACAAACTTTGTGGCAAACTTATAATACTCTCAGATTTCATCTAGAGTATAAAGATCATCAACAACACAATATTGATCCATGCTACTTTAAAAACAAATCAAAACACTATAAGCAATTATAAGCACCTAGACCGATTAAAAAACCCCTTCACCTTTTCACCAACAAAAAGCACACAAATCGCACTACACTAAAGCACTACACTAGAGCAAATGAGTTTTAAATTTAACGGCTCATTCAATTCCTTGTGACGTCAATGACTTGAGGCAGTATTACCATCTCCCACTTATTTTTTCTTGGAATTTTCCGTTAAATGGTTTTCGATTAGATATAAGTTATTGAAATATGCATAAATATCCCTATAATTGAGTTCGTCTCTTACTAATACTCGTATACACTAATAATTCTATGCGAAATCACTTCTTCTCGAATTTACCAATAATAATTTTTAACCATGAAGCCATTATATTTCAAATCGAAACTTTTTCCACAATTCAATTCCTATCCTACTCTGGTAACCCTTGTGAAACTCATATAGCACATCACATACGCATTGCAACACAGCAAATATTTTCAGTCCACAAGAAAATACGAACAAAGAGGAAATGGGAAGAAAAGTTCCCCAGCGTCCATGCGCCAGCAGCTCCGCTGCAGGCAAGAATTTCCTCTACTACATGTGAGGGGAACTTGGAAGCAAATTCCTGAGTGCTTCCAACCTACCGTGTACGTGAATTTTTTTTTATCGCGACACAGTAGGTTTACTGGGGAAAAAAATAAACGCTCATAGATGCAAATTTTGATATGCTTCCATGTGTCTTCTTCTTGGTGTGGTGTGGTGGTTTTCGCGGTGTTACCAATTCGGCTGTGTAAGATATTCGCGATTAGTTTCTTTGGAACTTTTATTTACATAGACTGTGCCGAAGAGTTTTTTTCGCGACTTTTTTGCGCGATTCAGAAAAAATTATTTAGAAAATTTTCCACCAATCGCCAAATATAAGGGAAGCAATGCTTCCCTTGCTTCCATGGACGCCACGCCACTGATCCACACATGCACACATCAACACATCCACACATCAACAAATCCACACATCCACACATCCACACATGCACACATCCACACATGCACTCATCCACAAATCCACATATCCACACATCCACACATCAACAAATCCACACATCCACACATCCACACATACACACATGCACACTTGCACACATGCGCACATGCGCACGTGCACACATGCAAACATCGACTCATCCAAACATGCACACATCCACACGTCCACACATCCACACATCCACTCATCGACAAATCCACACATCGACTCATCGACACATCGACACATCCACACATGCACACATGCGCACATGCACACATGCACACATGCACACATCGACACATCCATACATCGACACATCCGCACATGCACGCACGCTCACATGCACAAATGCACACATGCGCACATCCACACATGCACACATCCACACATGCACACATCCACACATCGACACATCCCCACATAAACACATCGACACATCCACACATCCACACATCCACACATGCAGGTTACGTACCCCAGCATTTTCAGTGTGGAAAAATGAAATGTAATACAATATTATTCTGAAGATGCATCGCAATGTTTAGAATTCCGATGCATCTAGCATGTAATCGTAGTATTTAGAATTTCCATGAATCTGCAGTCTTTCCTAGAATAGGTAGCGACTGTGGGAAACAGACAAGTTCGCGAGCAATTCCCACAAACCGAATTGCTGAGTCAAGTTATCAGAGGTGATAAAAACCCTCTTAGAATAAGAATATAGTTAGTTGTTAAGGTACAGCAGTGTAATCAAGTCAAGAATAATAAAATTATATTTTTTTGCTTTATGTATTAATGTTCTTGCAAATGTACAAGTGCGAATCATTTTCAATTTAAATTGGAATTGTTTGTGACACTTGGTTTCATTCCGCACACCAACTTAGTATGCGTCTGTAGCTTAGCTCGGTAACGCACCGGGCATTTTTTGCTACTCGAAACACGGTCTCTGCGGTTCGCGCCCCGCAACGGGACCAACTATTTTTTATTCTCAAATTCCCTCTGAATTCATTTCTCCGAGCTTAGTGGTTTCGTATGGATAGTAGCACTCATCAGGTCTTGCATCTTTGCAGCTATCCATGTGCAAGACGACCACGAAAGTGTGAGAATTCTGTTTGTATAAGCCGTGAAGGCGTGATTTTTACTTGAAAACTCGACCGTGGAGGTCTAGATGGTGTGAAGCACTTATATTAACTCACTAGAGGGGTGGAGAGAGGGTGAGAAGTGGAGATATTTGTTCCCTGGCAATTTTACTTTATGTATTAATGTTCTTGCAAATGTACAAGTGCGAATCATTTTCAATTTAAATTGGAATTGTTTGTGACACTTGGTTTCATTCTGCACACCAACTTAGTATGCGTCTGTAGCTTAGCTCGGTAACGCACCGGGCATTTTTTGCTACTCGAAACACGGTCTCTGCGGTTCGCGCCCCGCAACGGGACCAACTATTTTTTATTCTCAAATTCCCTCTGAATTCATTTCTCCGAGCTTAGTGGTTTCGTATGGATAGTAGCACTCATCAGGTCTTGCATCTTTGCAGCTATCCATGTGCAAGACGACCACGAAAGTGTGAGAATTCTGTTTGTATAAGCCGTGAAGGCGTGATTTTTACTTGAAAACTCGACCGTGGAGGTCTAGATGGTGTGAAGCACTTATATTAACTCACTAGAGGGGTGGAGAGAGGGTGAGAAGTGGAGATATTTGTTCCCTGGCAATTTTACTTTATGTATTAATGTTCTTGCAAATGTACAAGTGCGAATCATTTTCAATTTAGATTGGAATTGTTTGTGACACTTGGAGACCGTGTTTCGAGTAGCAAAAAATGCCCGGTGCGTTACCGAGCTAAGCTACAGACGCATACTAAGTTGGTGTGCAGAATGAAACCAAGTGTCACAAACAATTCCAATTTAAATTGAAAATGATTCGCACTTGTACATTTGCAAGAACATTAATACATAAAGTAAAATTGCCAGGGAACAAATATCTCCACTTCTCACCCTCTCTCCACCCCTCTAGTGAGTTAATATAAGTGCTTCACACCATCTAAACCTCCACGGTCGAGTTTTCAAGTAAAAATCACGCCTTCACGGCTTATACAAACAGAATTCTCACACTTTCGTGGTCGTCTTGCACATGGATAGCTGCAAAGATGCAAGACCTGATGAGTGCTACTATCCATACGAAACCACTAAGCTCGGAGAAATGAATTCAGAGGGAATTTGAGAATAAAAAATAGTTGGTCCCGTTGCGGGGCGCGAACCGCAGAGACCGTGTTTCGAGTAGCAAAAAATGCCCGGTGCGTTACCGAGCTAAGCTACAGACGCATACTAAGTTGGTGTGCAGAATGAAACCAAGTGTCACAAACAATTCCAATTTATATTTTTTTGATAATTAAAAAGGTGTAATACTTTATTGGCGCAGTCGGTAGGATCCTTTTAAACGTAAAGGATCCATATGAGAACGGACTGTTACGCGAACGAAAAACGTATCGTGAACGGATGTTTAAACCAGTGCTAAAAGTGCCCACTAAAAATCAGTGAGGACTCTAGCAGAAAAAAATAAACAGTTATTTGATTACCCAATTGTGAATCATGCACCTAAACGTTAAAAGTGCAGGGCCCATTCCCCTTAACAATTCACTCAAAAAAAAAACCCGAAAATTCCGCGACCCAACAAATTTACAAAATACTGGAAGCGGATAATCGAGGAAGAAGAAATGGATGCAGCAACTTCGGAAAGGTTGACGGCCGCTCTGGAGAGCCTCGTCGCCTTGAACACGAGAGATCAGGGATATAACACAATCCGCGTAGTCAAGGAAATACAGTACATCAAACCATTCGACGGAGAGACGCGGCAACTCACCCAATTTTTGAACGTGGTAACGCACCATCTAAACGCAACAGAGGACACCAGGAGAGCCGAACTTTTTAAGGCGATATACAACACTAAAATCATCGGTCGAGCTAAGGAACTCCTCATAAACAACGAGCCAGAAACATGGGAGGAAACCATTGGGCTTCTCAAACAGCACTTTCGACCAGCGGTCAATTACAAGGATATATCCAGACAAATTGGAAATCTCAGAGTAAGTTCAATAAGTGATCTCAATATTCAAATCGAACAAATTATCCAAGATATTAATTGTTTCGCGACCTATGAAGCGAATCCATCTCAAACAAAAAACGCATACTACACTTTACTAGTAAACCGGATTAAAGAAATCACGTCCGTCAACCTATCTAGAGAATTAAGAGACCAATTCGATATTCATAAAATTAAAGAAATTTTATATTCGTATGTGGGCTACGACTATACAAATTTAGATAGGGAATTTTTTACAGACAGACGACAGAGAAACGGACATAACAATACCCGACAAAATAATAATAACAATCGGGATTTTCGACAAAATAATAATAACAATCGTGATTTTCGACAAAATAATAATAACAATCGTGATTTTCAACAAAATAATAATAACAATCGGGATTTTCGACAAAATAATAATAACAATCGTGATTTTTAACAACATAATAATCCAAATCGTGGTTTTCAACCAAATAGCAATCAACATCGTGGTTTCCAGCAAAATAATCGGGGTTCTCAACAAAATAATAATAACAGTTTTAACCGAAATTTTCCACAAAATAATAACAATTTTCGATGGGGCCAAAATCAAAATTCCGGTCAATATCATCGACAAGGATTTGATCCATCAGGCCAGCTTCGAAATGCGGTTCAAAGACATGAACCCATGGAAATAGGGCAAATAAGTCACCAAAATCGCAGTTTAGAAACAACTACCGAGGAGGTTCATAATATCGAACCTGTTTTTTTTCTAAACTAGGCCTCGGAAACAAAATTTTCGCATATCTCACCATAAACAAAATGAAGTGTAAAACGTTAATTGACACGGGTTCAACCATGAGTATAATAAACTCAAGTAAAGTAGATTGCAGTAAATTTAAATTATTCGATAAGACCAAAATGCGTCTTCAAACTATCAATAACGTAACAGTGGAAAACGTAGAAAGGATAATATCAAATATTCCTGAAGAGTTCAATTGTGATCCTCGAGGAGGAATTAAGTGGTATAAACGGGAACTAGGAGACAAGCCATACGATGTATTAATCGGAATGGACATCCTTAGTAAAATTGTCAAAACAGTTGATTTTGATAACAAATGTATCATTTTAGATAACGGATCGAAAATACCTATTTTCTCAACAGAGGAGGAGACGAATTTCGACTGTTTTGAACTCAGTTCCAATTCAAAGGAAATTGATTTAAGTCATCTCAACGATGAAGAAAAAGAAGCAGTTGAAACACTGCTAAATAAGTTTCAAAAATTGATTTACCACGACGGAGATCAACTAACCAATACCGATAGTATTGTCCATGAGATAAGGACTACTACGGATCAACCCATAAATTCAAAACTGTACAGATTGCCGCCGAGACACGAGGAAGAAGTCCGACGACAAATACAGGAAATGGAAGTACAAGGGATTATTAGAAAATCCAATAGTCGCTACGCATCTCCTATAGTAGTAGTGACGAAAAAGAAGGACAATTCCGGACAACAGAAGTTCAGACTTTGTGTCGACTATCGTAAATTAAACGAAATTACGATAGACGATAAATATCCCCTACCAAATATAGAGAGTATCTTGGACAAGCTCGGCAGAGCCCAATACTTCACTACTTTGGATTTGGCTAAGGGATATCACCAAATTAAAGTTCACCCCAATGACATCCTGAAAACGGCATTCGTGACTCCAAACGGGTTGTACGAATATGTAAGGATGCCATTTGGCCTCAAAAACGCGCCCGCCACCTTCCAGCGTTTAATGAACGAAATTTTGCGTCGTCTACCTTGACGACATATTGATATTTTCGACAAGCCTTCAAGAGCACATCCACTCCTTGACATTAATACTTAAACGACTATCTGAACATAACCTTAAAATCCAATTCGACAAGTGTTCTTTCATGAAAAAAGACACAGAGTTTCCTTACTTCCGAAGGCATGAAGCCCAATCCAAACAAAATAAAGTGCATATCGGAATATCCACTTCCAACTACGGAAAAACAATTAAAGGGATTTCTTGGCACTACGGGTTATTACCGCAAATTCGTCAAGGACTATGCCAAAATTGCATGTCCTATGATC
The DNA here is from genome assembly GCA_964017055.1 of Chloromyia formosa. Taxonomy (NCBI): domain Eukaryota; kingdom Metazoa; phylum Arthropoda; class Insecta; order Diptera; family Stratiomyidae; genus Chloromyia; species Chloromyia formosa. The sequence continues at coordinate 71,384,562 of OZ024814.1, forward strand.
AAATATTTAAAGAAAGGGAAACGAATTAATACAAACGATCCCGAATACATCCAAGCATTTGAAACTCTCAAATTAAATATTATTAATCATCCAATTCTGAAATTCCCTGATTTCAGTAAACCATTCGTCCTATTCACCGATGCGAGTAACTACGCAATTGGTGCTGTTCTCACTCAAGGTGGTCAACCAGTATGCTACGCTTCGAGGTCACTTAATGACCACGAGAAACTTTACCCAGTAACGGATAAAGAGTTCTTGGCCATAGTTTGGGCTGTAAACTACTTCCGTCCTTACCAATGGGGAAATAAATTTAAAATTATAACAGACCATCTTCCAATAAAATACCTCAATAAAAAATACACAGGAAAAGAATTTAACCAGAGAACCCAGCGTTGGCTACTAAAACTTCAAGAGTATCAATTTGAAATAGAATACATTAAAGGCAAGGAAAACAAAATAGCCGATTTCCTTAGCAGAATTCCCGAAAGTAATATCAAGGATAATTCTCTAGACCATCACTCGGTCGACGAAGTATCCGACAATGCGACTGTTCATTCGCAAGACGAACAACTAATGGACCATATTCCGATCAAGGAAACCATTGTTAATCGCTATAAAACCCAATTGATTTTGACAAACGATGCTGATAAAGAAATTGAAACCCTTCACAATCGAAGAATAATTTTCGTAGATATGACTAAAGGTAGGGAACATTGGATAGGACTACTTAGGAGATTTATTACACCAGGACTCACTGGAATCTATACTGAATTACCCTATTCCCAATTTAATCTAATTCAACAGCTATTAATAGAAATGTTTGGCAATCAACCACAGGTAAAATTTGTAAAAGCCACCCTCAGAGCTAAAGAAATTGAGACTTTGGAAGAGGCTCATCGACACATTTCATTGTATCACACTCAAGAAAGTCTACACAGCGGTATAATAGAAACATACCACAGTTTGAAAAATAAAATATACTATCCCCGGTTAGTAAAAGAGATCACGAAAATTACAAATAATTGCAAAACTTGCCTCGAAACTAAATACGAACGTAAACCTATTAAAATTAAATATAAAATTAGCGAAACACCAACACATGCAAACCAAACTTTACACATGGATGTTTATTTCTTTACCAAGCAACTTTTTCTGACACTACTTGACAAACTATCCAAAAAAGCTTACGTCTATCATTTGCAAAATCGAAACTGGACAAAAAAGGTTGAAGCACTTGAGGAACACTTTTCTAAATTTGGAAAACCCCAGAAAATCATTGCTGAAAATGAGTTTAAGGCAGAAAACTTCAAAGAATTCCTTAGAGAGCAGAACGTTGATTTGCATCTTACCAAACCCAACACCCACACAGGCAATAGCGATATAAATAGATTTCATTCCACAATCCAAGAAAAACTAGTTGCGATGAGAAGTTTAGACTTAACCCTAATTCAGAAAATGCATAGAGCAGTTAATAATTATAATAATAGGTACCATTCTACTATTAGAATGACTCCAGAGGAAGCCATGGTAGTTGACCCTGTAAAATTAAGAGAAAGGATTAAATCATTCAAAGAAAAACAGATTAATAAACTAAATAAAAATAGAGAGGAATATACGGAACAGAGGAACCTTATTCCCGTTAAAAACTATAAGCGTAATTACTATAAAAATGAGCCTGGGTATAGACTTAAGATAATGCAGGGTGAACATCCCATTAATATAAAACGACCACGTCAATTTGCAGTTGATGACTTTAGTATTTCGAACACTGATGTTTCTGACCGTACCTCATGTTCGAGCAACGCTAACACTAATACCAATAACCACAAATAACGGATACACTACACTTAACATGGGACAGACTGAATTAATACAGGACACCAGGACGATACTCCACATTATCAACACAGAACAAATAAGACAAACGATAAACTTACTAGAAGAAAATATTGAAAAATTAGAAATAAGTAATGATCCAATAATTAAAAAAGAATTAGAAACAATTTATTCAAAATTAACAGCAATAGAACCCAGAAGGGATTCATGACAAAAAAGAGGTTTAGTAAATATTGTAGGAACTGTTCACAAATGGATCTTTGGTACAATGGACGACAATGACAGACAAGAAATAACAGAACATTTAAAATTTTTAGAATCCAATACGGAAAACATTGTAAGAAATTCAAACAAGCAAATTGAGATCAATTCAAATTTTAACGAGACAATAAGTCACTTAAAAAATATCATAGAAGCAGATAGGAATCAAATTTTAAAAACCTTTCAAGAAATGTCTGAAAACGAAAAACGCATTATTTCTCAACAATTGAAACTAGATCAAATATTAAAACTTAAAATCCTGGAAGAAAAATTGAATCAGATAATGGACAATATTGCTCTAGTAAAACACGGACTTGTGCATCCTAGTATGCTAACAGCTACCGAAATTAACGAGACGAAACTAGACTACTATAAACTAAAAAACATAAGAGTAGGTCTATCGAAATATAATGATAACTCTTTAATATTAGCTCTTAAGATACCATACTCTTATAAATTTGTAAACGTAAAACTTATCTCTGCTATGCCCATCACAAAAAACAATTTAGAAGTAATAATCGAAGACCAATACTATGTTGGAATTAATGGAAAGAAATATGCTTATGAAAAAGATATTCAGTACGAAAGTGAGCTAAAACCACTAAATAATTGTGTAGCAAATAATAACTGTAAACTCAGAGAAAATACTATTCCGGAAATCAACAAAATAGATGATACTACCATAATTTGCAAAAATCTAAAGAATCAAATCATAACTAATTATTGTTACGACCGAAAAATCCAATTAAACGGTAATTATCTGATTACAATAAATAATTGCACCATTACAATATTAAACAAAACAATTAGTAATAACAATGTAAAGTTCATCGACAGATTTTTATATTCCGAAGAAAAAAACTATAACTTCACTAAAACAATAAATTTCGAGGAAATAGTTCTGAAAAATATTGACAATTTAGAATACATTAAACTACTTAAATATCATAAAAATGTAACCTACATAACTGGCTCAACAATTGCGATCATTGTGATTATTTCCGTAATGTCACTAATATTAATTTTGAAATCGAGAAACGAAAAGTTAAAAATTTCAACTAAAAATTTAAACGAAAAATTCCTAAAATCTGGCAACATTCAGGAGAATGTCGAATTTAAGGGGGGTCGGGTTACGTACCCCAGCATTTTCAGTGTGGAAAAATAAAATGTAATACAATATTATTCTGAAGATGCATCGCAATGTTTAGAATTCCGATGCATCTAGCATGTAATCGTAGTATTTAGAATTTCCATGAATCTGCAGTCTTTCCTAGAATAGGTAGCGACTGTGGGAAACAGACAAGATCGCGAGCAATTCCCACAAACCGAATTGCTGAGTCAAGTTATCAGAGGTGATAAAAACCCTCTTAGAATAAGAACATAGTTAGTTGTTAAGGTACAGCAGTGTAATAAAGTCAAGAATAATAAATAAAATTATATTTTTTTGATAATCAAAAAGGTGTAATAATTTATTTGCACACATCCACACATCAACACATCCACAAAACAACACATCCACACATCGACACATCCACACTTCCACACATTGACATATTCACACATCCACACATCCACATTTCCACACATGCACACATCCACACATGCACACATGCACACATCCACACATGAACACATCCACACATGCACTCATCGACACATCCACACATCCACACATCGACACATTAACACATCCACACATCGACACATCGACACATTCACACATTCACACATCCACACATGCACAAGTGCGCACATCCATACATCCACAAATCGACACAGCCACACATCCACACATCGACACATCCACACATCCAAACATCGACACATCAACACATCCACAAATCGAAACAGTCACACATTCACACATCCACACATACACACATCCACACTTCGACACATCCACACATCGACACATCCATACATCCACAAATCGAAACAGTCACACATTCACACATCCACACATACACACATCCACACTTCGACACATCCACACATCCACAACATCCACAAATCCATACACCCACACATCCACACATGCAAACATGCACACATCCACACATGCACACATGCACACATCCACACATGCACACATCCACACATCCACACATCGACTTACCCACACATCCACAAATCGACACATTCACACATCCACACATGCGCACATCCCCACATGCACACATCCACACATGCACACATCCACACAAGCGCACATCCACACGTCCACACATCGACACATCCACGCATCCACACATCCACATATCGACAAATCCACACATCCACAAATCGACAGATTCACACATCCGCACATCCACAAATCGACACATCCACAAATCGACACATCCACACATCCATTCAACAACACATCCACAAATGCACACATGCGCACACGCACACATGCGCACATGCGCACATGCACACTTGCACACATGCACACATCGACACATCCACACATGCACACATGCACACATCCACACATCCACACTTCGACACATTCACACATCGACTCATCGACATATCGACACATCCAATCATGCACATATGCACACATGCACACATGCACACACGCGCACATGCACACATGCACACATCCACACATCCACACATCAACACATCCACACATGCACACACGCGCACATGCACACATGCACACATGCGCACATCCACACATCCACACATGCACACATCCACACATCGACACATTCACACATCGACTCATCGACACATCGACACATCCACTCATGCACACATCGACACACATGCGCACATGCACACATCGACACATCCACACATCGACACATTCACACATCCACAAATCGACACATTCACACATCCACACATCCACAACATCCACACATCCACACATCCACAAATCCATACACCCACACATCCACACATGCAAACATGCACACTTGCACACATGCACACATCGACACATCCACACATGCACACATGCACACATCCACACATCCACACATGCACACATCCTCACATCCACACATCAACAAATCCACACATCCACACATCGACAAATCCAAACATCCACACTTCCACACATGCACAAACGCGCACATGCACATATTCGCACATGCGCACATGCACACTTGCACACATGCACACATCGACACATCCACACATGCACACATCCACACATCGACACATCCACACATCCACAAATCGACACATTCACACATCCACACATCCACAACATCCACACATCCACACATCCACAAATCCATACACCCACACATCCACACATGCAAACATGCACACATCCACACATGCACACATGCGCTCATAGACATATGCATACATCCACTCATGCACACATCCACACATCGACACATCCACTCATCGACACATCCACACATCGACTTACCCACACATCCACAAATCGACACATTCACACATCCACACATCCACACATCCACACATGCACACATCCACACATGCGCACATCCACACATGCGCACATCCACACATGCACACATCCACATATGCACACATCCACACATGCGCACATCCACACATCCACACATCCACACATCCACACATCGACACATCCACGCATCCACACATCCACACATCGACACATCCACACATCCACAAATCGACACATTCACACATCCGCACATCCACAGATCGACACATCCACAAATCCACACATCCACACATCCATTCATCAACACATCCACAAATGCGCACACGCACACATGCGCACATGCGCACATGCACACTTGCACACATGCACACATCGACACATCCACACATGCACACATCCACACATCCACACATGCACACATCCACACATCCACACATCCACAAATCGACACATTCACACATCCGCACATCCACAGATCGACACATCCACAAATCTACACATCCACACATCCATTCATCAACACATCCACAAATGCGCACACGCACATATGCGCACATGCGCACATGCGCACATGCACACATGCGCACATCCACACATGCGCACATCCACACATGCACACATCCACACATGCACACATCCACACATGCGCACATCCACACATCCACACATCGACACATCCAAACATGCACACATCCACACGTCCACACATCCACACGTCCACACATCCACACATCCACACATCCACAAATCGACACATTCACACATCCGCACATCCACAGATCGACACATCCACAAATCCACACATCCACACATCCATTCATCAACACATCCACAAATGCGCACACGCACATATGCGCACATGCGCACATGCGCACATGCACACATGCGCACATCCACACATGCGCACATCCACACATGCACACATCCACACATGCACACATCCACACATGCGCACATCCACACATCCACACATCGACACATCCACGCATCCACACATCCACACATCGATACATCCAAACATGCACACATCCACACGTCCACACATCCACACATCCACACATCGACACATCCACACATCGACTCTTCGACACATCGACTCATCGACACATCGAAACATGCACTCATGCACATATGCACACATGCGCACATGCACACATGCACACATGCACACATCGACACATCCACACATCGACACATCCGCACAAGCACACATGCACACACGCGCACATGCACACATCCACACATACACTCATGCGCTCATCCGCACATCCACACATGCACACATGCGCAAATGCGCACATGCACACATCCACACATCCACACATCCACACATTCTCAAATCCACATATCCACACATCCACACATCGACACATCCACGCATCCACACATCCACATATCGACACATCCACACATCCAAAAATCGACACATTCACACATCCGCACATCAACAGATCGACACATCCACACATCCACAAATCCACACATCCACACATCCATTCATCAACACATCCACAAATGCACACATTCACACATCCACACATCCACACATCCACACATGCACACATCCACACATCCACAACATCCACACATCCACAAATCCATACATCCACACATCCACACATGCAAACATGCACACATCCACACATGCAAACATGCGCACATCCACATATGCATACATCTTCTCATGCACACATCCACACATCGACACATCCACACATCGACAGATCCACACATCGACTTACACACACATCCACAAATCGACACATTCACACATCCACACATCCACACATCCACACATCCACACATCCACACATGCACACATCGACACATCCACGCATCCACACATCCACATATCGACACATCCACACATCCACAAATCGACACATTCACACATCCGCACATCAACAGGTCGACACATCCACACATCCACAAATCCACACTTCCACACATCCATTCATCAACACATCCACAAATGCACACATGCGCACATGCGAACATGCACACTTGCACACATGCACACATCGACACATCCACACATGCACACATGCACACATGCACACATCCACACCTGCACACATGCACACATACGCACATCCACACATCCACACATCCACACATGCACACATCAACACACCCACACATCAACAAATCCACACATCCACATATCCACACATGCACAAATGCGCACATGCACACATTCGCACATGCGCACATGCACACATCGACACATCCACACATCGACACATTCGCACATTCGCACATGCGCACATCCACACAACCACACATCCACACATCCACAACATCCACACATCCACAAATCCATACACCCACACATCCACACATCCACACATGCAAACATGCACACATCCACATATGCATACATGCGCACATCCACATATGCATACATCTTCTCATGCACACATCCACACATCGACACATCCACACATCGACAGATTCACACATCGACTTACCCACACATCAACAAATCGACACATTCACACATCCACACATCCACACATGCAAACATTCACACATCCACACATGCGCACATTCACACATCCACACATCCACACATCGACACATCCACGCATCCACACATCCACATATCGACACATCCACACATCCACAAATCGACACATTCACACATCCGCACATCCAAAATTCACACATCCACACATCCATTCATCAACACATCCACAAATGCACACATGCGCACATGCGAACATGCACACTTGCACACATGCACACATCGACACATCCACACATGCACACATGCACACATGCACACATCCACACATGCACACATCAACACATCCAGACATCAACAAATCCACACATCAACATATCCACACATCCACTCATGCACATATGCACACATCCACACATCCACACATGCGCACATCCACACATGCACACATCCACACATGCACACATCCACACATCCACACATCGACACATCCACACATCCACACATCGACACATCCACACATCCACACATCCACACATCGACACATCCGCACATGCACACATCCACACATCGACACATCCACACATCCACACATCGACACATCCACACATCCACACACCCCACATCCACACATCCACATATGCACACATCAACACATCCACACATCAACAAATCCACACATCCACACATGCACAAATGCGCACATGCACAAATTCGCACTTGCGCACATGCACACTTGCACACTTGCACACATGCACACATCGACACATCCACACATCCACATATCCATTCATCAACACATCCACAAATGCACACATGCGCACATGCGAACATGCACACTTGCACACATGCACACATCGACACATCGACACATCCACACATGCACACATGCACACATCCACACATGCACACATCAACACACCCACACATCAACAAATCCACACATCCACATATCCACACATGCACAAATGCGCACATGCACACATTCGCACATGCGCACATGCACACATCGACACATCCACACATCGACACATTCGCACATTCGCACATGCGCACATCCACACAACCACACATCCACACATCCACAACATCCACACATCCACAAATCCATACACCCACACATCCACACATCCACACATGCAAACATGCACACATCCACACATGCAAACATGCGCACATCCACATATGCATACATCTTCTCATGCACACATCCACACATCGACACATCCACACATCGACAGATCCACACATCGACTTACACACACATCCACAAATCGACACATTCACACATCCACACATCCACACATCCACACATCCACACATGCACACATCGACACATCCACGCATCCACACATCCACATATCGACACATCCACACATCCACAAATCGACACATTCACACATCCGCACATCAACAGGTCGACACATCCACACATCCACAAATCCACACTTCCACACATCCATTCATCAACACATCCACAAATGCACACATGCGCACATGCGAACATGCACACTTGCACACATGCACACATCGACACATCCACACATGCACACATGCACACATGCACACATCCACACCTGCACACATGCACACATACGCACATCCACACATCCCCACATGCACACATCAACACACCCACACATCAACAAATCCACACATCCACATATCCACACATGCACAAATGCGCACATGCACACATTCGCACATGCGCACATGCACACATCGACACATCCACACATCGACACATTCGCACATTCGCACATGCGCACATCCACACAACCACACATCCACACATCCACAACATCCACACATCCACAAATCCATACACCCACACATCCACACATCCACACATGCAAACATGCACACATCCACATATGCATACATGCGCACATCCACATATGCATACATCTTCTCATGCACACATCCACACATCGACACATCCACACATCGACAGATTCACACATCGACTTACCCACACATCAACAAATCGACACATTCACACATCCACACATCCACACATGCAAACATTCACACATCCACACATGCGCACATTCACACATCCACACATCCACACATCGACACATCCACGCATCCACACATCCACATATCGACACATCCACACATCCACAAATCGACACATTCACACATCCGCACATCCAAAATTCACACATCCACACATCCATTCATCAACACATCCACAAATGCACACATGCGCACATGCGAACATGCACACTTGCACACATGCACACATCGACACATCCACACATGCACACATGCACACATGCACACATCCACACATGCACACATCAACACATCCAGACATCAACAAATCCACACATCAACATATCCACACATCCACTCATGCACATATGCACACATCCACACATCCACACATGCGCACATCCACACATGCACACATCCACACATGCACACATCCACACATCCACACATCGACACATCCACACATCCACACATCGACACATCCACACATCCACACATCCACACATCCACACATCGACACATCCGCACATGCACACATCCACACATCGACACATCCACACATCCACACATCGACACATCCACACATCCACACACCCCACATCCACACATCCACATATGCACACATCAACACATCCACACATCAACAAATCCACACATCCACACATGCACAAATGCGCACATGCACAAATTCGCACTTGCGCACATGCACACTTGCACACTTGCACACATGCACACATCGACACATCCACACATCCACATATCCATTCATCAACACATCCACAAATGCACACATGCGCACATGCGAACATGCACACTTGCACACATGCACACATCGACACATCGACACATCCACACATGCACACATGCACACATCCACACATGCACACATCAACACACCCACACATCAACAAATCCACACATCCACATATCCACACATGCACAAATGCGCACATGCACACATTCGCACATGCGCACATGCACACATCGACACATCCACACATCGACACATTCGCACATTCGCACATGCGCACATCCACACAACCACACATCCACACATCCACAACATCCACACATCCACAAATCCATACACCCACACATCCACACATCCACACATGCAAACATGCACACATCCACATATGCATACATGCGCACATCCACATATGCATACATCTTCTCATGCACACATCCACACATCGACACATCCACACATCGACAGATTCACACATCGACTTACCCACACATCAACAAATCGACACATTCACACATCCACACATCCACACATGCAAACATTCACACATCCACACATGCGCACATTCACACATCCACACATCCACACATCGACACATCCACGCATCCACACATCCACATATCGACACATCCACACATCCACAAATCGACACATTCACACATCCGCACATCCAAAATTCACACATCCACACATCCATTCATCAACACATCCACAAATGCACACATGCGCACATGCGAACATGCACACTTGCACACATGCACACATCAACACATCCACACATGCACACATGCACACATGCACACATCCACACATGCACACATCAACACATCCAGACATCAACAAATCCACACATCAACATATCCACACATCCACTCATGCACATATGCACACATCCACACATCCACACATGCGCACATCCACACATGCACACATCCACACATGCACACATCCACACATCCACACATCGACACATCCACACATCCACACATCGACACATCCACACATCCACACATCCACACATCCACACATCGACACATCCGCACATGCACACATCCACACATCGACACATCCCCACATCCACACATCGACACATCCACACATCCACACACCCCACATCCACACATCCACATATGCACACATCAACACATCCACACATCAACAAATCCACACATCCACACATGCACAAATTCGCACTTGCGCACATGCACACTTGCACACTTGCACACATGCACATATCGACACATCCACACATCCACATATCCATTCATCAACACATCCACAAATGCACACATGCGCACATGCGAACATGCACACTTGCACACATGCACACATCGACACATCGACACATCCACACATGCACACATGCACACATCCACACATGCACACATCAACACACCCACACATCAACAAATCCACACATCCACATATCCACACATGCACAAATGCGCACATGCACACATTCGCACATGCGCACATGCGCACATGCACACATGCACACATCGACACATCCACACATCGACACATTCGCACATTCGCACATGCGCACATCCACACAACCACACAACCACACATCCACACATCCACAACATCCACACATCCACAAATCCATACACCCACACATCCACACATCCACACATGCAAACATGCACACATCCACATATGCATACATGCGCACATCCACATATGCATACATCTTCTCATGCACACATCCACACATCGACACATCCACACATCGACAGATCCACACATCGACTTACCCACACATCCACAAATCGACACATTCACACATCCACACATCCACACATCCACACATGCAAACATACACACATCCACACATGCGCACATTCACACATCCACACATCCACACATCGACACATCCACGCATCCACACATCCACATATCGACACATCCACACATCCACAAATCGACACATTCACACATCCGCACATCAACAGATCGACACATCCACACATCCAAAAATCCACACATCCACACATCCATTCATCAACACATCCACAAATGCACACATGCGCACATGCGAACATGCACACTTGCACACATGCACACATCGACACATCCACACATGCACACATGCACACATCCACACATCAACACATCCAGACATCAACAAATCCACACATCAACAAATCCACCACATCCCACTCATGCACATATGCACACATCCACACATCCACACATGCGCACATCCACACATGCACACATCCACACATGCACACATCCACACATCCACACATCGACACATCCACACATGCACACATCCACACATCGACACATCCCCACATCCACACATCGACACATCCACACATCCATACATCGACACATCCGCACATGCACACATGCACACACGCGCACATGCACACATCACACATACACACATGCGCACATCCACACATCCACACATGCACACATGCGCAAATGCGCACATGCACACATCAACACATTCACACATGCACACATCAACACCATCCACACAACAACAAATCCACACATCAACAAATCCACTCATGCACATATGCACACATCCACACATCCACACATGCGCACATCCACACATGCACACATCCACACATGCACATATCCACACATCGACACATCCACACATGCACACATCCACACATCGACACATCCCCACATCCACACATCGACACATCCACACATCCACACATCCCCACATCCACACATCCACATATGCACACATCAACACATCCACACATCAACAAATCCACACATCCACACATGCACAAATGCGCACATGCACAAATTCGAACTTGCGCACATGCACACTTGCACACTTGCACACATGCACACATCAACACATCCACACATCGACACATCCGCACATGCACACATGCTTACACGCGCACATGCACACATCCACACATCCACACATGCGCACATCCACACATCCACACATGCACACATGCGCAAATGCGCAAATGCACACATCCACACATCCACACATGCACACATCAACACATCCACACATCAAACAAATCCACACATCCACTCATGCATATATGCACACATCCACACATCCACACATGCGCACATCCACACATGCACACATCCACACATGCACACATCCACACATCGACACATCCACACATGCACACATCCACACATCGACACATCCCCACATCCACACATCGACACATCCACACATCCACATATCCACACATCCCCACATCGACTCATCGACACATCGACACATCCACTCATGCACATATGCACACAAGCGCACATGCACACATGCACACATGCACACATCGACACATCCACACATCGACACATCCGCACATGCACACATGCACACACGTGCACATGCAAACATCCACACATGCACACATGCGCACATCCACACATCCACACATGCGCAAATGCGCACATGCACACATCCACACATCCACACATGCACACATCAACACATCCACACATCAACAAATCCACACATCAACAAATCCACACATCCACTCATGCACATATGCACATATGCACACATCCACACATGCGCACATCCACACTTGCACACATCCACACATGCACACATCCACACATCGACACATCCACACGTGCACACATCCACACATCGACACATCCCCACATCCACACATCGACACATCCACACATCCACACATCCCCACATCCACACATCCACACATGCACACATCAACACATCCACACAACGAATCATCGACACATCGACACATCGACACATCCACTCATGCACACATGCGCACATGCACACATCGAAACATCCACATATCGACACATCCGCACATGCACACATGCACACACGCGCACATGCACACATGCACACATGCACACATGCGCACATCCACACATGCACACATGCACATATACGCACATCCACACATCCACACATGCACACATCAACACACCCACACATCAACAAATCCACACATCCACATATCAACACATGCACAAATGCGCACATGCACACACTCGCACATGCGCACATGCGCACATGCACACATGCACACATGCACACATCGACACATCCACACATCGACACATCCGCACATGCACACATGCACACATCCACACATCGACACATCCACACATCCACACATCCACACATCCACACATCCTCACATCAACACATTCACACATCCACACATCCACACATCCACACATGCACAAGTGCGCACATCCACAAATCGACACAGCCACACATCCACACATCGACACATCCACACATCCACACATCCACACATGCACACATCCACACATGCTCACATCCACACATGCACACATCCTCACATCCACACATCAACAAATCCACACATCCAAACATGCACACATGCGCATAAGCACACATGCCCACATGCACACTTGCACACATGCAAACATCGACACATCCAAGCATGCACACATCCACACGTCCACACATCCACACTTCGACACATTCACACATCGACTCATCGACACATCGACACATCCACTCATGCACATATGCACACATGCGCACATGCACACATGCACACACGCGCACATGCACACCTGCACACATGCACACATCGACACATCCACATATGCTCTCATCGACACATCCACACATCCACACATACGCACATGCACACATGCACACACGCGCACATGCACACATGCGCACATCCACACATCTACACATGCACTCATGCACACATGCACACATCCACACATCCACACATCCACAAATCCACATATCCACACATCCACACAACCACACATCCACTCATCCACTCATGCACAAATGCGCACATGCACACATCCACACATCCACACATGCACACATCAACACATCCACACATCAACAAATCCACACATCAACAAATCCACACATCCACTCATGCACATATGCACATATGCACACATCCAAACATGCGCACATCCACACTTGCACACATCCACACATGCACACTTCCACACATCGACACATCCACACGTGCACACATCCACACATCGACACATCCCCACATCCACACATCGACACATCCACACATCCACACATCCCCACATCCACACATCCACACATGCACACATCAACACATCCACACAACGAATCATCGACACATCGACACTTCCACTCATGCACACATGCGCACATGCACACATCGAAACATCCACATATCGACACATCCGCACATGCACACATGCACACACGCGCACATGCACACATGCACACATACGCACATCCACACATCCACACATGCACACATGCACACATACGCACATCCACACATCCACACATGCACACATCAACACACCCACACATCAACAAATCCACACATCCACATATCCACACATGCACAAATGCGCACATGCACACATTCGCACATGCGCACATGCGCACATGCACACATGCACACATCGACACATCCAAGCATGCACACATCCACACGTCCACAAATCCACACATCAACAAATCCACATATCCACTCATGCACATATGCACATATGCACACATCCACACATGCGCACATCCACACTTGCACACATCCACACATGCACACATCCACACATCGACACATCCACACGTGCACACATCCACACATCGACACATCCCCACATCCACACATCGACACATCCACACATCCACACATCCCCACATAAACACATCCACACATGCACACATCAACACATCCACACAACGAATCATCGACACATCGACACATCCACTCATGCACACATGCGCACATGCACACATCGAAACATCCACATATCGACACATCCGCACATGCACACATGCACACACGCGCACACATGCACACACGCGCACATGCACACATGCACACATGCGCACATCCACACATCCACACATGCACACATGCACACATACGCACATCCACACATCCACACATGCACACATCCACACACCCACACATCAACAAATCCACACATCCACATATCCACACATGCACAAATGCGCACATGCACACATTCGCACATGCGCACATGCGCACATGCACACATGCACACATGCACACATCGACACATCCACACATCGACACATCCGCACATCGACACATTCACACATCCACACATCCACACATGCACAAGTGCGCACATCCATACATCCACAAATCGACACAGCCACACATCCACACATCGACACATCCACACATCCACACATGCACACATGCACACATGCACACATCCACACATGCACACATCCTCACATCGACACATCAACAAATCCACACATCCACACATCCACACATGCACACATCCACACATCAACAAATCCACACTTCCACACATGCACACATGCGCATATGCGCACATGCGCACATGCGCACATGCACACTTGCAAACATGCAAACATCGACACATCCAAACATGCACACATCCACATGTCCACACATCCACACATCGACACATCCACACATCGACTCATCGACACATCGACTCATCCACTCATGCACATATGCACACATGCGCACATGCACACATGCACACATCGACACATCCACACATCGACACATCCGCACAAGCACACATGCACACACGCGCACATGCACACATCCACACATGCACACATGCGCACATCCGCACATCCAGACATGCACACATGCGCAAATGCGCAAATGCACACATCCACACATCCACACATCCACACATCCACACATGCACACATCAACACATCCACACATCAACAAATCCACACATCAACAAATCCACACATCCACTCATGCACATATGCACACATGCGCACATGCACACATCCACACATGGGCACATCCACACATGCACACATCCACACATGCACACATCCACACATCGACACATCCACACATGCACACATCCACACATCGACACATCCCCACATCCACACACCGACACATCCACACATCCAAACATCCACACATCCCCACATCCACACATCCACACATGCAGACATCAACACTTCCACACATCAATAAATCCACACATCCACACATCCACACATGCACAAATGCGCACATGCACACATTCGCACTTGCGCACATGCACACTTGCACACTTGCACACATGCACACATGCACACATCGACACATCCACACATCGACTCATCGACACATCGACATATCCACTCATGCACACATGCACACATGGACACACGCGCACAAGTACACATGCACAAATGCACACCTGCACACATCCACACATCGACACATCCCCACATCCACACATCGACACATCCCCACATCCACACATGCACACATCCACAAATCCACACATGCACACATCCACACATCGACACATCTACACATCCACACATCCACACTTCCACACATGCACACATCCACACATGCACACATGCACACATCCACAAATCCACACATGCACACATCCACACATCGACACATCCACACATTGACACATCCGCACATGCACACATGGACACACGCGCACATGTACACATGCACACATGCACATATGCGCACATCCACACATCCACACATACACACATGCACACATCCACACATCCACACATCCACAGATCTACACATCAACACATCCACACATCAACAAATCCACACATCCACACATCCACACATGCACACATCCACTCATCCAAAAATCCACACATCCACACATCCACACATCAACAAATCCACACATCCACACATCCACACATACACACATGCACACTTGCACACATGCGCACATGCACACATGCAAACATCGACACATCCAAACATGCACACATCCACACGTCCACACATCCACACATCCACTCATCGACACATCCACACATCGACTCATCGACACATTGTCACATAAACTCATGCACACATGCACACATGCGCACATGCACACATGCACACATCCACACATCCACACATCCACACATGCACACATCCACAAATCCACACATGCACACATCCACACATCGACACATCTACACATCCACACATCCACACTTCCACACATGCACACCTGCGCACATCCACACATCCACACATGCACACATCCACACATCCACACATCCACACATGCACTCATCGACACATCCACACATCCACACATGCAAACATCCACAAATCCACACATGCACACATCCACACATTGACACATCTACACATCCACACATCCACACATCGACAAATTCACACATCCACACATCCACACATGCACACCTGCGCACATCCACACATGCACAAATCGACACAGCCACACATCCACACATCGACACATCCACACATCCACACATCCACACATGCACACATCCACACATCCACACATGCACACATCCACACATGCACACATGCACACATCCACACATCCACACATCCACACATGCACTCATCGACACATCCACACATCCACACATGCAAACATCCACAAATCCACACATGCACACATCCACACATCCACAAATCGACACAGCCACACATCCACACATCGACACATCCACACATCCACACATCCACACATGCACACATCCACACATGCACACATGCACACATCCACACATCCACACATCCACACATGCACACATCCACACATCCACAAATCGACACAGCCACACATCCACACATCGACACATCCACACATCCACACATGCACACATGCGCACATACACACATCCACACATCCACACATCGACACATCCACACATCCACACATCCACACATCCACACATGCACACATCCACACATGCACACATGCACACATCCACACATCCACACATCCTCACATGCACACATCCACACATCCACAAATCGACACAGCCACACATCCACACATCGACACATCCACACATCCACACATGCACACATGCGCACATCCACACATCCACACATCCACACATCGACACATCCACACATCCACACATCCACAAATCCACACATGCACACATCCACTCATCGACACATCTACACATCCACACATCCACACATCCACACATGCACACCTGCGCACATCCACACATCCACACATGCACACATCCACACATCCACACATCCACACATCCACAAATCCACACATGCACACATCCACACATCGACACATCTACACATCCACACATCCACACATCCACACATCCACACATCCACACATGCAAACATCCACAAATCCACACATGCACACATCCACACATTGACACATCTACACATCCACACATCCACAAATCGACACATTCACACATCCACACATCCACACATGCACACCTGCGCACATCCACACATCGACACATCTACACATCCACACATCCACACATCCACACATCCACACATGCACACCTGCGCACATCCACACATCCACACATGCACAAATCCACACATCCACACATCCACACATGCACTCATCGACACATACACACATCCACACATGCAAACATCCACAAATCCACACATGCACACATCCACACATTGACACATCCACACATGCACACATGCGCACATCCAAACATCCACACATCGATATATCCACACATCCACACATCCACACATGCACACATCCACACATGCACACATGCACACATCCACACATGCACACATGCACACATCCACACATCCACAAATCGACACAGCCACACATCCACACATCGAAACATCCACACATCCACACATGCACACATGCGCACATCCACACATCCACACATCCACACATCGACACATCCACACATCCACACATCCACACATCCACAAATCCACACATGCACACATCCACACATCGACACATCTACACATCTACAAATCCACACATCCACACATGCACACCTGCGCACATCCACACATCCACACACGCACACATCCACACATCCACACATCCACACATGCACTCATCGACACATCCACACATTCACACATGCAAAGATCCACAAATCCACACATGCACAAATCCACACATTGACACATCTACACATCCACACATCCACACATCGACACATTCACACATCCACACATCCACACATGCACACCTGCGCACATCCACACAACAACAAATCGACACAGCCACACATCCACACATCGACACATCCACACATCCACACATCCACACATCCACAAATCCACACATGCACACATCCACACATCGACACATCTACACATCCACACATCCACACATCCACACATGCACACCTGCGCACATCCACACATCCACACATCCACAAATCCACACATGCACACATCCACACATCGACACATCTACACATCCACACATCCACACATCCACACATGCACACCTGCGCACATCCACACATCCACACATCCACACATGCACACATGCACACATCCACACATTCACACATGCAAACATCCACAAATCCACACATGCACACATCCACACATTGACACATCCACACATCCACACATGCACACATGCGCACATCCACACATCCACACATCCACACATCGACACATCCACACATCCACACATGCACACATCCACACATGCACACATCCACACATGCACACATCCACACATGCACACATCCACACATGCACACATCCACACATCCACAAATCGACACAGCCACACATCCACACATCGACACATCCACACATCCACACATGCACACATGCGCACATCCACACATCCACACATCCACACATCGACACATCCACACATCCAAACATCCACACATCCACAAATCCACACATGCACACATCCACACATCGACACATCTACACATCCACACATCCACACATCCACACATGCACACCTGCGCACATCCACACATCCACACATGCACACATCCACACATCCACACATCCACACATGCACTCATCGACACATCCACACATCCACACATGCAAACATCCACAAATCCACACATGCACACATCCACACATTGACACATCTACACATACACACATCCACACATCCACACATTCACACATCCACACACCCACACATGCACACCTGCGCACATCCACACATCCACAAATCGACACAGCCACACATCCACACATCGACACATCCACACATCCACACATACACACATCGACACATCCACAAATCAACACATTCACACATTCACACATCCACACATACACACATCCACACTTCGACACTTCCACACATCCACAAATCCACATATCCACACATCCACACATCCACACATCCACACATGCACACATCCACAAATCGACACATCCACACATCGACACATCCGCACATGCACACATGAACACACGCGCTCATGCACACATGCACACATGCGCACATCCACACATCGACACATTCACACATCGACTCATCGACACATCGACACATCCACTCATGCACATATGCACACATGCACACATGCACACATCGACACATCCACAAATCGACACATTTGCACATGCACACACACGCACATGCACACATGCACACACGCGCACATGCACACATGCGCACATCCACACATGCACACATCCACACATGCACACATCCATACATCGATACAACCCCACATCCACACATCAACACATCCACACATCGACACATCCACACATCGACTCATCGACACATCCACTCATGCACACATGCACACATGCGCACATGCACACATCGACACATCCACACATCGACACATCCGCACATGCACACTTGCACACACGCGCACATGCACACATGCGCACATGCACACTCGCGCACATGCACACATCCACACTTGCACACATGCGCACATCCACACATCCACACATGCACACATGCGCAAATGCGCACATGCACACATCCACACATTCACACATGCACACATCAACACATCCACACATCAACAAATTCACACATCAACAAATCCACACATCCACTCATGCACATATGCACACATCCACACATCCACACATCCACACATCCACACATGCGCACATCCACACAAGCACACATCCACACATGCACACATCCACACATCGACACATCCACACATGCACACATCCACACATCGACACATCCCCACATCCACACATCGACACATCCACACATCCACATATCCACACATCCCCACATCGACTCATCGACACATCGACACATCCACTCATGCACATATGCACACATGCACACATCCACACATCGACACATCCACACATGCACACATCCACATATCTACACATCCCCACATCCACACATCGACACATCCACACATCCACACATCCACACATCCTCACATCGACTCATCGACACATCGACACATGCACACATCCACACTTGCACACATGCGCACATCCACACATGCACACATGCGCAAATGCGCACATGCACACATCCACACATTCACACATGCACACATGCGCACATCCACACATCCAAACATGCACACATCCATACATCGATACAACCCCACATCCACACATCAACACATCCACACATCGACACATCCACACATCGACTCATCGACACATCCACCCATGCACACATGCACACATGCGCACATGCACACATCGACACATCCACACATCGACACATCCGCACATGCACACATGCACACATGCATACATCGACACATCCACACATCGACACATCCGCACATGCACACACGCGCACATGCACACATCCACACTTGCACACATGCGCACATCCACACATGCACACATCCACACATTCACACATGCACACATGCGCACATCCACACATCCAAACATGCACACATCCATACATCGATACAACCCCACATCCACACATCAACACATCCACACATCGACACGTCCACACATCGACTCATCGACACATCCACCCATGCACACATGCACACATGCGCACATGCACACATCGACACATCCACACATCGACACATCCGCACATGCACACATGCACACATGCATACATCGACACATCCACACATCGACACATCCGCACATGCACACACGCGCACATGCACACATCCACACTTGCACACATGCGCACATCCACACATGCACACATGCGCAAATGCGCACATGCACACATCCACACATTCACACATGCACACATGCGCACATCCACACATCCAAACATGCACACATCCACACATCCACACATCAACACATCAACACATCCACACATCAGCAATTCCAAACATCCACACTTCCACACATGCACAAATGCGCACATGCACACATTCACACATACGCACATGCACACTTGCACACCTGCACACATGCACACATCGACACATCCACATATGCTCTCATCGACACATCCACACATCCACACATACGCACATGCACACTTGCACACACGCGCACATGCACACATGCGCACATCCACACATCTACACATGCACACATGCACACATGCACACATCCACACATCCACACATCCACAAATCCACATATCCACACATCCACACAACCACACATCCACACATCCACTCATGCACACATCCACACATCGATACATCCACACATCCACACATCCACAAATCGACACATTCACACATCCACACATCCACAACATCCACACATCCACAAATCCATACACCCACACATCCACACATGCAAACATGCACACATCCACATATGCATACATCTTCTCATGCACACATCCACACATCGACAGATCCACACATCGACTTACCCACACATCCACAAATCGACACATTCACACATCCACACATCCACTCATCCACACATGCACACATACACACATCCACACATGCGCACATTCACACATCCACACATCCACACATCGACACATCCACGCATCCACGCATCCACGTATCGACACATCCACACATCCACAAATCGACACATTCACACATCCGCACATCAACAGATCGACACATCCACAGATCCACAAATCCACACATCCACACATCCATTCATCAACACATCCACAAATGCACACATGCGCACACGCACACATGCGCACGTGTGAACATGCACACTTGCACACAGGCACACATCGACACATCCACACATGCACATATGCACACATCCACACCTGCACACATCCACACATCCACACATCAACAAATCCACACATCCACACATGCACACATGCGCACATGCACACTTGCACACATGCAAACATCGACACATCCAAACATGCACACATCCACACGTCCACACATCAAAAAATTCACACATCAACAAATCCACACATCCACTCATGCACATATGCACACATCCACACATCCACACATCCACACATGCGCACATCCACACATGCACACATCCACACATGCACACATCCACACATCGACACATCCACACATGCACACATCCCCACATCGACTCATCGACACATCGACACATCCACTCATGCACATATGCACACATGCGCACATGCACACATGCACACATGCACACATCGACACATCCACACATCGACACATCCGCACATGCACACATGCACACACGTGCACATGCACACATCCACACATGCACACATGCGCACATCCACACATCCACACATGCACACATGCGCAAATGCGCACATGCACACATCCACACATCCACACATGCACACATCAACACATCCACACATCAACAAATCCACACATCAACAAATCCACACATCCACTCATGCACATATGCACATATGCACACATCCACACATGCGCACATCCACACATGCACACATCCACACATGCACACATCCGCACATCGACACATCCACACATGCACACATCCACACATCGACACATCCCCACATCCACACATCGACACATCCACACATCCACACATCCCCACATCCACACATCCACACATGCACACATCAACACATCCACACAACGAATCATCGACACATCGACACATCCACTCATGCACACATGCGCACATGCACACATCGAAACATCCACATATCGACACATCCGCACATGCACACCTGCACACATGCACACATGCGCACATCCACACTTCCACACATGCACACATGCACACATACGCACATCCACACATCCACACATGCACACATCAACACACCCACACATCAACAAATCCACACATCCACACATGCACAAATGCGCACATGCACACATTCGCACATGCGCACATGCAGACTTGCACACTTGCACACATGCTCACATCGACACATCCACACATGCACATTTGCACACATCCTTACATCCACACATGCACACATCCACACATGCACTCATCGACACATCCTCACATCCACACATGCACACATCCAAAAATCCACACATGCACACATCCACACATTGACACATCCACACATCGACACATCCGCACATGCACACATGCACACACGCGCACATGCACACATGCACACATGCGCACATCCACACATCCACACATGCTGTATTAGGGATCGCTTGATAATAATTCTTAAATTATTACCTATCTCTGTGGATCCTTTGCAAACCTTCGAAAAGAAATTGCAGTATGACAAAACAACAATAAACGATACAAGCTGTATACGTTATAATAATGTAATGTGTTTATTGAACATGATTGATTTCTTTATATTTACAAATATCACTTACGTTGCTATTGATGGTTATTGACTTTAGTAAAATAGAATGCTGACAATAAGTTCAAAGGTATTGATCAGTTAACAAGAATTAATAAGTATGAGTACAAAGTACAAGTACAAGGTATTGATTGGTTATTTTTATCATGTTTGCAAATTCGTATTTGCACGTTACAATAATTTACAATTATAGAAGCAATTATTTGAACAATTGATTTTACAATGTTTTAGCTTAAACATACCGCCCACCAAGAACTATTAGTTCTTAAATATCTAGAAGGTGCTTATGAATCTTATTACAATCAAATACCTAATTCTATCAGAATACATATAAGTTCTTAGTACAAGATTGATTAAGCTTATCATATTTGAGTACTAGTTTACATGATTTTTTCTACAATTCAAATTAAAGGCTCCATGTACGAAAACAACACAATTTTATGAAATTATTGGTTTTAAACCTGGGATTCTTCTTGGTTTACATCTTTTGGGCTTGGGTCATACCATTTAGCTTGACATTTCGCATTTATAGATTTTACATATATTAATTTTTTAAATATGATGAATGAAATTCCTAAAATTACAATAATTGTTAGCCCAGTGATTCCAGAAGTTAATAGTGCTACATGGTGTGGATGAAGTTCCCTCCAAGAAGTCGTCGTCAAATGATGCTGAGACTCTTCAGATTGTCTAACGAGGTCTGAAAACGACTCTGAAGAACTTATAATTCCCACAGTCTTCAACGTTTGAATATGACCGGGTTCCAAGGACTTAATTAACGGTTTTGGCTTAGAGAAAACTTCCATAACATCGCTGTACTCTTGTCGCTCTGCAGACAAGATCAATTCTTTAGTGATTATTACACATTCTGGGGGTACTGATAAGACGCCTGTTCCATTTAAGATAATTTGGCGACGGGTCCCATTACAAATTGAATCGGCAGATTCAGATTTTGGTGCTGTAAACATCCATTTACTTCCTTCATGGAGTTGATTCCACAGGGTAAAATTTAACTTGAAAGTCTGAACTGGACAAGTTATACTTTCATGCAAGTCGAATATTTCATTTAAAAGGCAATCTGGTTTGGTTCGCATATCAAATAATGAATTTAGTGCAGTGACGTATAAATGATTGTCAATTCTAAGACTTTGTTTAAATGATTGTTCAGATATTTTATAATAAAGTTGATGATCAAAATTTATCCCAATAATATCTGCTGACACCGCAGCAATGGCGAAAATGTTGTCGTGTTGATATTCTGGAATTGCAGTAGCCTTCACTAAATCATATGTGAAAATATCAGTGATTGGTAAATGTCCAACAATAGAAATCTCATCCGACGTACTTTGGACCTCCATATTGCCTATCATTCTGTGTAATACTTGCAAAGAAGGTGAAATGATCGATTCGGTTTTGTTAATAATTTGTAACAATTCGTTTGGTTTAACTATACCAAAAATGTTATATTGAGAGTAAATCGCGTTGAAAAGCTCTTTTTATTTTTTATTAATTTCCTCTAAATAGTTCAAAGCTCGTTGGTATGTTCCAAGAAATTGAACGTTAATTTTATTATGGTCTGTTGCAATGTACCACTGGTTGAACTGGTTGACACGTTTTATGGTGTCTGTTAGTTTATCGTTAAATCTGTTCAATTGGTTCCTTATTCTTGTATCAGTAACGTTCAGTGTTTGAGTAGCTTTAAGGAGAATTTTGGAGTTGTGACCCATAGTGCGTATAAGTGTCTTTTGATTGACCGATAAATCTTCTACATCGTGATATATTTCATCATTAACCCCGAATAATGCAGTCAGAACATTACCGAACAATCCACGTTTCACACGTTGTTTTGTGAAACGTATGATATTAAGTTTGTGTAGGATTTCATCATAAAGTTCACCAAGATGTTGATTCAAATCCGTACAATGAATTTCATTAGTTATTGATGAACCGGAAGCGCATAACTTCTTCATGTCGGATAGAACTGCCTTAGCACTAGATTCGTCATTGTCAAAGTTTTTCCAAGGAACCGTGACTCTAACGTTCAAGAAACCTTTGATCATATGGGCTTCACCAATATTCTCGACATAAAATCCACTGTTTAAAGCGGTAATGTTCACGAGGGCTTCCGTGGGTGTAGCAAAAATGGTCAGAATTATGCTGAATAGTATAGTAGGAAAATACATTTTCCCGTGATTTGAAATTGTGAGACCCTTTCTCTTTGAGCCTCGAGCCGTCTGTTGATCTCTCATACAATTGTCTTCCTTATCCTTCTCATTTGTTTCGGATTCATCGTTTTCTATAATAGGCAATGGGCATAACTTCACAACTGATCGTTTCGTTATGTTCCCTCGTAATTTGATAGTTGCTACTCTAACTAAATTATCAGCTCCAGGTGAAACATCTATGATTCTTGCAAGCGGCCACTTGGTTGATGGACAATTTTCTTCTTTCACCAGAACTAATTGGCCAACCTTGAAATTTTGATGTTGTTTCAACCACTTGGGGCGCTTTTGAAGCTTTGTTAAATACTCTTTGTGCCACCTTTCCCAAAAATCTGCAGATAGGCGCTGTACCAATTTCCATTTATTTCGTAAATGGCCTTTATCTGGCATAGTTTCAGGAACAGCTGTGAGTGATTCACCTATTAAAAAATGTCCCGGAGTCAACGCTTCATCATCATTGATATCGTTACTAACGGGTGCCAATGGACGACTGTTGAGGCAGGCTTCAATTTGGGCCAGCAAAGTATACATCTCTTCCACATTTAATTTTGTGTCCCCAATAGTGCTAGTAAGGTGCCTTTTTACAGACTTAACACCTGCCTCCCATAAGCCACCAAAGTGCGGGCTGTATGGAGGATTAAAGTGCCAATTAATGCCATCGTTGGCTATATATTCCTGAGCTTCGCGCATCATCAAATCAAATTCCCTTTTTAATTCCTTGTTTGCACCAACAAAGTTTGTTCCAAAGTCTGTATACATGTCTTTGCATAAGCCTCTCCTTGAAACAAATCTTTTAATTGCAGCTATACATGCAGTTGATGTAAGATCACTTACCAACTCTAGATGTATCGCTTTAGTTGAAAGGCATACAAATAGCGCAATATAAGCCTTCATTGTTTTCGCGCCTCTACCACTGGACCATTTAACAGTTAATGGTCCTGCGAAGTCCAGTCCTGAAGAAGTCGGAAGCAGGTGACACATTTATGAATGCATGATTTCACTAAGTTCTGAACGCGTAAAATCCAGAATTCTTGTCTCGTTGCCGAAACGACTACTTGATTCGAGCCATGTAAAGTCTTAAATTGGAAGTGGGCTACTATCAGTTTCGCTAAATTACATTCTGACGAAATTATTATAGGATGTTTTTTCCCAAGGGGAAGATCTGCTTTCTGTAGACGCCCGCCCACCCTGAGGATCCCCTCAGAATCAAGAAACGGAGAAAGTTGTATCAATTTAGATGATCCTTTCAATATTTTGTTTTTCCTGAGACTGTGTATTTCTTCTCGAAAATACAGCATTTGCGAGATTTTTACACATGTATACAATGCATGTTTCAATTCATCACTTGTCAAGAAGGATGGTCGGTTTCTCTGGCCAAATCGTTTGCAATAAGCAACAACTCTTAAAAGTTTAGTATAACTAGAAAACCGGGTGAGTATTTCGGCGTCAGTTTGAATTTCTGCCGCTGATACCGAAATATCTTGTTCAACGATACTATTTCTTGGTGCCATATCTATTACCCATTGACGCAAGAAGTCAGGGCCGTTCCACTATAGAATATTATTCATAAGCTGGGAAGGATAAATTCCCCTAGAAGCAATGTCGGCAGGATTATCGTTTGATTGAACATGGCTCCACTGTGTGACATTAGTGTACGCCTGAATCTCACTGACTCTATTCGCAATGTACGTCTTCCAGCGAGATGGGTGACCAGCAATCCAATCA
Source organism: Chloromyia formosa (assembly GCA_964017055.1). Taxonomy (NCBI): domain Eukaryota; kingdom Metazoa; phylum Arthropoda; class Insecta; order Diptera; family Stratiomyidae; genus Chloromyia; species Chloromyia formosa. Next base: position 71,414,555 of record OZ024814.1, read on the forward strand.
AGGACCACTGTTGAATCCGACCAGTAATGGATTAGTTCAATATTTTTTCCAATCAAAGCTTCTCGTACCTGCTGCATCAGTTTAACGAGCATTAATGCAGTACACAATTCCAGTCTTGGAATCGACTGTGATCTTAACGGCGCCACTTTTGTTTTTGCTGCAAGCAAATAAGCTTGTGGTACAGGACCATTTAACGTTCTCGCATAAACCACAGCAGCCATAGCTTTTTCAGAAGCATCCGCAAAGCCGTGTAATTGGATTAAATCCTCCTTTGAGGATCCAATCCACCTAGGTACTCGAATTTTTTCTAAAGTTTTTAATGATTTCGAGAACTGATCCCATCTCACTTGCTGATCTTCTGTAAGTTTGTCATCCCAATCAAGCTTAGACAACCATAGTTCCTGTATGAAAATTTTTCCAATCACAATGGTAGGCTGCAGCCATCCTAAAGGATCAAATAATTTTGCAATATTGGATGTTACTGATCTCTTAGTTGGACTAACAGCCATAGTGGTTGGAGTAGCTATAGTGAATTGGAAGAAATCGTTCAACGGATGCCATTCTAAACCGAGGGCCTTTACCGTGTCCGGTAACTGAATGTTTAATGGGTTGCAGGTTCCACGTTCTTCCATAGGAATTTGTGACATCATTTCCTCGTTATTGGAAATCCATTCCCTTAGGTTGAAACCTCCCATTTTCAATAACTCCACTAATTTTCTTTGTAGCTCGGTAGCCTCCTCTACAGTATCGGTTCCTGTCAGAAAATCATCTACATAGAAATCCTCTTCCAAATATTTTGTATACTTGGTGTATTTGGATTGCTCATTACAAGCCAATTGCTTCAAAGTCCTTGTCGACATAAATGGAGCACAGGATGTACCAAAAGTTAAGGTTTTCAAGCGGTAATGCTTGATAGGAGATGATTCAAATGGACGCCATACAATTCGTTGGAAATCCGTGTCTCTTGAATCGACGATAATCTGCCTGTACATCTTCTCGATGTCAGCATTTACAGCAATTTTATGTGTTCTCCATCTAAGTAAAATGTTTACTATGGAGTCTTGGATTGTCGGACCAACCAAAAGAATGTCATTCAACGCCTTTCCCGAAGAAGTTTTATGCGATGCATCGAAAACGGCGCGAACCTTAGTAGTTGTGCTATGTTCCTTTATTACTGCATGATGTGGCATGTAATAGGATGGCTTCCAATGTATTTCCTCGGCGGGCACCTCCTCCATATGACCCAATACGAGATATTCATTCAAACACTTATTATAGTGTTTTTGAAGTTCTGGTTTTTTCATCAAACTTTTCTCAAGTCGATCGTACCTAATAATCGCATCTACAACGGATGGAGCAAGAGTTACTCGTGGCTCTTCCTTAAATGGAAGCCGCACAATGAAATTACCATTTTCGCTGCGAACAGTGTTTCGTAGGTAGTGTTCTTCAGCTTGGCTCTCTTCTTCAGTTAAAATCTTAGATGACGGCAATTCTTCTTGTTCCCAAAACTGACGAATTTGATTGTTAAGTTCAGTGTTGCTCACCAAACTTACAATCTTGCTTGTATCACAAGTTGATGTAGGCCCAGAAAGTATCCACCCAATTCTTGTCTTCTGTGCGGTTGGAGTACCACGGCGTAGACCGGTTAATACTAAATAGCCATAGATATCAGCACCTAGGAGGATATCAATTTTAGAAGGGAAGTCGAAATTAGGATCAGCCAAGTCGATTTTAGATACTTTTAGCTCACTGCTAACGTCTACTGGTGTGTTTGGCAAGGGACTCACTATTTTACCCAACACCAATGCCATCACATTAAATGTTTTATCGGCCCATTTTTCTCGCATTTCGAGGTCAATTCGGCCTCTTGTGACCTTTGTTGACTCACCGATACCAGATACCACAAATCTACCATCTGATCTATTCAATCCCAATATTTTAACAGCTTCTTCTGTTATGAAAGAATTTTGAGACCCTTGATCTATAAGAGCTCTCAATTCCACAAAATCACCACAATAATTCTTCACCTTAAGAATTGCTGTTGCCAGCAGAATATTACACAATTTTTTGTTACTGTGATTACATTGAGTTACCTTTGAATCGGCATATTCCTCACGATTGGTGAACTTTTTTTCTTCTATTTTATTTGCCCTTGATTCATTACCGATATGTAAAGTTGTATTGTGCCGTTTATCGCACTTTTTGCATCGTTTTTTCGACTTGCATTCATAGACTTTATGGTCTTTGCTTAGGCAGTTAAAGCATAACCCTTTTTCTTTAACAAACCCTCTTTTATCTTCCAATGAAAGTTTGTTAAAATTGGAACACTCGAAAAGCTTATGATTGTCCTTGCATTTAGGACAGGTTTGCTTTTTCGTGCTAGCGATGTTTACTGCAATTGCCTTTGTTTTGCTGCTTTGGGTCTGAGAAGCATTCAATGCTTCCAGAATGGTAAATTTCTCACAAATAAATTTAAGAAATTGTGTTAGCTTGGGCACGTCATTTGATGCCCCAATATGTTTCTGCCATTCCTTTCGAGACTCGGGATCTAATTTATTGTTTAAAATAAAGACCGGCAATAAATCGAAAGAATCGACTTTGAGTGTCTCAAAAGTAGTCAGAAGCTAGTTGGTTGTATCCAACATTCGCTTCAGACCAGTGCGATCATCGGGTTTACAAATACCAATCTCCCAAAAGTGTTTTAAACTTTCCTGGGCGATCGCACGATTGTTGTCGAATCGGTCTGTCAGCAATTTCCATCCATGCATGTAATTGGACTCCGTGATTGACAAATGTTCAATAACTTTCAATGCATCTTCTTTGAGGGAACTTCTCAAGTATTGCAATTTCTGCACATTGCTTATTTGCACATTGTCGTGCACCATGTTTTTATAAAGATCCTTAAACGAGAACCACTTTCCATACTTCCCATCAAAAGTGGGAATTTTTATTCTCTCTAATTTTAAGGAATCGTTGGGTGGTTGTTGTACCCTATCTACAACAACGTTAGTAATACCCCCTCGAAATTCTTTTAGCTTTTGCTTAAACAGTGTGTAGTACTCTACATACTGGTTCTCAGTCTCCTCATATTCCAATAAGTATTCGTTCAACAATTCAGAGTTGTGGGCCCACTGTTGATGTGTCGCAAGGTGTGATACTTCGCACTTCTTCCACGCATCTTGAATTCGCTCAATACGAACTTCAAAATACTCAGCGGAAATATGCCTCTTAGCACCATCTTTTTTAAAGTTATCAGTTACCTTTTTAACTCCCTCCAGGTTGAGTTTTTGAATTTGTCCTGGGTTGTACGTCATTTTCGTTTACTTCACGCACGGTAATTTGTTCCCCACGTTCAAGTCCAAAAGGCTGAAGGTATAGATGAGCCTTGTCAAGATGTAGGTGTGCCACCAACAACAATGCTGATCGCTTCGAAGTCGTCAATCAAAATCCTACTTCCGCAACGCAGTGGCCAAGAAGACCAATGATGTAAGCTCCGGAACGTCGCTTCCGCAAATCCACTGTACTAGTTGACGAAACCCGCAGGATGAGACAAGAATTCCAACAATGTGTACCAGCTGCCAAAATCCAAACGATGAGCCAAGAACTCCGCAAATATGTGCTAGCTGCTACACGAAATCCAACCGATGAGGCGAGAACTCCGCCAATATATTCGAGCTGCTACACGAAATCCAAACGACGAGACGAGAACTCCGCCAATATATTCGAGCTGCTACACAAATCCAAAGATGAGCACTGACTTCCACAAGTACTGGTAGTGTCTTCAAATCCACAAACTCTAAGTCCAGCTCCAAGTGCAGGTATCTCCAAATGTTCCCAATGAATATTCTCCACAACTCGCTTGGCTATCGATGAACCAAAAAATGATTCCAAGTCCACGAAAAAATGTATGCAGCGACCTGTGGATGGCTCGACGGACCAAAAAATGTATTAGGGATCGCTTGATAATAATTCTTAAATTATTACCTATCTCTGTGGATCCTTTGCAAACCTTCGAAAAGAGATTGCAGTATGACAAAACAACAATAAACGATACAAGCTGTATACGTTATAATAATGTAATGTGTTTATTGAACATGATTGATTTCTTTATATTTACAAATATCACTTACGTTGCTATTGATGGTTATTGACTTTAGTAAAATAGAATGCTGACAATAAGTTCAAAGGTATTGATCAGTTAACAAGAATTAATAAGTATGAGTACAAAGTACAAGTACAAGGTATTGATTGGTTATTTTTATCATGTTTGCAAATTCGTATTTGCACGTTACAATAATTTACAATTATAGAAGCAATTATTTGGACAATTGATTTTACAATGTTTTAGCTTAAACACATGCACACATCAACACATCAACACATCAACACATCCACACATCAACAAATCCACACATCCACACATGCACTCATCCACAAATCCACACATCCACACATCAACAAACCCACACATCCACACATCCACACATACACACATGCACTCTTGCACACATGCGCACATGCGCACATGTACACATGCAAACATCGACACATCCAAACATGCACAAATCCACACGTCCACACATCCACTCATCGACACATCCACTCATCGACTCATCGACACATCGACACATCCACTTATGCACACATGCACACATCGACACATCCATACATCGACACATTCACACATCGACTCATCGACACATCGACACATCAACACATCCACACATCAACAAAACCACACATCCACACATCCACACATGCACTCATCCACAAATCCACACATGCACACATCCACACATCGACACATTCACACATCGACTCATCGACACATCGACACATCCACTCATGCACACATGCACACATGCGCACATGCACACATCGACACATCCACACATCCACAAATCGACACATTCACACATCAACACATCCACAACATCCACAAATCCACACATCCACAAATCCATACACCCACACATCCACACATGCAAACATGCACACTTGCACACATGCACACATCGACACATCCACACATGCACACATGCACACATGCACACATGCACACATCCACACATGCACACATCCTCACATCCACACATCAACAAATCCACACATCCACACATCGACACACCCGCACATGCACACATGCACACACGCGCACATGCACACATGCACACACGCGCACATGCACACATGCACACATCCACACATCAAAGCATCCACACATGCACACACGCGCACATGCACACATGCACACATGCGCACATCCACACATCCACACAAGCACACATCCACACATCCACACATCGACACATTCACACATCGACTCATCGACACATCGACACATCCACTCATGCACACATGCACACATGCGCACATGCACACATCGACATATCCACACATCGACACATCCGCACATGCACACACGCGCACATGCACACATGCCCACATGCGCACATCCACACATCCACAAATGCACACATCCACACATCCACATATCAACACATCAACACATCCACACATCAACAAATCCAAACATCCACACTTCCACACATGCACAAATGCGCACATATTCGCACATGCGCACATGCACACTTGCACACTTGCACACATGCACACATCGACACATGCACACATCCACACATCGACACATTCACACATCCACAAATCGACACATTCACACATCCACACATCCACAACATCCACATATCCACACATCCACAAATCCATACACCCACACATCCACACATGCAAACATGCACACATCCACACATGCACACATGCGCTCATCCACATATGCATACATCCACTCATGCACACATCCACACATCGACACATCCACACATCGACACATCCACACATCGACTTACCCACTCATCCACAAATCGACACATTCACACATCCACACATCCACAAATGCACACATCCACACATGCGCACATCCACACATGCGCACATCCACACATGCACACATCCACACATGCACACATCCACACATGCGCACATCCAAACATCCACACATCCACACATCCACACATCCACACATCCACACATCGACACATCCACGCATCCACACATCCACACATCGACACATCCACACATCCCCAAATCGACACATTCACACATCCGCACATCCACAGATCGACACATCCACACATCCACAAATCCACTCATCCACACATCCATTCATCAACACATCCACAAATGCGCACACGCACACATGCGCCCTTGCGCACATGCACACTTGCACACATGCACACATCGAGACATCCACACATGCACACATGCACACATGCACACATCCACACATCCACACATCCACACATGCACACATACACACATCCACACATCAACAAATCCACACATCCCGACATCCACACATGCGCATATGCACACATGCGCACATGCGCACATGCACACTTGCAAACATGCAAACATCGACACATCCAAACATGCACACATCCACACGTCCACACATCCACACATCCACACATCCACACATCGACTCATCGACACATCGTCACATCCACTCATGCACATATGCACACATGCGCACATGCACACATGCACACATCGACACATCCACACATCGACACATCCGCACAAGCACACATGCACACACGCGCACATGCACACATTCACACATGCACACATGCGCACATCCGCACATCTACACATGCACACATGCGCAAATGCGCACATGCACACATCCACACATCCACACATGCACACATCAACACATCCACACATCAACAAATCCACACATCAACAAATCCACACATCCACTCATGCACATATGCACACATGCGCACATGCACACATCCACAAATGGGCACATCCACACATGCACACATCCACACATGCACACATCCACACATCGACACATCCACACATGCACACATCCACACATCGACACATCCCCACATCCACACATCGACACATCCACACATCCAAACATCCACACATCCCCACATCCACACATCCACACATGCACACTTCAACATATCCACACATCAATAAATCCACAATTCCACACATCCACACATGCACAAATGCGCACATGCACACATTCGCACTTGCGCACATGCACATTTGCACACTTGCACACATGCACACATGCACACATCGACACATCCACACATCGACTCATCGACACATCGACACATCCACTCATGCACACATGCACACATGCGCACATGCACACATCGACACATCCACAAATCGACACATCCGCACATGCACACATGCACACACGCGCACATGCACACATGCACACATGCACACATGCGCACATCCACACATCCACACATGCACACATCAACACATCCACACATCAACAAATCCACACATCAACAAATCCACACATCCACTCATGCACATATGCACACATGCGCACATGCACACATCCACACATGGGCACATCCACACATGCACACATCCACACATGCACACATCCACACATCGACACATCCACACATGCACACATCCACACATCGACACATCCACACATGCACATTTGCAAACATCCTTACATCCACACATGCACACATCCACACATGCACTCATCGACACGTCCACACATCCACACATCCACACATCCACACATGCACACATCCACAAATCCACACATGCACACATCCACACATCGACACATCCACACATCGACACATCCGCACATGCACACATGGACACACGCGCACATGTACGCATGCACACATGCTCATATGCGCACATCCACACATCCACACATACACACATGCACACATCCACACATCCACACATCAACACATCCACACTTCAACAAATCCACACATCCACACATCCACACATGCACACATCCACTCATCCAAAAATCAACACATCCACACATCCACACATGCGCACATGCACACTTGCACACATGCACACATCGAGACATCCACACATGCACACATCCACACATCCACACATCCACACATGCACACATACACACATCCACACATCAACAAATCCACACATCCCGACATCCACACATGCGCATATGCACACATGCGCACATGCGCACATGCACACTTGCAAACATGCAAACATCGACACATCCAAACATGCACACACCCACACGTCCACACATCCACACATCCACACATCCTCACATCGACTCATCGACACATCGTCACATCCACTCATGCACATATGCACACATGCGCATATGCACACATGCACACATGCACACATCGACACATCCACACATCGACACATCCGCACAAGCACACATGCACACACGCGCACATGCACACAACCACACATGCACACATGCGCACATCCGCACATCCACACATGCACACATGCGCAAATGCGCACATGCACACATCCACACATCCACACATGCACACATCAACACATCCACACATCGACAAATCCACACATCAACAAATCCACACATCCACTCATGCACATATGCACACATGCGCACATGCACACATCCACACATGGGCACATCCACACATGCACACATCCACACATGCACACATCCACACATCGACACATCCACACATGCACACATCCACACATCGACACATCCACACATCCACACATGCACACTTCAACACATCCACACATCAATAAATCCACACTTCCACACATCCACACATCAACAAATCCAAACATCCACACATCCACACATACACACATGCACACTTGCACACATGCGCACATGCACACATGCAAACATCGACACATCCAAACATGCACACATCCACACGTCCACACATCCACACATCCACTCATCGACACATCCACACATCGACTCATCGACACATTGACACATAAACTTATGCACACATCCACACTTCCACACATCGACACATTCACACATCCACACATCCACACATGCACACATCCACACATGCACACATGCACACATCCACACATGCACACATCCACACACGCACTCATCGACACATCCACAAATCCACACATACACACATCCACACATCCACAAATCCACACTTGCACACATGCACACATCGACACATGCACACATTCAAACATCGACACATTCACACATCCACAAATCGACACATTCACACATCCACACATCCACAACATCCACATATCCACACATCCACAAATCCATACACCCACACATCCACACATGCAAACATGCACACATCCACACATGCACACATGCGCTCATCCACATATGCATACATCCACTCATGCACACATCCACACATCGACACATCCACACATCGACACATCCACACATCGACTTACCCACACATCCACAAATCGACACTTTCACACATCCACACATCCACACATGCACACATCCACACATGAGCACATCCACACATGCGCACATCCAAACATGCACACATCCACACATGCACACATCCACACATGCGCACATCCAAACATCCACACATCCACACATCCACACATCCACACATCCACACATCCACACATCCACACATCCACGCATCCAAACATCCACACATCGACACATCCACACATCAACAAATCCACACATCCACACATACACACATACACACATGCACACTTGCACACATGCGCACATGCGCACATGCACACATTCGCACTTGCGCACATGCACGCTTGCACACTTGCACACATGCACACATCGACTAATCCACACATCGACTCATCGACACATCGACACATCCACTCATGCACACATGCACACATGCGCACATCCAAACATCCACACATCCACACATCCACACATCCACACATCCACTCATCCACACATCCATTCATCAACACATCCACAAATGCGCACACTCACACATGCGCACATGCGCACATGCACACTTGCACACATGCACACTTCGAGACATCCACACATGCACACATGCACACATCCACACATCCACACATCCACACATGCACACATACACACATCCACACATCAACAAATCCACACATATCGACATCCACACATGCGCATATGCACACATGCGCACATGCGCACATCCACACATCCACACATCAACACATCCACACATCCACACATCCACACATCAACAAATCCACACATCCACACATACACACATACACACATGCACACTTGCACACATGCGCACATGCGCACATGCACACATTCGCACTTGCGCACATGCACGCTTGCACACTTGCACACATGCACACATCGACTAATCCACACATCGACTCATCGACACATCGACACATCCACTCATGCACACATGCACACATGCGCACATGCACACATCGACACATCCACAAATCGACACATCCGCACATGCACACATGCACACACGCGCACATGCACACATGCACACATGCGCACATCCACACATCCACATATACACACATCGACACATCCGCACATGCACACATGGACACACGCGCACATGTACGCATGCACACATGCTCATATGCGCACATCCACACATCCACACATACACACATGCACACATCCACACATCCACACATCCACACATCCACACATCCACACATCCACACATCCACACATCCACACATCCACACATCAACACATCCACACATCCACACATCCACACATCAACAAATCCACACATCCACACATACACACATACACACATGCACACTTGCACACATGCGCACATGCGCACATGCACACATGCAAACATCGACACATCCAAACATGCACACATCCACACGTCCACACATCCACACATCCACTCATCGACACATCCACACATCGACTCATCGACACATTGACACATAAACTTATGCACACATGCACACATGCGCACATGCACAAATGCACACATGCACACATCCACACATCGACACATCCCCACATCCACACATCGACACATCCACACATCCACACATCCCCACATCCACACATCCACACATGCACACATCCACACATCGACACTTCGACACATCCACACAACCACACATCCACACATCGACACATCGACACATCCACACTTCCACACATGGACACATTCACACATCCACACATCCACACATGCACACATCCACACATGCACACATGCACACATCCACACATGCACACATCCACACACGCACTCATCGACACATCCACAAATCCACACATACACACATCCACACATCCACAAATCCACACATGCACACATCCACAAATCCACACATGCACACATCCACACATCGACACATCTACACATCCACTCATCCACACATCCACACATCCACACATGCACACCTGCGCACATCCACACATCCAAACTTGCACACATCCACACATCCACACATCCACACATCCACACATGCACTCATCGACACATCCACACAAGCAAATATCCACAAATCCACACATGCACACATCCACACATCGACACATCTACACATCCACACATCCACACATCGACACATTCACACATCCACACATCCACACTTGCACACCTGCGCACATCCACACATCCACACATCCACAAATCGACACAGCCACACATCCACACATCGACACATCCACACATCGACACATCCACAAATCGACACATTCACACATTCACACATCCACACGTACACACATCCACACTTCGACACATCCACACATCCACAAATCCACATATCCACACATCCACACATCCACACATCCACACATCCACACATCCACACTTCGACACATTCACACATCGACTCATCGACACATCGACACATCCACTCATGCACATATGCACACATGCACAGATGCACACATCGACACTTCCACAAATCGACACATCCGCACATGCACACACACGCACATGCACACATGCACACACGCGCACATGCACACATGCACACATGCACACATGCGCACATCCACACATGCACACATCCACACATGCACACATCCATACATCGAAACATCCCCACATCCACACATCCACACATCGACACATCCACACATCGACTCATCGACACATCCACTCATGCACAAATGCGCACATGCACACATCGACACATCCACACATCGACACATCCGCACATGCACACATGCACACACGCGCACAAGCACACCTGCACACATGCGCACATCCACACATCCAAACATGCACACATCCACACATCCACACATCAACACATCAACACATCCACACATCAGCAAATCCAAACATCCACACTTCCACACATGCACAAATGCGCACATGCACACATTCGCACATACGCACATGCACACTTGCACACCTGCACACATGCACACATCGACACATCCACACATGCACATTTGCACACATCCTTACATATACACATGCACACATCCACATATGCTCTCATCGACACATCCACACATCCACACATACGCACATGCACACATGCACACACGCGCACAAGCACACATGCGCACATCCACACATCTACACATGCACACATGCACACATCCACACATCCACACATCCACACATCCACAAATCCACAAATCCACATATCCACACTTCCACACAACCACACATCCACACATCCACACAAGCACACATAAACACATCGACACATCCACACATCCACAAATCGAGACATTCACACATCCACACATCCACAACATCCACAAATCCATACACCCACACATCCACACATGCAAACATGCACACATCCACACATGCAAACATGCGCTCATCCACATATGCATACATCTTCTCATGCACACATCCACACATCGACACATCCACACATCGACAGATCCACACATCGACTTAACCACACATCCACAAATCGACACATTCACACGTCCACACATCCACACATCCACACATGCACACATACACATATCCACACATGCGCACATTCACACATCCACACATCGACACATCCACGCATCCACACATCCACATATCGACACATCCACACATCCACAAATCGACACATTCACGCATCCGCACATCAACAGATCGACACATCCACACATCCACAAATACACACATCCATTCATCAACACATCCACAAATGCACACATGCGCACACGCACACATGCGCACATGCGAACATGCACACTTGCACATATGCACACATAGACACATCCACACATGCACACTTGCACACATCCACACCTGCACACATCCACACATCCACACATCAACAAATCCACACATCCACACATGCACACATGCGCATATGCGCACATGCACACTTGCACACATGCAAACATCGACACATCCAAACATGCACACATCCACACGTCCACACATCCACACATCCACACATCGACACATCCACACATCGACTCATCAACACATCGAAACATCCACTCATGCACATATGCACAAATGCGCACATGCACACATGCACACATCGACATATCCACACATCGACTCTTCCGCACATGCACACATGCACACACGCGCACATGCACACATCCACACATGCACACATGCGCACATCCACACATCCACACATGCACACATGCGCAAATGCGCACATGCACACATCCACAAATACACACATGCACACATCAACACATCCACACATCAACAAATCCACACATCAACAAATCCACACATCCACTCATGCACATATGCACACATCCACACATCCACACATGCGCACATCCACAAATGCACACATCCACACATGCACACATCCACACATCGACACATCCACACATGCACACATCCACACATCGACACATCCCCACATCCACACATCGACACATCCACACATCCACACATCCACACATCCACACATCCTCACATCGACTCATCGACACATCGACACATCCACTCATGCACATATGCACACATGCGCACATGCACACATGCACACATGCACACATCGACATATCCACACATCGACACATCCGCACATGCACACATGCACACACGCGCACATGCACACATCCACACATGCACACATGCGCACATCCACACATCCACACATGCACACATGCGCACACGCACACATGCGCACATGCGAACATGCACATTTGCACACATGCACACATGCACACATCGACACATCCACACATGCACACATGCACACATGCACACATCCACACCTGCACACATCCACACATCCACACATCAACAAATCCACATATCCACACATGCACACATGCGCATATGCGCACATGCGCACATGCACACTTGCTCACATGCAAACATAGACACATCCAAACATGCACACATCCACACGTCCACACGTCCACACATCCACACATCCACACATCGACACATCCACACATCCACACATCGACTCATCGACACATCGACACATCCACACATGCACACATCAACACATCCACAAATCAACAAATCCACACATCCACACATCCACACATGCACTCATCCACAAATCCACACATCCACACATCAACAAACCCACACATCCACACATACACACATGCACTCTTGCACAGATGCGCACATGCGCATATGAACACATGCAAACATCGACACATCCAAACATGCACACATCCACACGTCCACACATCCATTCATCGACACATCCACTCATCGACTCATCGACACATCCACACATCCCCACATCCACACATCCACACATGCACACATCCACACATCGACACATCGACACATCCACACAACCACTCATCCACACATCGACACATCCACACTTCCACACATCGACACTTTCACACATCCACACATCCACACATGCACACATCCACACATGCACACATGAACACATCCACACATCCACACATGCACACATCCACACATGCACTCATCGACACATCCACACATCCACACATCGACACATCCACACATCCACACATCCCCACATCCACACATCCACACATCCACACATCAACAAATCCACACATCCACACATACACACATACACACATGCACACTTGCACACATGCGCACATGCGCACATGCGCACATGCACACATGCAAACATCGACACATCCAAACATGCACACATCCACACGTCCACACATCCACACATCCACTCATCGACACATCCACACATCGACTCATCGACACATTGACACATAAACTTATGCACACATGCACACATGCGCACATGCACAAATGCACACATGCACACATCCACACATCGACACATCCCCACATCCACACATCGACACATCCACACATCCACACATCCCCACATCCACACATCCACACATGCACACATCCACACATCGACACTTCGACACATCCACACAACCACACATCCACACATCGACACATCGACACATCCACACTTCCACACATGGACACATTCACACATCCACACATCCACACATGCACACATCCACACATGCACACATGCACACATCCACACATGCACACATCCACACACGCACTCATCGACACATCCACAAATCCACACATACACACATCCACACATCCACAAATCCACACATGCACACATCCACAAATCCACACATGCACACATCCACACATCGACACATCTACACATCCACACATCCACACATCCACACATGCACACCTGCGCACATCCACACATCCAAACTTGCACACATCCACACATCCACACATCCACACATGCACTCATCGACACATCCACACAAGCAAACATCCACAAATCCACACATGCACACATCCACACATCGACACATCTACACATCCACACATCCACACATCGACACATTCACACATCCACACATCCACACTTGCACACCTGCGCACATCCACACATCCACACATCCACAAATCGACACAGCCACACATCCACACATCGACACATCCACACATCGACACATCCACAAATCGACACATTCACACATTCACACATCCACACATACACACATCCACACTTCGACACATCCACACATCCACAAATCCACATATCCACACATCCACACATCCACACATCCACACATCCACACATGCACACATCCACACATCGACACATCCACACATCGACACATCCGCACATGCACACATGAACACACGCGCTCATGCACACATGCACACACGCGCACATGCACACATGCGCACGTCCACACATCCACACATCCACACTTCGACACATTCACACATCGACTCATCGACACATCGACACATCCACTCATGCACATATGCACACATGCACAGATGCACACATCGACACTTCCACAAATCGACACATCCGCACATGCACACATGCACACACACGCACATGCACACATGCACACACGCGCACATGCACACATGCACACATGCACACATGCGCACATCCACACATGCACACATCCACACATGCACACATCCATACATCGAAACATCCCCACATCCACACATCCACACATCGACACATCCACACATCGACTCATCGACACATCCACTCATGCACTCATGCACACATGCGCACATGCACACATCGACACATCCACACATCGACACATCCGCACATGCACACATGCACACACGCGCACAAGCACACCTGCACACATGCGCACATCCACACATCCAAACATGCACACATCCACACATCCACACATGCACACATCCACACATCCACACATCAACACATCCACACATCAGCAAATCCAAACATCCACACTTCCACACATGCACAAATGCGCACATGCACACATTCGCACATACGCACATGCACACTTGCACACCTGCACACATGCACACATCGACACATCCACACATGCACATTTGCACACATCCTTACATATACACATGCACACATCCACATATGCTCTCATCGACACATCCACACATCCACACATACGCACATGCACACATGCACACACGCGCACAAGCACACATGCGCACATCCACACATCTACACATGCACACATGCACACATCCACACATCCACACATCCACACATCCACAAATCCACAAATCCACAAATCCACATATCCACACATCCACACAACCACACATCCACACAAGCACACATAAACACATCGACACATCGACACATCCACAAATCGAGACATTCACACATCCACACATCCACAACATCCACAAATCCATACACCCACACATCCACACATGCAAACATGCACACATCCACACATGCAAACATGCGCTCATCCACATATGCAAACATCTTCTCATGCACACATCCACACATCGACACATCCACACATCGACAGATCCACACATCGACTTAACCACACATCCACAAATCGACACATTCACACGTCCACACATCCACACATCCACACATGCACACATACACATATCCACACATGCGCACATTCACACATCCACACATCGACACATCCACGCATCCACACATCCACATATCGACACATCCACACATCCACAAATCGACACATTCACACATCCGCACATCAACAGATCGACACATCCACACATCCACAAATACACACATCCATTCATCAACACATCCACAAATGCACACATGCGCACACGCACACATGCGCACATGCGAACATGCACACTTGCACATATGCACACATAGACACATCCACACATGCACACTTGCACACATCCACACCTGCACACATCCACACATCCACACATCAACAAATCCACACATCCACACATGCACACATGCGCATATGCGCACATGCACACTTGCACACATGCAAACATCGACACATCCAAACATGCACACATCCACACGTCCACACATCCACACATCCACACATCGACACATCCACACATCGACTCATCAACACATCGAAACATCCACTCATGCACATATGCACAAATGCGCACATGCACACATGCACACATCAACATATCCACACATCGACTCTTCCGCACATGCACACATGCACACAAGCGCACATGCACACATCCACACATGCACACATGCGCACATCCACACATCCACACATGCACACATGCGCAAATGCGCACATGCACACATCCACAAATACACACATGCACACATCAACACATCCACACATCAACAAATCCACACATCAACAAATCCACACATCCACTCATGCACATATGCACACATCCACACATCCACACATGCGCACATCCACAAATGCACACATCCACACATGCACACATCCACACATCGACACATCCACACATGCACACATCCACACATCGACACATCCCCACATCCACACATCGACACATCCACACATCCACACATCCACACATCCTCACATCGACTCATCGACACATCGACACATCCACTCATGCACATATGCACACATGCGCACATGCACACATGCACACATGCACCCATCGACATATCCACACATCGACACATCCGCACATGCACACATGCACACACGCGCACATGCACACATCCACACATGCACACATGCGCACATCCACACATCCACACATGCACACATGCGCACACGCACACATGCGCACATGCGAACATGCACATTTGCACACATGCACACATGCACACATCGACACATCCACACATGCACACATGCACACATGCACACATCCACACCTGCACACATCCACACATCCACACATCAACAAATCCACATATCCACACATGCACACATGCGCATATGCGCACATGCGCACATGCACACTTGCTCACATGCAAACATCGACACATCCAAACATGCACACATCCACACGTCCACACATCCACACATCCACACATCGACACATCCACACATCCACACATCGACTCATCGACACATCGACACATCCACACATGCACACATCAACACATCAACACATCCACAAATCAACAAATCCACACATCCACACATCCACACATGCACTCATCCACAAATCCACACATCAACAAACCCACACATCCACACATACACACATGCACTCTTGCACACATGCGCACATGCGCATATGAACACATGCAAACATCGACACATCCAAACATGCACACATCCACACGTCCACACATCCATTCATCGACACATCCACTCATCGACTCATCGACACATCGACTCATCCACACATCCACACATCCACACATGCACACATCCACACATGCACTCTTGCACACATGCGCACATGCGCACATGTACACATGCAAACATCGACACATCCCCACATCCACACATCGACACGTCCACACATCCACACATCCACACATAACCACATCCACACATCCACACATGCACACATCCACACATCGACACATCGACACATCCACACAACCACTCATCCACACATCGACACATCCACACTTCCACACATCGACACTTTCACACATCCACACATCCACACATGCACACATCCACACATGCACACATGAACACATCCACACATCCACACATGCACACATCCACACATGCACTCATCGACACATCCACACATCCACACATCGACACATCCACACATCCACACATCCCCACATCCACACATCCACACATGCACACATCCACACATCGACACATCGACACATCCACACAACCACACATCCACACATCGACACATTCACACTTCCACACATCGACACATTCACACATCCACACATCCACACATGCACACATCCACACATGCACACATGCACACATGCACACATCCACACATACACACATGCGCACATCCACACATGCACACATCCACATATGCACACATCCACACATCGACACATCCCCACATCCACACATCGATACATCCACACATCCACACATCCACACATCCACACATCCCCACATCCACACATCCACACATCCACACTTGCACACATCCACACACCGACACATCCACACAACCACACATCCACACATCGACACATCCACACTTCCACACATCCACACATAAAACAAATCCACACATCCACACATCCACATATGCACACATCCACACATGCACACATCCACACATGCACTCATCCACAAATCCACACATCCACCCATCCACACATCAACAAATCCACACATCCACACATCCACACATACACACATGCACACATGCGCACATGCAAACATCGACACATCCAAACATGCACACATCCACACGTCCCCACATCCACACATCCACTCATCGACACATCCACATATCGACTCATCGACACATCGACACATCCACTTATGCACACATGCACACATGCGCACATGCACACATCCACACATGCACACATCCACTCATCCACACATCCACACATCCACACATGCACTCATCCACAAATCCACACATTCAAACATCCACACATCAACAAATCCACACATCCACACATCCACACATCCACACATACACACATGCACACTTGCACACATGCACTCATCGACACATCTACACATTCACACATCCACGCATCCACATTTCGACACATCCACACATCCATACATCGACACTTCCACACATCCACACATCCACACATCGACACATTCACACATCCACACATCCACACATCGACACATCCACACATCCACAAATCGACACATTCACACATCCACACATCCACAACATACACACATCCACAAATCCATACACCCACACATCCACACATGCAAACATGCACACATCCACACATGCTCACATGCGCACATCCACACATGCATACATCCACTCATGCAAACATCCTCACATCGACACATCCACACATCGACCCATCCACACATCCACACATCGACTTACCCACACATCCACAAATCGACACATTCACACATAAACTCATCCACACATCCTCACATGCACACATCCACAAATGCGCACGTCCACACATGCACACATCCACACATCCACACATGCGCACATCCACACATCCACACATCGACACATCCACGCATCCACATATCGACACATCCACACATCCACAAATCGACACATTCACACATCCGCACATCCACAGATCGACACATCCACACATCCACAAATCCACACAACCATTCATCAACGCATCCACAAATGCACACATGCGCACATGCACACATCCAAACATGCACAGATGCGATCATCCTTACTTGCACACATCCACATATCCACACATCCACACATCGACACATCGACTCATCGACACATCCACACATCCACACATCGACACATCCACACATCGCCACATCCACACATCCACACATGCACACATCCACACA
Organism: Chloromyia formosa; assembly: GCA_964017055.1. Taxonomy (NCBI): domain Eukaryota; kingdom Metazoa; phylum Arthropoda; class Insecta; order Diptera; family Stratiomyidae; genus Chloromyia; species Chloromyia formosa. Next base: position 71,435,418 of record OZ024814.1, read on the forward strand.
TCCACAAATCGACACATTCACACATCCACAACATCCACACATCCACAAATCCATACACCCACACATCCACACATGCAAACATGCACACATCCACACATGCACACATGCGCATTCACATACGCATACATCCACTCATGCACACATCCACACATCGACACATCCACACATCGACACATCCACATATCGACTTACCCACACATCCACAAATCGACACATTCACTTATCCACGCATCCACACATGCACACATCCACACATGCACACATCCACACATGCACACATCCACACATGCACACATCCACACATGCGCACATCCACACATCCACACATCCACACATCCACACATCGTCACATCCACGCATCCACACATCCACATATCGACACATCCACACATCCACAAATCGACACATTCACAAATCCGCACACCCACAGATCGACACATCCTCACATCCAGACATTCATTCATCAACACATCCACAAATGCACACAACCATTCATCAACGCATCCACAAATGCACACATGCGCACATGCACACATCCAAACATGCACAGATGCGATCATCCTTACTTGCACACATCCACACATCCACACATCCACACATCGACTCATCGACACATCCACACATTCACACATCCACACATCGCCACATCCACACATCCACACATGCACACATCCACAAATCGACACATTCACACATCCACAACATCCACACATCCACAAATCCATACACCCACACATCCACACATGCAAACATGCACACATCCACACATGCACACATGCGCGTTCACATACGCATACATCCACTCATGCACACATCCACACATCGACACATCCACACATCGACACATCCACATATCGACTTACCCACACATCCACAAATCGACACATTCACTTATCCACGCATCCACACATGCACACATCCACACATGCACACATCCACACATGCACACATCCACACATGCACACATCCACACATGCACACATCCACACATGCGCACATCCACACATCCACACATCCACACATCGACACATCCACGCATCCACACATCCACATATCGACACATCCACACATCCACACATCGACACATCCACACATCGCCACATCCACACATCCACACATGCACACATCCACACATCCACAAATCGACACATTCACACATCCACAACATCCACGCTTCCACAAATCCATACACCCACACATCCACACATGCAAACATGCACACATCCACACATGCACACATGCGCATTCACATACGCATACATCCACTCATGCACACATCCACACATCGACACATCCACACATCGACACATCCACATATCGACTTACCCACACATCCACAAATCGACACATTCACTTATCCACGCATCCACACATGCACACATGCGCACACGCACACATGCGCACATGCACACTTGCAAACATGCACTCATCGACACATCCACACATCCACACATGTACACATGCACACATGCACACATCCAAAAATCCACACATCAAAAAATCCACACATCCACACATGCACACATGCGCATATGCACACATGCGCACATGCGCACATGCACACTTGCATACATGCAAACATCGACACATCCAAACATGCACACATCCACACGTCCACACATCCACACATCCACACATCCACATATCCACACATCGACACATTCACACATCGACTAATCGACACATCGACACATCCACTCATGCACAGATTCACACATGCGCACATGCACACATGCACATATCGACACATCCACACATCGACACATCCGCACATGCACACATGCACACACGCGCACATGCACACATGCACACATGCGAGCATCCACACATGCACACATCCACACATGCACACATCCATACATCGATACATCCCCACATCCACACATCCACACATCGACACATCCACACATAGACTCATCGACACATCGACACATCCAGTCATGCACAAATGCACACATGCGCACATGCACACATCGACACATCCCCACATCGACACATCCGCACATGCACACATGCACACACGCGCACATGCACTCATGCACACATGCGCACATCCACACATCCACACATGCACACATGCTCACATTGACACATCCACACATCCACACATCCACACATCCACACATCAACACATACACACATGCACACATGCACACATCAACACATCCACACATCCACACATGCACACATCCACAAATCCACACATGCAAACATCCACACATCCACACATAAACACATTAACTCATCGACACATCCACACATCCCCACATCCACAAATCGACACATTCACACATCCGCACATCCAGAGATCGACACATCCACAAATCCACATATCTATTCATCAACACATCCACACATCCACAAATCCACATATCCATTCATCAACACATCCACAAATGCACACATACGCACATGCACACATGCGCACATGCGCACATGCACACTTGCACACATGCACACATCGATACATCCACACGTGCACACATTGACACATCCACGCATCGACACATCCGCAAATGCACACATGCACACATTCACACATCAACAAATCCACACATCCACACATCGACTCATCGACACATCCACTCATGCTTATATGCACATATGCGCACATGCACACATGCCCACATCGACACATCCACGCATCGACACATCCGCACATGTACACATGCACACACGCGCACATCCACACATGCACACATGCGCACATCCACACATGCACTCATCCACACATGCACACATCCATATATCGACACATCCCCACATCCACACATCCACACATCGACACATCCACACATCGACTCATCGACACATCGACACATCCACTCATGCACACATGTACACATGCGCACATGCACACATGCACACATCGACACATCCACACATCGACACATCCGCTTATGGACACATGCACACACGCGCACATGCACACATGCACACATGCGCACATCCACACATCGACACATCCACACATCGACACATCCACACATGCTTACATCAACACATCCACACATCAACAAATCCACACTTCCACACATCCCCACATGCACAAATGAGCACATGCACACATTCGCACATGCGCACATGCACACTTGCACACTTGCGCACCTGCGCACATGCACACATGCAAACATCGACACATCGACACATCGACTCATCCACACATCAACAAATCCACACATCCACACATCCACACATACGCACATGCACACTTGCACACTTGCACACATGCGCACCTGCGCACATGCACACATGCAAACATCGACACATCCGCACATGCACGCACGCGCACATGCACACATGCGCACAACCACACATTCTCACATCCACACATGCACACATCCACACATCGACACATCCCCACATCCACACATCGACACATCCACACATCGACATTTCCACACATCGACACATCCACACATCCACACATGCATACATCCACACATCGACACACCACACATCCACACATCCACACATCGACACATCCTCACATCCACACATCCACACATCCACACATGCATGCATCCACACATCGACACATCGACACATCAACACATCAACACATCGACACATCGACACATCCACACATTCACACATCCACACATAGACATATCCACACATCGACACATCCACACATTTACACATCGACATTTACACACATCGACACATCCACACATCCACTCATGCCCACATGCACACATACGCACATACGCACATGCACACATGCACACATCGACACATCGATACATGCACACATCCACACATGCACACATCGACTCATGCACAAATGCACACATCCACACATGCACACATGCACACATGCACACATGCACACATGCACACATCCACACATCCACACATGCACACATCCACACATCGACACATCCACACATCCACACATCGACACATCCACACATCGAAACATTCACACATCCACACATCGACACATCGACACATACACACATCCACACAAGCACCCATCCACACATCGACACATCCCCACATCCACACATCCACACATTGACACATCGACACATCAACACATCGACACATCTAAACATCGACACATGCACACATGCACAAATGCACACATCCACACATCCACACATGCACACAGGTACACATGTGTGGTGTATCTTATGTGACACAACCCATCATCACTTCAATTTTATAATTACGTCAACAAACGACCTTGCCTTTATCTGTGCCACAATATTACGTATTATCCAAAACAAAAACATTGCGATAATTCCAGTAAGCTACATGCACTTGTAATTTGATCATACATTGTTGATGGAAGTACAAGTCGCGTGCTCACATGGAAATATTTTTGAATCATCAAAACATATGTAATACAGGTGAGTAATGGCAGAGTCGTTGACCATAGGAAAAGTGGAGCAATCAATTGCACTTTTTCCTATGGGAACTAATCAATAATGAATAATGAGTAATCGATAAGAACTTAGCAAGTAAGCATAAATTAAGTATAAATACTTGTTAACTATTAAGTAAAATACACAGTCGTTATAGCATACTTGACAAGTGTGTTATTACTAGAGTGCCTATTCCTGACGACACCTTTTACTTCGAGTGCCTATCCATCTCGGCACCGAGACCACCAAAGGAGTGCCTATCTGGCGGCACCCGAAGGTATTGCCTTTAGTGGCATTGGCCAGTGGCATCTAGTTGTGCCGGCCCTCTCCTCTTGCCAACAAAAATTATAATTATTTCTTTCTTCTCTAACATGGCCCGTAGACGACAAAAATGGAAGCAAAGCCTCCCCACATGGCGATCCTGCCCACCTCGACCGGAACTAAAGTAGTAGAGCAGTCTGAAGATGAGAAGCTGCGAGAAGTTCTAGCTAGAGTAAAATTTAGTATAGAGAAACAACGCCCTGAGAAGGAAAAGAAGAAGATATCGTTTATCAGCTGCGCCGCGGATACTTCTATCAACCGCAAGAACGGGATAGATACAAAGAAACTACTGGAGGAGTATACAGCAAACCCCCCAACAACAAACGAGATTCCACGGTACACACCATGTAAGATACCGAGCGGACCACGACCGATTACGTTAGAAGATTATAAGAAAAGAAAAACTGGAAGTGCAGAAGCCAAACTAACAACGATACCAACTCTGAAGAAACCGAAGAAGCGGAGAGGAGGCGTACAGGTACGAAACAGAAGATTAATAGCTGCGCTCAAGCGGGATATACAAGAGCGAACGACCCGAGATTGGCAAAGGGACCAAGAAATATACAACAGAATTGCAGATCTGGAAGCACAGACGTTCAGAAAGAAGAAAGATGGGAGGACAACAGTCGATAATCAGCAACGTAAATGAATACGAGATGACTACTTTAGCCTTAGTTATAATCATTATAATCTATTTTATTATAAATAAGATAAATAAGAATTGTAAAAATTATATTAGACATAATATTAATAGAACGGTAAACATATAAAAAAAAAAAAATTTAAAATAATATACCTTTCACTATAATATAATTGGGTATTTTTAGTAATTTGATTTTTGATAATTTGAATTTCCACATAATTCCCATACTTTCACTAAAAATTTTTCAATTAACAATTTTTGTCGTCTTGGAATCCAATCCACTACCCAATGAAAGAACTGGTGAATGAGATCGATAGAATTTTGAATAGCATTCTAAAAAATCCAAATAGAACTTATACTAAAGAAACAATCCTTCAGAAATTAGAATACATTTGCGAACTTAAAAATAATTTTCAACAGGCACAGAAATCCAAAGAAACCATCACTATTGAGATTGAATTTAAAACCAAATTCCTCAAAACAGAACATCTATTGCAAAAACAATTAGATAAATACAAGATGGCTACTTTCAATATTAGTACGGCTTCGAAAGCTATACCAATATTCACGGGAAACTACAAGGAATTAGAATCTTTCCTTAAGGTTGTAGAAATTTTGAGTTCAGGTTTAGATGCTGTTGAACATAAAAAACTAATAGAGTTTACATATCACGTGAAATTAAATTCTATGGTAAGAACATCGGTTTGTGCAATAAGTGAACCAACAACATTTAATGAGTTATCTACTATTCTCAGAGAAAGATACAAGAGCTCACTTACAATACCTAAAATCCATACCATTCTTACAAACTATTCTCAAAACCAATTGTTAGTGACAAATTTCAAAGAAAAAATTTTATCATTAATCGCAGAACTTAATAGCTTACAGATTAAGGAATTAGGGATTTCCGCATCAGAGGCTGAAAAGAAAGTCGTTACAAAGATGAATGACGTCTACGCCCTGAACATATTTAAAAATGGTTTGAATGAACAACTAAAACGTACAGTGTTCGCTGCTCAACCAAAAACTTTTACAAATGCTGCAAACCTAGTATCAGAGCTTGAGAAAGCATACTCAAGTAATCAGGTCATGCACTATAAAAATAGGAATAATAATCAAAACAAAAATAAGAATAATAATAAGGGACAAAACTATAGCAATAATAAAAATAATAACCAACGTAAAAATAATAATAACGCTGGTAATAAAAATAATACTAGGAATAATAATAATAATAATCAGAACTATAACAATAATAGTAACACTAGTAATAAAAATAATAACACTGGAAACAATAATAACAATAATTATAGACAAGGAAATAATTACAATAAAAATAGAAATACAAATAATAATGTAAATATTATAAATGACCAGGGAAACGTAACAGACCCGGAGATCGAAGAATAAGTAATAAAAATATATCACTTCCCTCCGGTTCAGATAAAAACATATATAAAATATCGGATAACCTAACCAATTATGTCACACTTAGAGTATTGAATGTTAAGAGAACATTCACATTCCTGATAGATACTGGAGCAGACATCTCTATATGCAAAGAGATCATTCCATTTGAAATCTCAACAGAAAACAGGTGTAGACTTACCGGAATTACTAATGGAGAAATTTTTTCATTAGGCAGATCCAGTCTAGATTTCGCTTTTGACGAAAACAAACTAAGTCACAATTTTCATATTGTAGGCAACGATTTTCCGATTACCACAGATGGTATACTGGGAAGAGATTTCCTTATAAGATATATGTGTAAAATCGATTATGAAACTTTTACTATCAACATTTCTCTCAAAGGTGAAGAATTTACTTTACCATTAAACACAAAACCCTTGTGTATCAACCAGATACATTTACCACCCAGATCCGAAACCATACATCCAATAAATCTAAAGTTAGATGAAGACTGCGTCGTTCTTAACCAGGAAATTCAAGAAGGAGTTTACATTGCAAATTCCATCGCACCCGCGAGAGGAAATTGTCATATCAAAATCCTAAATACCAACAATGCTAATGTCTCACTATCAGCCATCAGAATAAAAACTGAACCATTAAGACTTTATTACGTTGCAAAATCTTCGCAACAAAATTCACTAGATCAAGAGAGATTAGAGAAACTCTTAAAATTACTAAATGTAGAATTAGAAGACAAAAATGCGGAAGATTCTCTCATTAAGATATTCAAAGAGTACCAAGATATATTTCATCTTGATGATGAACCACTATCCACAAATAACTTTTACACACAAAATCTTTCGACTACCGACTCTAATCCAACATATGTAAAGAATTACAGACTTCCTCAAACACAACAGGAAGAAATCAATAGACAAGTTGAAAAACTGATGGATGATGACATTATTGAGCACTCAACTAGTCCATACAATTCACCATTATTACTAGTTCCCAAGAAAGGAACAAACGACACAAAGAAATGGCGACTTGTAGTTGACTTTAGGAAATTGAATACAAAAATTGTTAAAGACAAATTCCCTCTTACACGAATAGAAGATGTTCTAGATAAGGTAGGAAGAACAAAATATTTTTCAACGTTAGATATGACTAGCTCTTTTCATCAGATCAGTTTAAATAAAAAATCAAGACCACTTACTGCATTTTCAACCTCTAATGGACACTTTCATTTCAAACGGTTACCATTCGGCTTAAAAATATCATCGAACAGTTTCCAGCGAATGTTAACAATAGCTCTTTGTGGCTTAGATAGCAACGCGTTCTTATATGTCGATGACATTATAGTCTTTGGTTGTAGTTTGCAAAATCATAATGAAAATTTGATTAAGGTATTCAAACGACTACAGAGATACAACCTGAAACTGAATCCTACCAAATGTTGTTTTCTAAGACCAGAAGTTGTATACTTAGGTCATTTAATAACTAAAGATGGTATAAAAAAACCATCAAAGTTCCATGTTATAAAAAATTATCCTACACCAAAAAATGCAGATGAAGTAAGACGATTCATTGCATTCTGCAACTATTATCGCAGATTCATTCAAAATTTCGCTCAAACAGCAAAATGTTTGAACAATCTATTGAAGAAGAATCAACCTTTCATTTGGTCAGAGGAATGCCAAACAGCATTCAACTCGTTAAAACAGAAACTGATGAACCCACCAATCGTACAATACCCTGACTTCGATAAAACTTTTATTGTAACTACAGACGCATCTGACTTAGCACTTGGTGCAGTACTTTCACAAGGTGAAATAGGTTTTGATCTACCGATTTCATATGCTAGCAAATCGCTAAATAAGCACGAAATCAACAAACCTGTGATTGAAAAAGAATTATTAGCAATTCAATTCATCTTTGGTCGCAAATTTATAGTTGTCACAGACCATCGACCATTAGTAGCTTTATTCTCTCATAAAAATCCCTCCTCTAAATTAACGAGAATAAGACTGGATCTAGCGGATTATGATTTCGAGATCATATACAAACAAGGTAAAACTAATACAAACGCAGACGCGTTATCAAGAATCAAAATTGATTCTGAAATGTTGAAAGAAATGATTCCAACGTCTATTGATAATACGACTCCAAGAACACTTGATATACTAGCTATCACGCGAGGTATGTCGAAGAAAAGTGATTTACTCTCTAACAAAGAGAATCAAACTGACAGTCCAGATGAGAGCATCACCCAACAGAAGCGTCATGAACTTCATATTTGGGAATGCACATCTCTATCGGACATCAGAAAAATAAATAAATTGAAATTTATATTAGAACGCAATGGCCGCAATCATATTTCACAAACTGCAAGATATAGTGATAATCCACATAACTCAGGTTATCGGTCGGAGAAACTATCATCAAATATGCGTTTTGAAATAAACGAAAACGAGGTAATCGTAAGATACAGTGATAATCCTCACAATCCAGATTGTCTGATGGAGAAACTAGTATCACAAATGCGAAAACTCGGAATAATAGAGCTAGCGCTAAGTGAAAATGATGATATTTTCATGCTCTTTAACAAAACAGAATTTAAAGATAAATTCAATGAACTACAACAAAAGAATGTTGAAAAGTTCGCCAAAGGCCAAAAATATGATAGTGCACTAGAACAAACTCAAAATATTGAAAATTTCAAGCGTTCACAATTGAGAATTATAATTTATAAACCACCCATAAGAATAATCGATAGCGCAACACAACAAAAGCTTATCGAAGAATATCACAATACACCTTATGGAGGACATTTCGGAGTACGTAAGACAATATTAAAACTAAAACAAAAATTCGTGTGGAAAAATATGTCGAAAATGGTTAAATCCTTTGTATCAAATTGTTTGTCATGCAAAAGGAATAAACAAACCAGACACATTAAGGAAAAATTAATTTTAACTGAGACTCCAAACTCTAGTTTTGAGATTATCGCTATAGATACAGTTGGACCGTTGAGAATCTCCAATGGATACCGCTATATCTTAACGATATAATGTGAATTAACAAAATTCATAATTGCTTATCCAATCGAAACAAAAGAGGCAAACAATATAGCTACTACATTAGTAGAACAGTTTATATTAAAATATGTTTGCTTCAAGATATTGAAATCAGACAGAGGTACAGAATTCCTAAACGAAACTTTAAAAAGTATTTGCGATTTACTAAAAATTAAGCAGGTGTTTTCAACCCCATATCAAACATTGGGCAGTGTCGAAAGAAATCATAGAGTTTTGAATGAGTATTTATTGAATTTCGCACAAGATGAAAACTGGGATAAATGGATACCGTATTACACTTTTGCGTATAATACAACTCCACATGTGGATACTCAATATACACCATATGAATTAGTTTTTGGAAAATTAGCAAACCTACCCAATGATATTATTGAAAGCAAAGAACCGATTTATAATTTCGATAAATATGTCAATGAACTGAAAGTAAGACTACAGAAATCTATACAGACAGCAAGAAATTTAATAGATATTGCAAAAAGGAAAAGAAAACAATTATACGATGAAACTAGTTATGTTACATCTAAATTTAGAATAGGAGATTTTGAATTGATCAAAAATGAAAAAAAAAAAAAAAAGGTGTTTCACCATATATAGGACCGTATAAAATAATAGAAACGTCAGGTGTAAACACTACAGTAAGAATTAATGACAAAGACAAAACATACCACAATAACATGTTAAAACCTTTAAAAAATTAAAACATTGGTATGAGTTACACAGATAACAATTTAACTAAAAAATTATTTAGTCATTACTAATTAAATTTTTAATCTTGTTATAAATTTATTTCCAAATGTAAATAAATTTCTCAAAGGGTGAGGGTGTGGTGTATCTTATGTGACACAACCCATCATCACTTCAATTTTATAATTACGTCAACAAACGACCTTGCCTTTATCTGTGCCACAATATTACGTATTATCCAAAACAAAAACATTGCGATAATTCCAGTAAGCTACATGCACTTGTAATTTGATCATACATTGTTGATGGAAGTACAAGTCGCGTGCTCACATGGAAATATTTTTGAATCATCAAAACAAATGTAATACAGGTGAGTAATGGCAGAGTCGTTGACCATAGGAAAAGTGGAGCAATCAATTGCACTTTTTCCTATGGGAACTAATCAATAATGAATAATGAGTAATCGATAAGAACTTAGCAAGTAAGCATAAATTAAGTATAAATACTTGTTAACTATTAAGTAAAATACACAGTCGTTATAGCATACTTGACAAGTGTGTTACTAGTAGAGTGCCTATTCCTGACGACACCTTTTACTTCGAGTGCCTATCCATCTCGGCACCGAGACCAACAAAGGAGTGCCTATCTGGCGGCACCCGAAGGTATTGCCTTTAGTGGCATTGGCCAGTGGCATCTAGTTGTGCCGGCCCTCTCCTCTTGCCAACAAAAATTATAATTATTTCTTTCTTCTCTAAAATGGCCCGTAGACGACAAAAATGGAAGCAAAGCCTCCCCACACATGCACACATGCGCACATCCACACATGCACACATCCACACATGCACACATCCACACATCGACACATCCCCACATCCACACATCCACACATTGACACATCGACACATCAACACATCGACACGTCGACACATCCACACATCGACACATGCACACATGCACACATGTGCACATGCACACATGTGCACATGCACACATCCACACATCCACGCATGCACACATCCACACAAGCACACATCGACACATCCATATATCAACACATGCACACATGTGCACATGCGAATATGCACACATCCACACATGCACACTTGCGCACATGCACACATCAACACATCCACACATCCACCCATGCACACATCCACACATGCACACATCCACACATCCACACATTCCCCCATCCAAACATCCACACATGCATACATCCGCACATGCACACATCCACACATCGACACATCCACACATCCACACATCCACACTTCGACACATCCAAACATCCACACATCCACACATGCACACATCCACACCTGCAAACATCCACACATCCACACATCCTCACATCCACTCATCGACACATCCACAAATGCACACATGCGCACATGCACACTTGCGCACATGCGCACATGCACCAATCGACACATCCACACATGAACACATCCACACAACCACACATCCACACTTCCACACATCCACACATGCACACATGCACACATCAACACATCCACACATCGACACATCCACACATCCACACATCTACACATCCACACATCCAAACAACCACACATCCACACATGCACACATCCACACATCCACACATCGACACAGCCACACATCCACACATCGACACATCCACACATCCACACATCGACACATCCACACATCCACAAATCGACACATTCACACATTCACACATCCACACATACACACATCCACATTTCGACACATCCACACATCCACAAATCCACATATCCACACATCCACACATCCACACATGCCCAAATGCGCACACGCGCACACGCACACAAGCACACATCGACACATCCACACATGCACACATCCACACATGCGCAAATGCGCACACGCGCACATGCACACATGCAAACATCGACACATCCACACATGCACACATCCACAAATCGACACATTCACACATCCACAAATCGACACATTCACACATGCACACATCCACAACATCCACAAATCCATACACCCACACATCCACACATGCAAACATGCACACATCCACAACTGCACACATGCGCACATCCACACATGCATACATCCACTCATGCACACATCCAAACATCGACACATCCACACATCGACACATCCACACATCCACCCATCGACTTACCCACACATCCACAAATCGACACATTCACACATCAACACATCCACACATCAACACATCGACACATCCACACATCCACACATCCCCACATCCAAACATCCACACATGCACACATCGACACATCCACACATCCACACATAGACACATTCACACATGCACACATTCACACATCAACACATCCACACATCCACACATCCACACATGCACACATCCACACATGCACACATGCGCACATCCACACATCCACACATCCACACATGCACTCATCGACACATCCACACATCCACACATCCACACATGCACACATCCACACATCCACACATCCACACATCGACACATCTAATTATCCACACATTCACACATCCACACATCCACATATCGACACATCCACACATGCACACATCGACACATCCACACATCCACACATCGACACATTCACACATCCACACATCCACACATGCACACCTGCGCACATCCACACATGCACACATCCACACATCGACAAAGCCACACATCCACACATCCACACATCGACACATCCACACATCCACACATCCACAAATCGACACATTCACACATTCACACATCCACACTTCGACACATCCCCTCATCCACAAATCCACATATCCACACATCCACACATGCCCAAATGCGAACACGCGCACATGCACACATGTACACATCGACACATCGACACATCCACACATGCACACTTCCACAAATCGACACATTCACACATCCACAAATCAACACATTCACACATACACAAATCGATACATTCACACATCCATACATACTCATCCACACTTCGACACATCCACACATCCACAAATCCACATATCCACACATCCATTCATCCATTCATCAACACATCAACAAATGCACACATGCGCACACGCACACATGCGCACATGCGCACATGCACACTTGCACACATGCACACATCGACACATCCACACATCGACACATAAACACATCCACAAATCGACGCATTCACACATTCACACATCCATACATACTCATCCACACTTCGACACATCCACACATCCACAAATCCACATATCCACACATCCACACATCCACACATCCACACATGCACAAATCCACACATCGACACATCCACACTTCCACAAATCGACACATTCACACATCCACACATCCACAACATCCACACATCCACAAATCCATAAACCCACACATCCACACATGCAAACATGCACACATCCACACATGCACACATGCGCACATCCACATATGCATTCATCCACTCATGCACACATCCACACATCGACACATCCACACATCCACACATCGAATTACCCACACATCCACAAATCGATATATTCACACATCCACACATCCACTCATGCACACATCCACACATGCGCACATCCACACATGCACACATCGACACATCCACACATGCACACATGCGCATATGCACACATCCACACATGCACACATCCACACATCAACAAATCCACACATCCACACATGCGCACATGCGCATGTGCTCACTTGCACACTTGCAAAAATCGACACAACCAAACATGCACACATCCACACGTTCACACATCCACACATCCACACCTCCTCACATCGACACATCCAAACATCGACTCATCGACACATCGACACATCCACTCATGCACATATGCACACATGCGCACATGCTCACATGCACACATGCACACATCCACACATGCACACATCCACACATCCGCACATCCACACATCCACACATGCACACATCCACACATCGACACATCGACACATCGACACATCCACACATGCACACATCCACACATCGACACATCGACACATCGACACATCCACAAAACCACACATCCACACATCCACACATCGACACATCCACACTTCCACACATCGACACATTCACACATCCACACATCCACACATCCACACATCCACACATGCACACATCCGCACATCCACACATCCACACATGCACTCATCGACACATCCACACATCCACACATCCACACATGCACACATCCACAAGTCCACACATGCACACATCCACACATCGACACATCTACACATCCACACATTCACACATCCACGCATCCACATATCGACACATCCACACATCCACACATCGACACATCCACACATCCACACATCGACACATTCACACATCCATACATCCACACATGCACACCTGCGCACATCCACATATCCACAAATCGACACAACCACACATCCACACATCGACACATCCACACATCCACACATCGACACATCGACACATCCTCACATCCACAAATCGAAACAGTCACACAATCACACACCCACACATACACACATACACACTTCGACACATCCACACATCCACAAATCCACATATCCACACACCCACACATCCACACACCCACACATCCACACATGCACACATCCACACATCGACACATCCACACATCCACAAATCGACACATTCACACATCCACACATTCACACATCCACAACATCCACACATCCACAAATCCATACACCCACACATCCACACATCCACACATCCACACATGCACACATCCACAAGTCCACACATGCACACATCCACACATCGACACATCTACACATCCACACATTCACACATCCACGCATCCACATATCGACACATCCACACATCCACACATCGACACATCCACACATCCACACATCGACACATTCACACATCCACACATCCACACATGCACACCTGCGCACATCCACATATCCACAAATCGACACAACCACACATCCACACACCCACACATCCACACATGCACACATCCACATATCGACACATCCTCACATCCACAAATCGAAACAGTCACACAATCACACACCCACACATACACACATACACACTTCGACACATCCACACATCCACAAATCCACATATCCACACACCCACACATCCACACACCCACACATCCACTCATGCACACATCCACACATCGACACATCCTCACATCGACCCATCCACACTTCCACACATCGACTTACCCACACATCCACGAATCGACACATTCACACATCCACACATCCACACATCCACACATGCGCACATCCACACATGCGCACATCCACACATCCACACATGCACACATCCACACATGCGCACATCCACACATCCACACATCCACACATCCACACATCCACACATCCACACATCCACACATCCACACATCGACACATCCACGCATTCACACATCCACATATCGACACATACACACATCCACAAATCGACACATTCACACATCCGCACATCCACAGATCGACACATCCACACATCCACAAATCCACACATCCATTCATCAACACATCCACAAATGCACACATGCGCACATGCACACATCCAAACATGCACACACGCGATCATCCTTTCATGCACACATCCCCACATCCACACATCCACACATGAACACATATACACATCGACACATCGACACATCCACACAACCACACATCCACACATCGACACATCCACACTTCCACACATCGACAAATTCACACATCCACACATCCACACATGCACACATTCACACATGCACACATGCATACATCCACACATCCACACATACACACATCGACTCATCGACACATCGACACATAAACTCATGCACATATGCACACATGCGCAAATGCACACATGCACACATGCACACATCGACACATCCACACATCGACACATCCGCACATGCACACATGCACACACGCGCACATGCACACATCCACACATGCACACATGCGCACATCCACACATCCACACGTGCACACATGCGCAAATGCGCACATGCACACTTCCACACATCCACACTTGCACAAATCAACACATCCACACATCAACTAATCCACACATCAACAAATCCACACATCCACTCATGCACATATGCACACATCCACACATGCGCACATCCACACATCAACAAATCCACACATCAACAAATCCACACATCGACACATCCACACATGCACACATCCACACATCGACACATCCCCACATCCACACACCGACACATCCACACATCCAC
This sequence comes from Chloromyia formosa, assembly GCA_964017055.1. Lineage (NCBI taxonomy): Eukaryota > Metazoa > Arthropoda > Insecta > Diptera > Stratiomyidae > Chloromyia > Chloromyia formosa. Next base: position 71,452,127 of record OZ024814.1, read on the forward strand.
ACATCCACACATCCCCACATCCACACATCCACACATCCACACATGCACACATCAACACATCCACACATCAACAAATCCACACATCCACACATGCACAAATGCGCACATGCAAACATTCGCACTTGCGCACATGCACACTTGCACACTTGCACACATGCACACATGCGCACATCCACACATGCACACTTCCACACATGCACACATGCGCACATCCACACTTCCACACATGCACACATGCACAAATGCACACATGCGCACATCCACACATCCACACATGCACACATCAACACATCCACACATCAACAAATCTACACATCCACACATGCACAAATCGACACAGCCACACTTCCACACATCGACACATCCACACATCCACACATCGACACATCCACTCATCCACAAATCGACACATTCACACATCCACACATCCACACATCCACAACATCCACACATCCACAAATCCATACACCCACACATCCACACATGCAAACATGCACACATCCACACATGCACACATGCGCACATCCACACGTGCATACATCCACTCATGCACATATCCACACATCGACACATCCACACATCGACCCATCCACACACCCACACATCGACTTACCCACACATCCACAAATCGACACATTCACACATCCACTCATCCACACAACCTCACATGCACACATCCACAAATGCGCACATCCACACATGCATACATCCACACATCCACACATGCGCACATCCACACATCCACACATCGACACATCCACGCATCCACATATCGACACATCGACACATCCACTCATGCACACATGCGCACATGCACACAACGACACATCCACATATCGACACATCCGCACATGCACACATGCACACACGCGCACATGCACACATGCACACATGCGCACATCCACACTTCCACACATGCGCACATGCGCACATCCACACATCCACACATGCACACATCAACACATCAACAAATCCACACACCCACACATGCACAAATGCGCACATGCACACATTCGCACTTGCGCACATGCAGACTTGCGCACTTGCACTCATGCACACATGCACATTTGCACACATCCTTACATCCACACATGCACACATCCACACATGCACTCATCGACACATCCACACATCCACACATGCACACATCCACAAATCCACACATGCACACATGCACATATCGACACATCCACATATCGACACATCCGCACATGCACACATGCACACACGCGCACATGCACACATGCACACATGCGCACATCCACACTTCCACACATGCACACATGCGCACATCCACACATCCACACATGCACACATCAACACATCCACACATCAACAAATCCACACACCCACACATGCACAAATGCGCACATGCACACATTCGCACTTGCGCACATGCAGACTTGCACACTTGCACACTTGCACACATGCACACATGCACATTTGCACACATCCTTACATCCACACATCCACACATGCACACATGCACACATGCACACATGCACACATGCGCACATCCACACACCCACACATGCACACATCAACACATCCACACATCAACAAATCCACACATCCACACATGCACAAATGCGCACATGCACACATTCGCACATGCGCACATGCAGACTTGCACACTTGCACACATGCACACATGCGCATTTGCACATATCCTTACATCCACACATGCACACATCCACACATGCACTCATCGACACATCCTCACATCGACACATCCGCACATGCACACATGCACACACGCGCACATGCACACATGCACACATGCACACATGCGCACATCCACACATACACACATGCACACATCCACACATCCACACATGCACACATCAACACATCAACACATCAACACATCCACACATCAACAAATCCACACATCCACACATCCACACATCCACACATGCACACATCCACACATGCACTCATCCACAAATCCACACATCCACACATCCACACATCAACAAATCCACACATCCACACATACACACATACACACATGCACACTTGCACACATGCGCACATGCGCACATGCACACATGCACACATGCGCACATCCACACTTCCACACATGCACACATGCACACATGCACACATGCGCACATCCACACATCCACACATGCACACATCAACACATCCACACATCAACAAATCCACACATCCACACATGCACAAATGAGCACATGCACACATTCGCACATGCGCACATGCAGACTTGCACACATGCACACATGCACATTTGCACACATCCTTGCATCCACACATGCACACATCCACACATGCACTCATCGACACATCCACACATCCACACATCCACACATGCACACATCCACAAATCCACACATGCACACATGGACACATCCACATATCGACACATCCGCACATGCACACATGCACACACGCGCACATGCACACATGCACACATGCGCACATTCACACTTCCACACATGCACACATGCACACATGCACACATGCACACATGCGCACATCAACACATCCACACATGCACACATCAACACATCCACACATCAACAAATCCACACATCCACACATGCACAAATGCGCACATGCACACATTCGCACATGCGCACATGCAGACTTGCACACTTGCACACATGCACACATGCACATTTGCACACATCCTTACATCCACACATGCACACATCCACACATGCACTCATCGACACATCCACACATCCACACATCCACACATCCACACATGCACACATCCACAAATCCACACATGTACACATGCACACATCGACACATCCACATATCGACACATCCGCACATGCACACATGCACACACGCGCACATGCACACATGCACACATGCGCACATCCACACTTCCACACATGCACACATGCACACATGCGCACATCCACACATCCACACATGCACACATGCACACATGCACACATGCACACATGCGCACATCCACACATGCACACATCAACACATCCACACATCAACAAATCCACACATCCACACATGCACAAATGCGCACATGCACACATTCGCACATGCGCACATGCAGACTTGCACACTTGCACACATGCACACATGCACATTTGCACATATCCTTACATCCACACATGCACACATCCACACATGCACTCATTGACACATCCACACATCGACACATCCGCACATGCACACATGCACACACGCGCACATGCACACATGCACACATGCGCACATCCACACATACACACATGCACACATGCACACATCCACACATCCACACATCCACACATGCACACATCAACACATCAACACATCCACACATCAACAAATCCACACATCCACACATCCACACATCCACACATCCACACATGCACACATCCACACATGCACTCATCCACAAATCCACACATCCACACATCCACTCATCAACAAATCCACACATCCACACATCCACACATCCACACATCCACACAAGCAAACATCAACACATCCAAACATGCACACATTTACACGTCCACACAGCCACACATCCACACATGCACACATGCACACATCCACAAATCCACACATGCACACATCCACACATCGACACATCTACACATCCACACATTCACACATCCACGCATCCACATTTCGACACATCCACACATCCAAACATCGACTCATCCACACATCGACACATTCACACATCTACACATGCTCACATCCACACATCCACAAATCGACACAGCCACACATCCACACATCGACACATCCACACATCCACACATCGACACATCCACACATCCACAAATCGACACATTCACACATCCACACATCCACAACATCCACACATACACAAATCCATACACCCACACATCCACACATGCAAACATGCACACATCCACACATGCACACATGCGCACATCCACACATGCATACATCCACTCATGCACACATCCACACATCGACACATCCACACATCGACCCATCCACACACCTACACATCGACTTACCCACACATCCACAAATCGACACATTCACACATCCACTCATCCACACATCCTCACATGCACACATCCACAAATGCGCACATCCACACATGCACACATCCACACATCCACACATGCGCACATCCACACATCCACACATCCACACATCGACACATCCACGCATCCTCATATCGACACATCCACAAATCGACACATTCACACATCCGCACATCCACAGATCGACACATCCACACATCCACAAATCCACACATCCATTCATCAACACATCCACAAATGCACACATGCGCACATGCACACATCCAAACATGCGATCATCCTTACTTGCACACATCCACACATCCACACATCCACACATCGACACATCCACACATCCACAAATCGACACCTTCTCACATCCACACATCCGCACATGCACACATCCACACATGCGCACATCCACACATCAACACATGCACACATCCACACATGCACTCATCGACACATCCACACATCCACACATCCACACATGCACACATCCACAAATCGACAAATTCACACATTCACACATCCACACATACACACATCTACACTTCGACACATCCACACATCCACAAATCCACATATCCACACATCCACACATCCACACACGCACACATCCACACATGGACACATCCACACATCCACAAATCGACACATTCACACATCCACAACATCCACACATACACAAATCCATACACCCACACATCCACACATGCAAACATGCACACATCCACACATGCACACATGCGCATTCACATACGCATACATCCATTCATGCACACATCCACACATCGACACATCCACACATCGACACATCCACATATCGACACATCCACACATCCACACATGCACACATCCACACATCGACACATCCACACATCCACACTTCGACACATCCACACATCCACACATCGACACAAACACATTTCCACACATCGACACATTCTCACATCCACACATGCAAACATGCACACATCCACAAATGCACACATGCGCATTCACATACGCATACATCCATTCATGCACACATCCACACATCGACACATCCACTCATCGACACTTCCACACATCCCCACATCCACACATCCACACATGCACACATCCACACATCCACACATCGACACATACACATTTCCACACATCGACACATTCTCACATCCACACATCCACACATGCACACATGCACACATGCGCACATCCACACATGCAAACATCCACACATCGACACATCTACACATCCACACATTCACACATCAACGCATCCACATATCGACACATCCACACATCCACACATCGACACATCCACACATCCACACATCGACACATTCACACATCCACACATCCACACATCCACACATCCACACATGCACACCTGCGCACATCCACATATCCACAAATCGACACAGCCACACATCCACACATCGACACATCCACACATCCACACAACGACACATCCTCACATCCACAAATCGAAACAGTCACACATTCACACACCCACACATACACACATACACACTTCGAAACATCCACACTTCCACAAATCCACATATCCACACACCCACACATCCACACACCCACACATCCACACATGCACACATCCACACATCGACACATCCACACATCCACAAATCGACACATTCACACATCCACACATTCACACATCCACAACATCCACACATCCACAAATCCATACACCCACACATCCAGACATGCAAACATGCACACAACCACACATGCACACATGCGCACATCCACACATGCATACATCCACTCATGCACACATCCACACATCGACACATCCACACATCGACCCATCCACACTTCCACACATCGACTTACCCACACATCCACAAATCGACACATTCACACTTCCACACATCCACACATGCGCACATCCACACATGCGCACATCCACACATGCGCACATCCACTCATCCACACATGCACACATCCACGCATGCGCACATCCACACATCCACACATCCACACATCGACACATCGACACATCCACACATCCACAAATCGAAACATTCACACATCCGCACATCCACAGATCGACACATCCACACATCCACAAATCCACACATCCATTCATCAACACATCCACAAATGCACACATGCGCACATGCACACATCCAAACATGCACTCACGCGATCATCCTTTCATGCACACATCCCCACATCCACACATGAACACATCCACACATCGACACATCGACACATCCACACAACCACACATCCACACATCGACACATCCACACTTCCACACATCGACACATTCACACATCCACACATCCACACATGCACACATTCACACATGCACACATGCATACATCCACACATCCACACATACACACATCGACTCATCGACACATCGACACATCCACTCATGCACATATGCACACATGCGCAAATGCACACATGCACACATGCACACATCGACACATCCACACATCGACACATCCGCACATGCACACATGCACACACGCGCACATGCACACATTCACACATGCACACATGCGCACATCCACACATCCACACGTGCACACACGCGCAAATGCGCACATGCTCACTTCCACACATCGACACTTGCACAAATCAACACATCCACACATCAACTAATCCACACATCAACAAATCCACACATCCACTCATGCACATATGCACACATCCACACATGCGCACATCCACACATCAACAAATCCACACATCAACAAATCCACACATCGACACATCCACACATGCACACATCCACACATCGACACATCCCCACATCCACACACCGACACATCCACACATCCACACATCCACACATCCACACATCCCCACATCCACACATCCACACATCCACACATGCACACATCAACACATCCACACATCAACAAATCCACACATCCACACATGCACAAATGCGCACATGCAAATATTCGCACTTGCGCACATGCACACTTGCACACATGCACACATGCGCACATCCACACATGCACACTTCCACACATGCACACATGCACACATGCGCACATCCACACTTCCACACATGCACACATGCACACATGTACACATGCGCACATCCACACATCCACACATGCACACATCAACACATCCACACATCAACAAATCCACACATACACACATGCACAAATCGACACAGCCACACATCCACACATCGACACATCCACACATCCACACATCGACACATCCACACATCCACAAATCGACACATTCACACATCCACACATCCACAACATCCACACATCCACAAATCCATACACCCACACATCCACACATGCAAACATGCACACATCCACACATGCACACATGCGCACATCCACACATGCATACATCCACTCATGCACACATCCACACATCGACACATCCACACATCGACCCATCCACACACCCACACATCGACTTACCCACACATCCACAAATCGACACATTCACACATCCACTCATCCACACATCCTCACATGCACACATCCACAAATGCGCACATCCACACATGCACACATCCACACATCGACACATCCACACTTCCACAAATCGACACATTCACACATCCACACATCCACAACATCCACACATCCACACATCCATACACCCACACATCCACACATGCAAACATGCACACATCCACACATCCTCACATGCGCACATCCACACATGCATACATCCACTCATGCACACATCCACACATCGACACATCCACACATCGACCCATCCACACACCCACACATCGACTTACCCACACATCCACAAATCGACACATTCACTCATCCACACATCCACACATGCACACATCCACACATGCACACATCCACACATGCACACATGCACACATGCGCACATCCACACATGCACACATGCACACATCCACACATCAACAAATCCACACATCCACACATGCACACATGCGCATATGCACACATGCGCACATGCGCACATGCACACTTGCACACAAGCAAACATCGACACATCCAAACATGCACACCTCCACACGTCCACACATCCACACATCCACACATCCACACATCAACAAATCCACACATCCACACATGCACAAATCGACACAGCCACACATCCACACATCGACACATCCACACATCCACACATCGACACATCCACACATCCACAAATCGACACATTCACACATCCACACATCCACAACATCCACACATCCACAAATCCATACACCCACACATCCACACACGCAAACATGCACACATCCACACATCCTCACATGCGCACATCCACACATGCATACATCCACTCATGCACACATCCACACATCGACACATCCACACATCGACCCATCCACACACCCACACATCGACTTACCCACACATCCACAAATCGACACATTCACTCATCCACACATCCACACATGCACACATCCACACATGCACACATCCACACATGCACACATGCACACATGCGCACATCCACACATGCACACATCCACACATCCACACATCAACAAATCCACACATCCACACATGCACACATGCGCTTATGCACACATGCGCACATGCGCACATGCACACTTGCACACAAGCAAACATCGACACATCCAAACATGCACACATCCACACGTCCACACATCCACACATCCACACATCGACACTTCCACACATCGACTCATCGACATATCCACTCATGCACATATGCACACATGCGCACATGCGCACATCGACACATGCCCACATCGACACATCCACGCATCGACACTTCCGCACATGTACACATGCACACACGCGCACACACGCGCACATCCACACATGCACACATGCGCACATCCACACATGCACACATCCACTCATGCACACTTCCATATTTCGACACATCCCCACATCCACACATCCACACATCGACACATCGACACATCCACTCATGCACACATGTACACATGCGCACATGCACACGTGCACAAATCGACACATCCTCATATCGACACATCCGCTTATGCACACATGCACACACGCGCACATGCACACATGCACACATGCGCACATCCACACATCAACAAATCCACACATCCACACATAAGCACATGCACAAATGAGCACATGCACACATTCGCACATGCGCACATGCACACTTGCACACATGCACACATCGACACATCCACACATGCACATATGCACACATCCTTACATCCACACATGCACACATCCACACATCAACAAATCCACACATCCACACGTCCACACATACGCACATGCACACTTGCACACATGCGCACATGCGCACATGCACACATGCAAACATCGACACATCCGCACATGCACGCACGCGCACATGCACACATGCACACATGCGCACAACCGCACATTCTCACATCCACACATGCACACATCCACACATCGACACATCCCCACATCCACACATCGACACATCCACACATCCACACATCGACATTTCCACACATCGACACATCCACACATGCATACATCCACACATCGACACACCACACATCCACACATCCACACATCCACACATCGACACATCGACACATCCACACATCGACACATCCACACATCCACACATGCATGCATCCACACATCGACACATCGACACATCAACACATCAACACATCGACACATCGACACATCCACACATTCACACATCCACACATAGACATATCCACACATCGACACATCCACACATTTACACATCGACATTTACACACATCGACACATTCACACATGCACTCATGCCCACATGCACACATACGCACATACGCACATGCACACATGCACACATCGACACATCGACACATGCACACATGCACACATCCACTCATGCACAAATGCACACATCCACACATCCACACATGCACACATGCGCACAACCACAAATTCTCACATCCACACATGCTCACATCCACACATCCACACATCGACACATCCCCACATCCACACATCGACACATCCACACATCCACACATCGACATTTCCACACATCGACTCATCCACACATGCATACATCCACACATCGACACACCACACATCCACACATACACACATCCACACTTCGACACATCCAAACATCCAGACATCCACACATGCACACATCCACACATGCACACATCCACACATCCACACATGCACACATCCTCACATCCACTCATCGACACATCCACAAATGCACACATGCGCACATGCACACGTGCACACATGCACACATCCACACATCCACACATGAACACATCCACACAACCACACATCCACATATCCACACATCCACACATGCACACATGCACACATAAACACATCCACTCATTGACACATCCACACTTCCACACATCTACACATCCACACATCCACACATCCACACATCCACACATCCACACATTCACACATCCACACATCCACACATCCACACATGCACACATCCACACATACACACATCCACACATCGACACATCGACACATCCACACATCCAAAAATCGACACATTCACACATTCACACATACACACATACACACATCCACACTTCGACACATCCACACATCCACAAATCCACATATCCACACATCCACACATCCACACATGCACAAATGCGCACACGCGCACATACACACATCGACACATCCACACATGCACACATCCACAAATCGAAACAGTCACACATCCCCACATACACACATCCACACTTCGACACATCCACACATCCACAAATCCACATATCCACACATCCACACATCCACACATCCACACATCCACACATCGACACATCCACACTTCCACAAATCGACACATTCACACATCCACAACATACACACATCCACACATCGAAACATCCACACATCAACAAATCCACACATCCACACATGCACAAATGCGCACACGCACACATTCGCACATGCGCACATGCACACTTGCACACTTGCACACATGCACACATCGACACATCGACACATCCACACATCGCCTCATCGAAACTTAGACACATCCACTCATGCACACAATGCACACATGCGCACATGCACACATCGACACATCCACACATCGACACATCCGCACATGCACACATGCACACACGCGCACATGCACACATTCACACATGCGCACATCAACACATCCACACATGCACACATCCACACATCCACACATGCACAAATCAACACATCCACACATCAACAAATCCACTCATCCACACATCCACACATGCACAAATGCGCACATGCACACATTCGCACATGCGCACATTCACACTTGCACACTTGCACACATGCACACATCGACACATCCACACATGCACATTTGCAAACATCCTTACATCCACACATGCACACATCCACACATGCACTCATCGACACATCCACACATAAACACACCCACACAGCCACACAGCCACACATCCAGACACATCCACAAATTTACTCATGCACACATCCACACATCGACACATCCACACATCGACACATCCGCACATGCACACACGCGCACATGCACACATGCACACATGCGCACCTGCGCACATGCACACATGCAAACATCGACACATCCAAACATGCACACATCCACACGTCCACACATCCACACATCCACACATCCACTCATCGACACATCCACGCATCCACATATCGACACATCCACACATCCACAAATCGACACATTCACACATCCGCAAATCCTCAGATCGACACATCCACACATCCACAAATCCACACATCCATTCATCAACACATCCACAAATGCACACATGCGCACATCCACACATGCACACATCAACACATCCACACATCAACAAATCCACACATACACACATCCACACATGCACACATCCACACATGCACTCATCCACAAATCCACACATCCACACATCAACAAATCCACACATCCACATATCCACACATACACACATGCACACTTGCACACATGCGCACATGCGCACATGCACACATGCAAACATCGAGACATGCACACATAAACACATCCACACATCAACAAATCCACACATCCACACATGCACACATCCACACATGCACACATGCACACATCCACACATGCACACATCAACACATCCACACATCAACAAATCCACACATCCACACATCCACACATGAACACATCCACACATGCACTCATCCACAAATCCACACATCCACACATCCACACATCAACAAATCCACACATCCACACATACACACATGCACACTTGCACACATGCGCACGTGCGCACATGCTCACATGCAAACATCGTCACATCCAAACATGCACACATCCACAAGTCCACACATCCACACATCCACTCATCGACAAATCCACACATCGACTCATCGACACATCGACACATCCACACATGCACACATGCACACATGCACACATGCACACATCGACACATCGACACATCCATACATCGACACATCCGCACATGCACGCACGCTCACATGCACAAATGCACACATGCGCAAATCCACACATCCACACATGCACACCTGCGCACATCCACACATGCTCACATCCACACATCCACAAATCGACACAGCCACACATCCACACATCGACACATCCACACATCCACACATCGACACATCCACACATCCACAAATCGACACATTCACACATCCACACATCCACAACATCCACACATCCACAAATCCATACACCCACACATTCACACATGCAAACATGCACACATCCACACATGCACACATGCGCACATCCACACATGCTTACATCCACTCATGCACACATCCACACATCGACACATCCACACATCGACCCATCCACACACCCACACATCGACTTACCCACACATCCACAAATCGACACATTCACACATCCACTCATCCACACATCCTCACATGCACACATCCACAAATGCGCACATCCACACATGCACACATCCACACATCCACACATGCGCACATCCACACATCCACACATCCACACATCGACACATCCACGCATCCACATATCGACACATCTACACATCCACAAATCGACACATTCACACATCCGCACATCCACAGATCGACACATCCACACATCCACAAATCCACACATCCATTCATCAACACATCCACAAATGCACAAATGCGCACATGCACACATCCAAACATGCACACATGCGATCATCCTTACTTGCACACATCCACACATCCACACATCGACACATCCACACATCCTCACATCCACACATCGACACATCCACACATCCCCACATCCACACATCCACACATCCACACATCCACACATCGACACATCCACACATCCACACATCGACACATACACATTTCCACACATCGACACATTCTCACATCCACACATCCACACATGCACACATCCACACATGCACACATGCGCACATCCACACATCCACACATGCACACATCCACAAATCGACACATTCACACATTCACACATCCACACATACACACATCTACACTTCGACACATCCACACATCCACAAATCGACACATTCACACATCCACAACATCCACACATCCACAAATCCATACACCCACACATCCACACATGCAAACATGCACACATCCTCACATCACGGAACTCCGGCCAGCTAAAAGTAAATAGTAATTTAAAAAAAAAAAAAACCATTAGTATATTAAAGATGTAATGGGCGGCATAGGTTAGTATGCGGCACTCAGGTAGGGGTAATTGCCTTAGTGAGGAGCTCCTCCTCCACTTCGTCGTCACCAACTGACACCACTCCAGTAGCCCCGGACACCTGCAATAGAGGAAATACTTCTAAAGGACCAAGTCCTCCAAACTAGCACGTCAAAAAAATATACTTATCTGATATGTACCCGCGTCCAGCTTGAATCACCGAATGCAAAACGACAGGAATCGGCACTTTTACGTAGATTATATTGGCACAGATGCTGACAAGCTAGAAAATAGCAAACAGCAAAACACAAGTGACACACCAACGAAACACCATCTAAACACCGAAATGGACAAATGTCACAAGCGAAGGTAAACAAATAAGTGGAAAAATGTCACAACACATTGGAAGGTGCCAGCTGTTCGACTTCCAATAACCACACGACAGTTTGGGAGCCACTGCGGAATATCGTAAGAATTATGGTTTGGAGACTCGATGAAGATCTGTGAATCATGTAGCACGTAGTGTGCACGCACCGGCACGTGTATGGCCCAAGGTCATGAACTCCTTCCGAAATTCAAGGCCAACGTGTATGCTGCACCGTTCACTCGAGCACATAAAAGGGCAAAGATTCGTACGGGATACCCTCTTTCTGCAAATGGAATTTGACGAGATAGGTGAGTATCCGCGTACGAATCTCCACTTAAACAATTTTGGGTAATTCGACTTTTATTTCCGAACATGCATTTCGCTCTTTCTGCAAATGGAATTTGACGAGATAGATAGACCAATTCAACGAGAACAGCAGCAGCGACTAGAACCACGGGTGATTATTAGGAATTATCACCGCGAGGATAGCAGCAGCGACTAGAACCACGGGTGATTATTAGGAATTAACACCGCGAGAATAGCAGCAGGGACGAGAACCGCAAGTAATTGCCGAGCAGATAAGTCGAGCGACAACAAGTGCCGCAGTGGGAATAATATTGGCAAGTGCGCGAAACGGCGGTTGGAGTTGGCGTGTTCATCGACGCTGGAGGAGCGAATTAAGGAAATAGCGAATAATATTTATACCCTGGACTTTTAGTATAGGGTATATTGTTTTTGTCACGACGGAAATATGTAACACCTTAAAGGAGGCTCCGGAGGTATAGCAATGTATATATATAAATGATCAGGGTCACCTCCTGATTCGATTTAGCCATGTCTGTCTGTCTGTCTGTCTGTCCGTCTGTCTGTCTGTCTGTCTGTCTGTCTGTCTGTCTGTCTGTCTGTCTGTCTGTCTGTCCGTCTGTCCGTTCGCACGATAACTTTCGATAGAATGAAGCTAGGGCCATGAAATTTTGGTCAAATGTTGGTAGTATGATCTAGTTGGATGGTATTGAAATTGGGCATAATCCGGCCAAGAGAACGCCTACCTCCCCTGCATATGTAAAATATTTAAATGTATCTATAACTCCCGATTAAATAATCATGAAAAGCTCTAGCTTTGGTATATTACTAGTGAGGGTATTCTTATACTCTCCTGGGAAAATAAAATCGATCAGTTGAAAACTAACGGTAATTTTCTTACAAAGAGCCCCGTACTACCCTACTTTTCTGGTTTTTTGTCTATAACTCTTGAGCCAATTGACGTAGACACCTGATTTTTGGCATGTAACCCTGAGGAAGGAAGCTGCTTGAGTTTTAGTAAGTTGGGCATAATCAGATCAAAGGAACGCCTACCTCCCCTACAAAATTCCAAAAATTAAATATTATTTTAATTACGATAACTTTCGATAGAATGACACTAGCGAGTTGAAAATTTGGCAGAATGTTGGTAGTAAGATCTAGTTAGTTGTTATTGAAAATGTGTAAGATCCGACCCAAGGAACCCCTACCTCCCCTAGAAATGAATCTTAAAATAAACGACAACTAACGACAAAATAAAGCTAGCGACTTGAAATTTTGGCCAAATGTTTGCAGCGGGATCCAGTTGGCTGATATTGAAAATACGTAAAATTCGACTAACGAAACCCCTACTTCCCCTATAAATGAACTTCAAATAAGCGATAACTTTCGATAGGGTGAAGCTAGGGACTTGAATTTTTTTTAAATGTTTGTAGGGTGATCTAATTAGTGATGTGTGATAATGATGGGCAAGATCCGACCCAAGGAACCCCTACCTCCCCTACAAGTGAAACTTCAAATAAGCAATAACTTTCTATAGAATAAAGCTAGCGACTTGAAAAATTCGACAAATATTTATAGAATGTGTTAGTTCATTGAGTTTGAGAATGGTCAAGGTCCTCCTGAATGGGTGCCAACCTCCCCTATAAACTGGTCGTATAGGAAACTCACTTTTAATGCAAATGGTCGTTGTCAATTGGTACTTTCGGTATCACCACTAGGTCTGTACAAGTCTAGGGTATATACGCTTCGGCCTGGTTTTTCTTTATTTCTTTTTCTAGCACGATGGGCTCCGGTGACATTCCGCCTCTTCCTTCGGACAGGAAGCGCTGTGGCTCCAAACGCCACATTATATTATCGACCGTGTGCAAAAAAAAATGATCCGTGGTGCAATAATTCACAACAAAACTACTAGGTTCCCCTGAATTCATTACTAACACGGTAACTAACACGGTAACTATACTATACTAGAGAAAAATATGACGAGCTACGGCGAATATCGAATAGAATAATTAGACGTAAGAAACGTAAATACTTTGACGAGCAGTTGCTGAACATAAACGAAAACTTAGCTAATAGGAACACCAGACAAGCGTACAAACTAGTAAATACAATTAAGAACGGCTACCAACCCAGGACTAGCCTTTGTAAGGACAAGGATGGAAACATCATCAGCGACACCGATGGTATTAACAAACGATGGGCCTCTTATTTTGAAGAGCTTCTAAACCGACCATCTAACATCCCCACACAGGAAGCTCTCGATGATATTGTTGATCTAGGCCCACCCATTCAACCCCCGACAGTAGAGGAAGTTGATCTCGCGTTGCGGTCACTAAAACGAAATAAAGCGCCGGGCGCTGACGAGATCCCAGCTGAACTGCTAAGATTCGGTGGAACGAGCCTAGTTGATGCCATACATCAATTACTCCTGCGAGTATGGGAGAACGAGGAGATCCCAGACGATTGGCGCAGAAGCATCATCTGTCCAATCCATAAAAAGGGAGATAAATTGCGATGTGAGAATTACAGGGGCATCTCACTAGTTTGTACGTCCTATAAAATTTTGACGAAAATTCTGGAAAATAGAATAAAACCGTACGCAGAACGAGTCATTGGCGAATATCAAAGCGGTTTCAGACCTGGTCGCTCCACAACCGATCAGCTCTTCTCAGTCAAACTGATACTCCAGAGGTGCTGGGAATACAACGTAAACGTATACCAAATCTTTGTCGACTTCAAGCAGGCATACGACAGTATCGATCGTGGAGTACTGTACAACATCATGCTGCAATTTGGTATACCAGCAAAATTAGTGCGACTGACAAAGATGACGATGACCAACTCCGTCTCACAAGTCAGGATCCAGAATAGACTTACTGATCTATTTGAAACACGCACTGGTTTGAAACAGGGCGATGGACTGGCACCGACGCTCTTCAACCTAGCACTGGAATACGTTATTCGGGCCATGAATATGGACAACAGCAAGACGCTGCTCATCAAGTCGACACAATTAGCAGCGTACGCCGACGACATCAACATCATGTCCCGAAGATTGGCTGACGCAGAAGAACTTCTGCATACGCTCGATACCGCTGCAAAGGAAGTTGGATTACGTATTAACGAGGGTAAAACTAAAATAATGATGCAATCGGTGACAAGGACACCTGCACAACCGAGCATCAACGTGGGGGACCTCAACATCGAGTTCGTGAACAACCTCATCTACCTGGGTTGCAACCTGTCAAGGGACGCCAACGAAACTGACGAAATCAAGCGACGGATACAGTTAGCTAATAAGACTTTTTTCTCGGTTCTCCCCATAATGAAATCGAAGCATGTGCACAGAAACACGAAGCTCCGCGTGTACAAAACCATTATACGACCAGTGCTATGCTATGGCTGCGAAGCATGGACCCTAACTCAAGCCTCCGAAAACATGCTAGACACTTTCGAACGTAAGGTTCTACGGCGAATTTTCGGGGCTGTTTGCGATCGAGATGGATGGCGCATCCGGTACAACCATGAGTTGTATGAAATGTACGATGAGCTGCAAGTCTCGAAAATCGTCAAACTACAACGACTTCAATGGGCAGGGCATGTACAAAGAATGGACGATGATCGTATGCCTAAGAGAGTAATGAATGCAGAACGAGTCGACGGAGCGAGACTGCGAGGACGACCGAGATCTCGTTGGGAGAGCTCAGTAGGTGTGGACGCCGCGCAGCTGCTGGGCTCCCAAAATTGGAGGACGCGGTCACGTGACCGAGATAATTGGAGGACAATGATCCAGGCGGCCAAGGCCCGACGTCGGGCTGTCGCGCCACGATGATGATGAACTATACTAGCTTATTTATTATTTTCCATCACCATACTTATTAACAAATAGCCTCTAATTCATAACCTCTACTTCCGTCTAACATCACTATTCAACGTAGGGTTTCAAGTCCTTGGCGTGCCAAACACCAACAAATTTCCCCCCGCTATCCATCAGTTCGTACGTCCAACGCGATACGCCTTTCCTAATGACATACGGGCCCACATACTCCGGGGCGAGTTTGGCTGAAAAGTACTTAGCTGCATCCGACAGTACATGATTACGTCGCCAGACCCGTTCGTTTGGCAAGAATTGCTGATCTCGTCTACGGAGATCGTATCGATTCTTACTGCCCTCTGCGGCGCGCTTAAGACGCTGAGCAACACTTTCCTGGAGTCGTTTTAGAGCCTCGGCTCGGTTCACTGGGTCCAGTTGACCGGTTCCATCCGCTGGACGTTGGACTTCATCACGATGAGTTACCATCTCCCGTCCAAACTGCACAAAATACGGGGTTACCTGCATCGCTTCATGGGTGTATGTCCGCAATGCGCACCCAATCTTCGCTAGCTCCTGATCCCAAGTACGGTGGTTATCGGAGGCATAGGTCCTTAGCATCCGTTTGATGTTCTGATTGGTACGCTCTACCGGATTCGCTTGGGGATGGTAGAGGGCTGTATACGAAACTTTCGTCCCGTAGGTTTTAGCCAACTCGTCGAATTTCCTACTCCTGAATTGTACCCCATTATCACACACTATAACCCGTGGTGCTCCGAACAACAGGAATATTCGTTCCTCCAATATGCGCACTACCTCAGGTCCGGTCGCTTTCCTTAGCGGGAATACCAAAGCGAACTTGGAAAAATAATCCGATACCGAAAGTATGAATGTGTAACCCTTAGTAGAACGAGGAAGGGGTCCAACTAAATCTACGCAGATCATCTCCCAGGGTTGCTTGGCCTCTCCAACTCTCGTAACCATCTGACCCACCGGGAGTCGCCGTTCAACCTTATTTGCTTGGCAGGCCTTACATTTACGGACATAAGTCTGAATGTCTGCAGCCATTTTTGGCCAGTAGTAGCCCCTCGCTACACGATCTTGTGTGCGCTTGATACCCATATGACCAGCTTTTGGGTCGTCATGGCACCGGTAGAGTACTTGAGCACGATCTGGCTTTGGTACTACCCGCTTCCATTCATCTCCACTCTTTAATTCTGAGTAAGGTCCTTCCACCCTTTTCCATAGTATTCCATCGCTAAGCCTGAACTTGGGATATTGTTTGGGGTTGTCTGTTACCCTTGACTTCAGATCTTGGTACCAATAATCCTCCTTAACTTCATGGGAAACGACACTAATTTCCGGTACCGAGCGAGATAGTGCATCGGGGACAAGATGTTCTTTCCCCTTGCGATGGACGATATCAAAATCATATTGTTGCAAACGCACTGCCCATCGAGCCAGTTTACCCCTTGGATCCTTGAGATTATTTAGCCATAAAAGAGAGTGATGATCTGTGACCACAGTGAATTTTACTCCCTCGATGTACGGTCGTAATTTGTCCACCGCCCACACCACGGCCAGACATTCTTTTTCTGTGACAGAGTAATTCCTCTCGGTGCGGGAGAGCGATCGACTCAAATAACAGACGACCCTTTCTCCGTCGGGGTAAACCTGAGCCAGAACTGCGCCCAGCCCGTAATCTGAAGCATCCGTTTGGATAATAAATGGTCGGTCATAGTCTGGGCAACTCAATATCGGTGCGGAAATTAGTTTCTGCTTGGCAGCGTTAAACGCTTCCTCGCATTCTTCCGACCAGAAGAATCTTTTGTTCTTCTTTAAGAGTTCAGTGAGGGGGGTCATGAGTGTTGCGTAGTTTGGGATGAATCGTCGGTACCACGATGTCATACCAAGGAACTGCCCCACAGCCTTAACATTTCGAGGACTTTGGATTTTTGTCACCGCTTCGACTTTCTCGGGGTCCACATTTAGCCCAAGCTCGTCCACAACATACCCTAAGTACTTCAGTTGCGGACGGCAAAACTCGCACTTCTCTTCCGAGACTTTTAATCCCGCTTCCCTCAATCTACGGAACACTTCCTGCAATACTTCCAAGTGTTTGTCGAAGGTTTGAGTGACTATAATAATGTCGTCCAAATATGTGAACACATACGGCTCTAGCTCTGGACCAAAAATCCCATCAATTAGCCTTTGCCATGTGGCGGGGGCGTTTTGCAACCCGAATGGCATCCTGTTGAAGTGGAACAACCCTCGCTTGGGAACCGTGAACGCCGTGTATTGTTTCGAATCGAGGGCCATCGGGACTTGCCAATATGCCGACTTTAAATCGATGGAAGATAGGAATCGCCCATCTTTTAGCATATCTAACGTCGCCGAGACGTACGGTAATGGATAGGCGTCGTGCTCCGATACTTGGTTTAGTTTGCGGTAGTCTACACAGAATCTGTATGTTCCGTTCCTATAAAGTATCGGCGACGACCAGGGACTTGACGAAGGTTCGACTACCCCTAATCGGAGCATCTCGTCCAATTCCTCGTTTATATATTTTTGTACTGTTGGCGATACCGGGTAGTACTTCTGCTTAATAGGTGCAGATGTTGTCTTAATATGGTGCTCGGTTAGACCGGTACGACCAAGCCCCTCGCCCATCTGATTCAGTTCTTGAGTTATCAACCGCTTTAGCTCCTGCTCTTGGTCTGGTCGGGATCTCCCCTTCAGGAACGCTACCGTCGGCACGGCTTTCGTTGGTTCTCGAAACTCCCAGCTAGATTGACCCAAATCCAGGACAATCCGGAACTCCCTTAAAGCGTCTACCCCCAAGATTAGTTCCGCTTTTAGCTTAGGGATTACGAGAATACTGGTCTCGATCATGTGGCCATTAAGGGCTATTGGGACTCTGACGGTTCCCAGAGCCTCTATCCTTTCTCCGTTCACCAGCCTAACTGCTGGGTCCGTTGACGCCTCAAGAGGCACTCCTCTTTCCTCCAAGGTCTCCCAAGCACTCTTGCCCATCACAGTGCAGGAAGCTCCTGAGTCGACTAATCCCAGGAAAGTTACGCCCATGATATCCACCGATAGGTGTGGGCGGCTATCACCCTCTGGGATAGTTAACGCATTCCTCCTTGTTGACGAATCTACGGCCTCCTCGACTATTGAGATGGTGTCCACCCGGCCGTTTAGTGGACACCCGCTCCGTTTCCCGAATTTTTATTGCAGGAAGGACAGTTTGCCTTGGTTGTCCCCGTTCGCCCACACCCATTGCACGCGCGTGGTTTTTTGCATTCTCTGGAATAATGTCCCTCTTCTTTGCAGTTATAGCAAACTGCTTTTGTTCCGGTTCCGCTGGGCCCGGTATTTCCGGAGTAGGCCAGATCCGGTTCCAGAGATCGGTTAGCTTTCCGCGGAGGAGGTGGGTTGAAGGCTTCTATAGAGAGTCTGGTTGCCTCCAGCTGTCTCCCATACGTCACCAGATCGTCGATTGATTCGATCTTGACCAGGGCTAGTTGCGCCTGGTAACTTGGGGCCATGTTGCGCCGCGAAATTTTAATTTTCTCGGCCTCGGTACATGGGCTTGGAAGTCTTCTAAAGAGACTTTCCATCATGACCACAAAGATCCCTAAGGACTCGTCCCGACCTTGCGTACGTGACTTGATCTCGTCCCATAATCGATCTTCGTAGTCCGGGGGCAAGAATTCTAATCTCAGCTCCCTTACTAAGGTGTCCCAACTATTAATAACTGTGCGTTTTGCTCGAAACCATATAAGAGCCTTGTCTTCGAACAGCTCCACTGCCGCTCTAAACAGTTGACTCTTCTTAAGTCCACGCGCAATTCGCAGTTCCTCCACCCTTTCCAGAAACCCATTAAGCGAGTAGGGGACTTGGCCACTAAATTTCAAGTCCCACTTCGCTAAATCCGTTCGTTTACTGGCTTCGACGTTAACTTGGGGTGTGGAGTGAAATTGTGGTCCAACGGCTTCGTCTCCAGTTTCCTCCCCGTCCGTAACCCCTTCTGCTTTCTCAGCGATTGTACCCAAAGCCATGATAAACTTCCCCCTGAGCTCTTTTTGTTTCACCTCTCCCTCACCAGCTACCACCATGCGATCTAATCGCCGAAAACCAAATTTTATTTTCGAGACGATCTTCGCGTACTCGTTCGACGCCGAGTCACCATCGAAAGCATCCGTCAACTGTTGTCAGACAACTTCAACTCAAGAGCGTCATAGTCTTCCTCAAAGGTGAATGGGTAATTGGGACAGACAAAAGAGGCGTTGGCCGACTGTTCCGCTTTCAGAGCTATGCGCAGCGACCTCCGCATATTGTCGACCGTATCGACCTGAAGCCCGCGAATCTCTAGTTCATAGGACAATTCGTCCTTCGACAATCGTGAGACAAAAATCTGGCTCATCTTGCCACCGCCACTTAATTCAGAGAATAGGAAATTAACGATGGTCGCGCAATTCCGCTTCTAACACCCCCAAATTTCGTTATACAGACTCAAATCTTGCAACAAAAAAGATGATTTGATTCAGCAGAGAAAATAGAGTAAAATGTCAAGCTACTACATAAACTACGAACGACCACACTTCTCAACTCTTGAACTCAACTTGAAAGTAGAAGAATTTTTTTTTTCCTTAAGTTGTATTACTCTACTTCTACTTTCCGGTGTTGTACAATGCTTCCGGCACTTCCTTATTTCGTACAAAAAAAAAACTCACTTAAAAGGAAAAATTACTCACTATTCCTATTTTCAGGTTGAGTACACCGCTTCAACTTTAATTAACGGACAAGCTCTACTCGGTTCCGCTTCGGGGAACCGTTCCAATACGGTATAACCACTGTACACACACGATTTAATAAAAAAAACAAAATTTAACGAGCTTTTTTTTCTCAATTACTTCTCTACAGATCCTGCAAAGTCTCGCCCAGGAAACCGTTTGGCTAACTGTTTTTTTAGGGCCCCACGTTGGGCGCCAAATGTTACGGATTTCCCCGGCGATTCCGAGCAGACTCGTGACCCGCGACAGGCGTCTCCCCCCTCGAGCTCGTCAACAGCCTTCGCCGCGATTCGAACAGGCGCTCCAAGCGCTCCTCCTCCGCGAGCCTCTCCTGGGACACTCCCCGGTTTGCAGCCCTCCGGTTCGAATCGGCGAGGAACTGGACAGTCTCTGTACCTCGGCTCGTCTCACGCTCGAGGAGGTAAACCCAGTCAGCACCGTGGCCGAGATAACGCCCCATCCACGATTAAATATCCACCACCACTTGTTCCACGAGATACTGAGAGATAGACGGGACCCCCTTGACGGCTTAGCCCAAGGAGATGGGCGTGGGCGCCACGCGTTTCGAGAAAATGCCAATGGGGAATCCCTTCCTGGAGCAGCCGAAACGCGAAGACACGCTCCGAAGTCTACCTCACACAGAACTACCACACTCGAACTCACACGGCGTACTCTTACGTGGACGCTGGCTACGCCTAACCAAGCGCCCCAAAATCCGTATTCTGAACTCCAACCGGCTCAAAGTGAGAACACGATGTATTTTTTTGTTACGCAACTCTGTATAATTTCTCGCACCTTAAATTATGCGTGCCGGCCGCCACTCGTTACAGTCACCTTACACTAACTTAACACTAAATAAATACCTTAGCAAGAACATATGGGCGGCAATCTCACTATAAAATATTATTCGCTATTTCCTTAATTCGCTCCTCCAGCGTCGATGAACACGCCAACTCCAACCGCCGTTTCGCGCACTTGCCAATATTATTCCCACTGCGGCACTTGTTGTCGCTCGACTTATCTGCTCGGCAATTACTTGCGGTTCTCGTCCCTGCTGCTATTCTCGCGGTGTTAATTCCTAATAATCACCCGTGGTTCTAGTCGCTGCTGCTATCCTCGCGGTGATAATTCCTAATAATCACCCGTGGTTCTAGTCGCTGCTGCTGTTCTCGTTGAATTGGTCTATCTATCTCGTCAAATTCCATTTGCAGAAAGAGCGAAATGCATGTTCGGAAATAAAAGTCGAATTACCCAAAATTGTTTAAGTGGAGATTCGTACGCGGATACTCACCTATCTCGTCAAATTCCATTTGCAGAAAGAGGGTATCCCGTACGAATCTTTGCCCTTTTATGTGCTCGAGTGAACGGTGCAGCATACACGTTGGCCTTGAATTTCGGAAGGAGTTCATGACCTTGGGCCATACACGTGCCGGTGCGTGCACACTACGTGCTACATGATTCACAGATCTTCATCGAGTCTCCAAACCATAATTCTTACGATATTCCGCAGTGGCTCCCAAACTGTCGTGTGGTTATTGGAAGTCGAACAGCTGGCACCTTCCAATGTGTTGTGACATTTTTCCACTTATTTGTTTACCTTCGCTTGTGACATTTGTCCATTTCGGTGTTTAGATGGTGTTTCGTTGGTGTGTCACTTGTGTTTTGCTGTTTGCTATTTTCTAGCTTGTCAGCATCTGTGCCAATATAATCTACGTAAAAGTGCCGATTCCTGTCGTTTTGCATTCGGTGATTTAAGCTGGACGCGGGTACATATCAGATAAGTATATTTTTTTGACGTGCTAGTTTGGAGGACTTGGTCCTTTGTGAGTATTTCCTCTATTGCAGGTGTCCGGGGCTACTTGAGTGGTGTCGGTTGGTGACGACGAAGTGGAGGAGGAGCTCCTCACTAAGGTAATTACCCCTACCTGAGTGCCGCATACTAACCTATGCCGCCCATTACATCTTTAATATACTAATGGTTTTTTTTTTTTAAATTACTATTTACTTTTAGCTGGCCGGAGTTCCGTGATAGCGCACATCCACACATGCACACATCCACACATGCACACATCCACACATGCGCACATCCACACATCCACACATCGACACATCCACGCATCCACACATCCACACATCGACACATCCACACATCCACAAATCGAAACATTCACACATCCGCACACCCACAGATCGACACATCCACACATCCACAAATCCACACATCCACACATGCACACATCCACACATGCGCACATCCACACATGCACACATCCACACATGCACACATCCACACATGCGCACATCCACACATCCACACATCGACACATCCACGCATCCACACATCCACATATCGACACATCCACACATCCACAAATCGTCACATTCACACATCCGCACACCCACAGATCGACACATCCACACATCCACAAATCCACACATTCATTCATCAACACATCCACAAATGCACACATGCGCACACGCACAATTGCGCACATGCGCACATGCACACAAGCACACATCGACACATCCACACATCCACACATGCACACAAGCACACATGCAAACATCCACACATGCACACATCCACACATCAACAAATCCACACATCCACCCATGCACACATTCGCATATGCATACATGCGCACATGCACACTTGCACACATGCAAACATCGACACAACCAAACATGCACACATCCACACGTCCACACATCCACATATCCACACATCGACACATTCTCACATCCACTCATCGACACATCCACTCATGCACATATTCACATATGCGCACATGCACACATGCACATATCGACACATCCACACATCGACACATCCGCATATGCACACATGCACACACGCGCAAATGCACACGTGCACACATGCGCACATCCACACACGCACACATCCACATATGCACACATCCATACATCGATACATCCCCACATCCAAACATCCCCACATCCACACATCGACACATCCACACATAGACTCATCGACACATCGACACATCCAATCATGCACAAATGCACACATGCGCACATGCACACATCGACATATCGACACATCCACACATCGACACATCCGCACATGCACACATGCACACACGCGCACATGCACTCATGCACACATGCGCACATCCACACATGCACACATGCGCACATGCGCACATGCACACATGCAAACATCGACACATCCACACATCTACACATCCGCATATGCACACATGCACACACGCGCAAATGCACACATGCACAAATGCGCATATCCACACATGCACACATCCACACATGCACACATCCATACATCCCCACATCCACACATGCACACATCCACACATCGACACATCCACACATCCAAACATAGACTCATCGACACATCGACACATCCAATCATGCACAAATGCACACATGCGCACATGCACACATCGACACATCCACACATCCACACATCGACACATCCGCACATGCACACATGCACACACGAGCACATGCACTCATGCACACATGCGCACATCCACACATGCACACATGGGCACATGCGCACATGCACACATGCAAACATCGACACATCCAAACATGCACACATCCACACGTCCACACGTCCACACATCCACACATCCACTCATCGACACATCCACGCATCCACATATCGACACATCCACTCATCCACAAATCGACACATTCACACATCCGCACATCCACAGATCGACAGATCCACACATCCACAAATCCACACATCCTTTCATCAACACATCCACAAATGCACACATGCGCACATCCACACATACACACAGCAACAAATCCACACATCAACAAATCCACACATCCACACATCCACACATGCACACATCCACACATGCACTCATCCACAAATCCACACATCCACACATCCACACATCAACAAATCCACACATCCACACATCCACACATACACACATGCAGACTTGCACACATGCGCACATGCGCACATGCACACATGCAAACATCGACACATGCACACATCAACACATCCACACATCAACCAATCCAAACATCCACACATCCACACATCCACACATGCACACATCCACACATGCACACATGCACACATCCACACATGCACACATCAACACATCCACACATCAACAAATCCACACATCCACACATCCACACATGCAAACATCCACACATGCACTCATCCACAAATCCACACATCCACACATCCACACATCAACAAATCCACACATCCACACATCCACACATCCACACATCCACACATACACACATGCACACTTGCACACATGCGCACATGCACACATGCAAACATCGACACATCCAAACATGCACACATCCACACGTCCACACATCCACACATCCACTCATCGACAAATCAACACATCGACTCATCGACACATCGACACATCCACACATTCACACATGCACACATGCACACATCGACACATCCATACATCGACACATCCGCACATGCACGCACGCTCACATGCACAAATGCACACATGCGCACATCCACACATCCACACATGCACACCTGCGCACATCCACGCATGCTCACATCCACACATCCAAAAATCGACACAGCCACACATCCACACATCGACACATCCACACATCCACACATCGACACATCCACACATCCACAAATCGACACATTCACACATCCACACATCCACAAAATCCACACATCCACAAATCCATACACCCACACATTCACACATGCAAACATGCACACATCCACACATGCACTCATGCGCACATCCACACATGCATACATCCACTCATGCACACATCCACACATCGACACATCCACACATCGACCCATCCACACACACACATTTCGACTTACCCACACATCCACAAATCGACACATTCACACATCCACTCATCCACACATCCTCACATGCACACATCCACAAATGCGCACATCCACACATGCACACATCCACACATCCACACATGCGCACATCCACACATCCACACATCGACACATCCACGCATCCACATATCGACACATCCACACATCCACAAATCGACACATTCACACATCCGCACATCCACAGATCGACACATCCACACATCCACAAATCCACACATCCATTCATCAACACATCCACAAATGCACACATGCGCACATGCACACATCCAAACATGCACACAAGCGATCATCCTTACTTGCACACATCCGCACATCCACACATCCACACATCGACACATCCACACATCCACACATCCACACATCCACACATCGACACATCCACACATCCCCACATCCACACATCCACACATCCACACATCCACACATCGACACATACACATTTCCACACATCGACACATTCTCGCATCCACACATCCACACTGCACACATCCACACATGCACACATGCGCACATCCACACATCCACACATGCACACATCCAAACATGCACTCATCGACACATCCACACATCCACACATGCACACATCCACAATTCGACACATTCACACATGCACACATCCACACATCCACACATCGACACATACACATTTCCACACATCGACACATTCTCACATCCACACATCCACACTGCACACATCCACACATGCACACATGCGCACATCCACACATCCACACATGCACACATCCAAACATGCACTCATCGACACATCCACACATCCACACATCCACAAATCCACATATCCACACATCCACACATCCACATATACACATTTCCACACACCGACACATTCTCACATCCACACATCCACACATGCACACATCCACACATGCACTCATCGACACATCCACAAATGCACACATGCGCACATGCACACATCCAAACATGCACACAAGCGATCATCCTTACTTGCACACATCCATACACCCACACATCCACACATGCAAACCTGCGCACATCCACACCTGCACACATCCGCACATGCACACATCCATATATCGACACATCCCCACATCCACACATCCACACATCGACACATCCACACATCGACTCATAGACACATCGACACATCCACTCATGCACACATGTACACATGCGCACATGCTCACGTCGACACATCCACACATCGACACATCCGCTTATGCACACATGCTCACACGCGCGCATGCACACATGCACACATGCGCACATCCACACATGCACACATCCACACATGCACACATCCATATATCGACACATCCCCACATCCACACATCCACACATCGACACATCCACACATCGACTCATAGACACATCGACACATCCACTCATGCACACATGTACACATGCGCACATGCACACATCCATATATCGACACATCCCCACATCCACACATCCACACATCGACACATCCACACATCGACTCATAGACACATCGACACATCCAATCATGCACACATGTACATATGCGCACATGCACACATGCACACATCGACACATCCACACATCGACACATCCGCTTATGCACACATGCACACACTTTCGCATGCACACATGCACACATGCGCACATCCACACATCGACACATCCACACATCGACACATACACACATCCACACATGCTTACATCAACACATCCACACATCAACAAATCCACACATCCACACATCCACACATGCACAAATGAGCACATGCACACATTCGCACATACGCACATGCACACTTGCACACATGCGCACATGCACACATGCAAACATCGACACATCCGCACATGCATGCACGCGCACATGCACACATGCGCACAACCACACATTCTCACATCCACACATGCACACATCCACACATCGACACATCCCCACATCCACACATCGACACATCCACGCATCCACACATCGACATTTCCACACATCGACACATCCACACATCCACACATGCATACATCCACACATCGACACACCACAGATCCACACATCGACACATCCACACATCGACACATCCACACATGCATGCATCCACACATCGACACATCGACACATCAACACATGCACATATGCACACATACTTACATCCACACATACTCACATCCACACATCGACAAATCCACACATCCACACATCCACACATACGCACATGCACACTTGCACACATGCGCACATGCACACATGCAAACATCGACACATCCGCACATGCATGCACGCGCACATGCACACATGCGCACAACCACACATTCTCACATCCACACATGCACACATCCACACATCGACACATCCCCACATCCACACATCGACACATCCACGCATCCACACATCGACATTTCCACACATCGACACATCCACACATCCACACATGCATACATCCACACATCGACACACCACAGATCCACACATCGACACATCCACACATCGACACATCCACACATGCATGCATCCACACATCGACACATCGACACATCAACACATCAACACATCGACACATCGACACATCGACACATCGACACATCCACACATTCACACATCCACACATAGATATATCCACACATCGACACATCCACACATTTACACATCGGCATTTACACACATCGACACATCCACACATCCACTCATGCCCACATGCACACATACGCACATGCACACATGCACACATCGACACATCGACACATGCACACATCCACACATCCACAAATCGACACATCCACACATCGAAACATTCACACATCCACACATCGACACATCGACACATACACACATCCACACATGCACCCATCCACACATCGACACATCCCCACATCCACACATCCACACATTGACACTTCGACACATCAACACATCGACACATTCAAACATCGACACATGCACACATGCACAAATGCACACATCCACACATCCACACATGTACAAAGGCACACATGCACACATGCGCACATCCACACATGCACACATCCACACATGCAAACATCCACACATCGACACATCCCCACATCCACACATCCACACATTGACACATCGACACATCAGAACATCGACACGTCGATACATCCACACACCGACACATGCACACATGTACACATGTGCACATGTACACATGCACACATGCACACATCCACACATCCACGCATGCACACATCCACACAAGTACACATCGACACATCCATATATCAACACATGCACACATGTGCACATGCGCACATGCACACATGCACACATGCACACTTGCGCACATGCACACATCAACACATCCACACATCCACCCATGCACATATCCACACATGCACACATCCACACATCCACACATCCACACATCCACACATCCCCACATCCACACATCCACACATTTACATATCCGCACATGCACACATCCACACATCGACAAATCCACACATCCACACTTCGACACATCCAAACATCCACACATTCCACACATGCACACATCCACACATGCACACATCCACACATCCACACATCCACAAATCCTCACATCCACTCATCGACACATCCACAAATGCACACATGCGCACATGCACACATGCGCACATGCGCACATGCACACGTGCACACATGC
Organism: Chloromyia formosa; assembly: GCA_964017055.1. NCBI lineage: Eukaryota > Metazoa > Arthropoda > Insecta > Diptera > Stratiomyidae > Chloromyia > Chloromyia formosa. The sequence goes on from OZ024814.1 coordinate 71,483,432, forward strand.
ACACATCGACACATCCACACATGAACACATCCACACAACCACACATACACACATCCACACATGCACACATGCACACATCGACACATCCACACATGAACACATCCACACAACCACACATACACACATCCACACATGCACACATCCACACATCCACACATCCACGCATGCACACATCCACACAAGTACACATCGACACATCCATATATCAACACATGCACACATGTGCACATGCGCACATGCACACATGCACACATCCACACATGCACACATCCACACATCCACACATCCACAAATCCTCACATCCACTCATCGACACATCCACAAATGCACACATGCGCACATGCACACATGCGCACATGCGCCCATGCACACGTGCACACATGCACACATCGACACATCCACACATGAACACATCCACACAACCACACATACACACATCCACACATGCACACATCCACACATGCACTCATCCACACATCGACACAGCCACACATCCACACATCGACACATCCACACATGCACACATCCACAAATCGAAACAGTCACACATTCACTCATCCACACATACACACATCCACACTTCGACACATCCACACATCCACAAATCCACATATCCACACATCCACACATCCACACATCCACACATCGACACATCCACACATCCACAAATCGACACATTCACACATCCACACATCCACAAATCCACATTTCCACACATGCACACATCGACACATCCATACATGAACACATCCACACAACCACACATCCACACATCCACACATCCACACATGCACACATGCACACATGCACACATGCAAACATGCACACATGCACACATGCACACATCCACACATCCACACATCCACACATGCACACATCAACACATCCACACATCATCAAATCCACACATCCACACATCCACTCATGCACACATCCACTCATCCAAAAATCCACACATACACACATCCACACTTCGACACATCCACACATCCACAAATCCACTTATCCACACATCCACACATCCACACATGCACAAATGCGCACACGCGCACATGCACACATGCGCATATCGACACATCCACACATGCACACATCCACAAATCGAAACAGTCACACATTCACACATCCACACATACACACATCCACACTTCGACACATCCACACATCCACAAATCCACATATCCACACATCCACACATCCACACATCCACACATCGACACATCCACAAATCGACACATTCACACATCCACACATCCACAACATCCACACATCCACAAATCCACACATCCACACATGCACACATCATCACATCCACACATCAACAAATCCACACATCCACACATGCACAAATGCGCACATGCACACATTCGCACATGCACACATGCACACTTGCACACTTGCACACATGTACACATCGACACATCGACACATCCACACATCGACTCATTGAAACATCGACACATCCACTCATGCTCACATGCACACATGCGCACATGCACACATCGACACATCCACACATCGACACATCCGCACATGCACACATGCACACACGCGCACATGCACATTTGCACACATGCGCACATCCACACATCCACACATCCACACATGCACACATCCACACATGCACACATCAACACATCCACACATCAACAAATCCACTCATCCACACATCCACACATGCACAAATGCGCACATGCACACATTCGCACATGCACACTTGCACACTTGCACCCATGCACACATGCACACATCGACACATCGACACATCCACACATCGACTCATTGAAACATCGACACATCCACTCATGCTCACATGCACACATGCGCACATGCACACATCGACACATCCACACATCGACACATCCGCACATGCACACATGCACACACGCGCACATGCACACATGCACACATGCGCACATCCACACATCCACACATCCACACATGCACACATGCACACATCCACACATGCACACATCAACACATCCACACATCAACAAATCCACTCATCCACACATCCACACATCCACACATCCACACATGCACACATCCACACCAGTGGCGTGGCGTGATAATTCAACTAGGGGAAGCAATTGGTATTAAAAATTTACTATAATTATGCTTTCCACAAATTTACTGCGTATTAATTGAACCCCTCTCGTTAGCTACTTTTAACATTTCTAATATAAAAGCACCCAGGAATCACGAACGGGGACGTGAGAGTAGGTATACTGTATTTTATCAGAATTTTAATTCCCATGCTACCAATATATAATAATTTACTTTTAAATAAATAATTGTAAAAATTATATGTTGGTAGACTTATCAAAAAAGCAAAGCTGTAACTATAAGTATATAAATAAAGCATATTCGAATTATTAGAACTACTATAACAATAACAACAATAGCAAAAAAATTGCAAAATAAATATCCATACACTCATAAAGAAAGTAATCATGTTCAGCGAATCAAAATTTGAATAATAAAAACAATAACAATACAATAAAAATTAAAAATAATTCAACTATTTACTATTTAAAAAATCACAGTTAGTGAGTAAAATAAAATAATAATAATTGGGCAATAAATATATTACAAGTCAAAATAAATAATAAGATCCGTACATACTATTATTTGTAATTTAATTCTATTCGTCTTTCTTTTTTTGCGAATTCATCTATAATATCTGTATAAAAACTTTGCTCACACAAACATGATTTAAGGAAAACCTTTTCAATTGACATTATTGCCAAGTCGCTAAGCCGTTGTTCGCCTGTACAATTTCTAAGATACGTTTTAATCCTTTTTAAGCAAGAAAAACTGCGCTCTGCGGACGCACTGGTTACTGGTAATGTTAAAACTAAACATATTAATTTATAAAATTGTGTGAAGCTATCTTTTAATTTGTTATTAATTAAATAGTTAAAAATACCTTGAAAAGATTTTCCCTGCAAATCAGAATCAGAATAAAGCACAATGAGTTCAGTCTTTAATGAAATATGGTCAAATATATCAGCATAAGTTTTAGTTAAATTTAGTAAAAGATTGTCCGGAAATGTTTTCAAATATTGGTTAAATTTAGAAGAATCTAATAGGTTTAAAAATGTGAAACTTGCTAAGGATGAAAATCTTGAATTTATTTCTGCGGTAATATTATCTATAATTTCGACATAAATACGTGTAAAGAATAGTTCAAGATTTTCATTACTGTCAACAAGGCACCTGGCTTTTTTCCGGCGTTGTGGAGTTTCGCAAATAGATGTGGTTTGGGTCCAAATTTCCGTGAAACTATTTCTTAACGATTGAAGTTGATTTTCAAAATCTGTAATTTTTTGAATGCAGTACATTATATCAGTTTGTTTACTTTGAAATATATCGAAAAGTACGTCGGTTTGTGGAAAATTTTTAGAAAAAACATTGAGCAGGAAAACAAACTGAAAATCTGTAAGTAAAACAAGAAGTCCCCTTGCGCTATTAACGGTCTCGCCATCCCACTTTCCACTCTCATTTTCAATGATATATTCAAAGAGTTCTTTTAATTGATCTAAATTATCAAAAATGGTTAAATAATCGACCATTAAAAGTCCAACGTGTTGGAGCTAATTTTGGAAGCCATTTTTTGAGGAATAAATCTAGTGCAACTGTTCTCTTTGTTGAATGATTAAAAAATGTTGAAAAACAAGTAATAGATTGAAAAAAAATTCGCGTATTTTATCGCATGATTTAGATAAAACTAAATTTAACCGATGAGCGAAGCAATGAATATATATTGCGTTTTTATACACATCCTTTACACGTGTTTGTAATCCAGTTATTTTACCAGACATTACCGAAGCCTCGTCATAGCTTTGACAAATAAGTTTGTTACCGCAATTGAATTTTTGAACAACATCTAAAACATGGTCAAATAAACGCGACGCAGTCTGATCATCAGAAATATCTGTAAAAGTTATGAAAGTTTCTTTAACCTCACCGTAAAGAGTAATGTAACGAAAGGTTGTTGAGAGTTGAGAACGACATGAAACATCGGTTGTTTCATCTAATATTATTGCTATAAATTTAGTTTGCTGAATTTCATTATAAATCTGTTTTAATAAAATTTTAGAAATGCTACTAATGAGATCGTTTTGAATATAATTTGATATTCCGGAAAAAACAGTCGCTTGCTCCAAGTGAGCTCGCAAGTCCGGATTATATTTAGCTAAAAGATTTAAAAGTTCAACGTAATTTCCCCTATTGCAAGAATTCACATTTTCATTGTGACCACGAAATGCCTGTTCTTGACATCCTAAATGGCACACAACGTCAATTAGCATTTTTAGTATTTCTCGATTTTTCGAAACTTTCTCATTGTGCAATATTATTGAAGATCTATGTTGGCTACTTAATAATTCTTCAATTCTAGGACCGGAACCGAACTTGGAAAGAAGAAGTACTGACTTTAAATGATCAACGCTTTTCGTACCATGCCTGTCCACAGCTTTATGTAAATTATTTAAGTCACAAAACCCGGTAGTTCGCCAAACATTTGAATCATTTGAAAATAACAAGCATGGCCAACAAAATAATTTTTGCTTGGTCTTACAACCGGTAATCCATTCCGTATCTTCATAAATCTTAGCAGTAAAATGCCTAGTACATCTTTTTGTTTTAGAAACAATTTCCAAAATCGGTTTCGGTCGACCCTTTTCGATAATGTCTTTTTTTTCTGCGAAAGATCGAGATCCAAAAGACAATCGAAAAAGATCATCAACAACACAATATTGATCCATGCTACTTTAAAAACAAATCAAAACACTATAAGCAATTATAAGCACCTAGACCGATTAAAAAACCCCTTCACCTTTTCACCAACAAAAAGCACACAAATCGCACTACACTAAAGCACTACACTAGAGCAAATGAGTTTTAAATTTAACGGCTCATTCAATTCCTTGTGACGTCAATGACTTGAGGCAGTATTACCATCTCCCACATATTTTTTCTTGGAATTTTCCGTTAAATGGTTTTCGATTAGATATAAGTTATTGAAATATGCATAAATATCCCTATAATTGAGTTCGTCTCTTACTAATACTCGTATACACTAATAATTCTATGCGAAATCACTTCTTCTCGAATTTACCAATAATAATTTTTAACCATGAAGCCATTATATTTCAAATCGAAACTTTTTCCACAATTCAATTCCTATCCTACTCTGGTAACCCTTGTGAAACTCATATAGCACATCACATACGCATTGCAACACAGCAAATATTTTCAGTCCACAAGAAAATACGAACAAAGAGGAAATGGGAAGAAAAGTTCCCCAGCGTCCATGCGCCAGCAGCTCCGCTGCAGGCAAGAATTTCCTCTACTACATGTGAGGGGAACTTGGAAGCAAATTCCTGAGTGCTTCCAACCTACCGTGTACGTGAATTTTTTTTTATCGCGACACAGTAGGTTTACTGGGGAAAAAAATAAACGCTCATAGATGCAAATTTTGATATGCTTCCATGTGTCTTCTTCTTGGTGTGGTGTGGTGGTTTTCGCGGTGTTACCAATTCGGCTGTGTAAGATATTCGCGATTAGTTTCTTTGGAACTTTTATTTACATAGACTGTGCCGAAGAGTTTTTTTCGCGACTTTTTTGCGCGATTCAGAAAAAATTATTTAGAAAATTTTCCACCAATCGCCAAATATAAGGGAAGCAATGCTTCCCTTGCTTCCATGGACGCCACGCCACTGATCCACACATGCACACATCAACACATCCACACATCAACAAATCCACACATCCACACATCCACACATGCACACATCCACACATGCACTCATCCACAAATCCACATATCCACACATCCACACATCAACAAATCCACACATCCACACATCCACACATACACACATGCACACTTGCACACATGCGCACATGCGCACGTGCACACATGCAAACATCGACTCATCCAAACATGCACACATCCACACGTCCACACATCCACACATCCACTCATCGACAAATCCACACATCGACTCATCGACACATCGACACATCCACACATGCACACATGCGCACATGCACACATGCACACATCGACACATCCATACATCGACACATCCGCACATGCACGCACGCTCACATGCACAAATGCACACATGCGCACATCCACACATGCACACATCCACACATGCACACATCCACACATCGACACATCCCCACATAAACACATCGACACATCCACACATCCACACATCCACACATGCAGGTTACGTACCCCAGCATTTTCAGTGTGGAAAAATAAAATGTAATACAATATTATTCTGAAGATGCATCGCAATGTTTAGAATTCCGATGCATCTAGCATGTAATCGTAGTATTTAGAATTTCCATGAATCTGCAGTCTTTCCTAGAATAGGTAGCGACTGTGGGAAACAGACAAGTTCGCGAGCAATTCCCACAAACCGAATTGCTGAGTCAAGTTATCAGAGGTGATAAAAACCCTCTTAGAATAAGAATATAGTTAGTTGTTAAGGTACAGCAGTGTAATCAAGTCAAGAATAATAAAATTATATTTTTTTGCTTTATGTATTAATGTTCTTGCAAATGTACAAGTGCGAATCATTTTCAATTTAAATTGGAATTGTTTGTGACACTTGGTTTCATTCTGCACACCAACTTAGTATGCGTCTGTAGCTTAGCTCGGTAACGCACCGGGCATTTTTTGCTACTCGAAACACGGTCTCTGCGGTTCGCGCCCCGCAACGGGACCAACTATTTTTTATTCTCAAATTCCCTCTGAATTCATTTCTCCGAGCTTAGTGGTTTCGTATGGATAGTAGCACTCATCAGGTCTTGCATCTTTGCAGCTATCCATGTGCAAGACGACCACGAAAGTGTGAGAATTCTGTTTGTATAAGCCGTGAAGGCGTGATTTTTACTTGAAAACTCGACCGTGGAGGTCTAGATGGTGTGAAGCACTTATATTAACTCACTAGAGGGGTGGAGAGAGGGTGAGAAGTGGAGATATTTGTTCCCTGGCAATTTTACTTTATGTATTAATGTTCTTGCAAATGTACAAGTGCGAATCATTTTCAATTTAAATTGGAATTGTTTGTGACACTTGGAGACCGTGTTTCGAGTAGCAAAAAATGCCCGGTGCGTTACCGAGCTAAGCTACAGACGCATACTAAGTTGGTGTGCAGAATGAAACCAAGTGTCACAAACAATTCCAATTTATATTTTTTTGATAATTAAAAAGGTGTAATACTTTATTGGCGCAGTCGGTAGGATCCTTTTAAACGTAAAGGATCCATATGAGAACGGACTGTTACGCGAACGAAAAACGTATCGTGAACGGATGTTTAAACCAGTGCTAAAAGTGCCCACTAAAAATCAGTGAGGACTCTAGCAGAAAAAAATAAACAGTTATTTGATTACCCAATTGTGAATCATGCACCTAAACGTTAAAAGTGCAGGGCCCATTCCCCTTAACAATTCACTCAAAAAAAAAAACCCGAAAATTCCGCGACCCAACAAATTTACAAAATACTGGAAGCGGATAATCGAGGAAGAAGAAATGGATGCAGCAACTTCGGAAAGGTTGACGGCCGCTCTGGAGAGCCTCGTCGCCTTGAACACGAGAGATCAGGGATATAACACAATCCGCGTAGTCAAGGAAATACAGTACATCAAACCATTCGACGGAGAGACGCGGCAACTCACCCAATTTTTGAACGTGGTAACGCACCATCTAAACGCAACAGAGGACACCAGGAGAGCCGAACTTTTTAAGGCGATATACAACACTAAAATCATCGGTCGAGCTAAGGAACTCCTCATAAACAACGAGCCAGAAACATGGGAGGAAACCATTGGGCTTCTCAAACAGCACTTTCGACCAGCGGTCAATTACAAGGATATATCCAGACAAATTGGAAATCTCAGAGTAAGTTCAATAAGTGATCTCAATATTCAAATCGAACAAATTATCCAAGATATTAATTGTTTCGCGACCTATGAAGCGAATCCATCTCAAACAAAAAACGCATACTACACTTTACTAGTAAACCGGATTAAAGAAATCACGTCCGTCAACCTATCTAGAGAATTAAGAGACCAATTCGATATTCATAAAATTAAAGAAATTTTATATTCGTATGTGGGCTACGACTATACAAATTTAGATAGGGAATTTTTTACAGACAGACGACAGAGAAACGGACATAACAATACCCGACAAAATAATAATAACAATCGGGATTTTCGACAAAATAATAATAACAATCGTGATTTTCGACAAAATAATAATAACAATCGTGATTTTCAACAAAATAATAATAACAATCGGGATTTTCGACAAAATAATAATAACAATCGTGATTTTTAACAACATAATAATCCAAATCGTGGTTTTCAACCAAATAGCAATCAACATCGTGGTTTCCAGCAAAATAATCGGGGTTCTCAACAAAATAATAATAACAGTTTTAACCGAAATTTTCCACAAAATAATAACAATTTTCGATGGGGCCAAAATCAAAATTCCGGTCAATACCATCGACAAGGATTTGATCCATCAGGCCAGCTTCGAAATGCGGTTCAAAGACATGAACCCATGGAAATAGGGCAAATAAGTCACCAAAATCGCAGTTTAGAAACAACTACCGAGGAGGTTCATAATATCGAACCTGTTTTTTTTCTAAACTAGGCCTCGGAAACAAAATTTTCGCATATCTCACCATAAACAAAATGAAGTGTAAAACGTTAATTGACACGGGTTCAACCATGAGTATAATAAACTCAAGTAAAGTAGATTGCAGTAAATTTAAATTATTCGATAAGACCAAAATGCGTCTTCAAACTATCAATAACGTAACAGTGGAAAACGTAGAAAGGATAATATCAAATATTCCTGAAGAGTTCAATTGTGATCCTCGAGGAGGAATTAAGTGGTATAAACGGGAACTAGGAGACAAGCCATACGATGTATTAATCGGAATGGACATCCTTAGTAAAATTGTCAAAACAGTTGATTTTGATAACAAATGTATCATTTTAGATAACGGATCGAAAATACCTATTTTCTCAACAGAGGAGGAGACGAATTTCGACTGTTTTGAACTCAGTTCCAATTCAAAGGAAATTGATTTAAGTCATCTCAACGATGAAGAAAAAGAAGCAGTTGAAACACTGCTAAATAAGTTTCAAAAATTGATTTACCACGACGGAGATCAACTAACCAATACCGATAGTATTGTCCATGAGATAAGGACTACTACGGATCAACCCATAAATTCAAAACTGTACAGATTGCCGCCGAGACACGAGGAAGAAGTCCGACGACAAATACAGGAAATGGAAGTACAAGGGATTATTAGAAAATCCAATAGTCGCTACGCATCTCCTATAGTAGTAGTGACGAAAAAGAAGGACAATTCCGGACAACAGAAGTTCAGACTTTGTGTCGACTATCGTAAATTAAACGAAATTACGATAGACGATAAATATCCCCTACCAAATATAGAGAGTATCTTGGACAAGCTCGGCAGAGCCCAATACTTCACTACTTTGGATTTGGCTAAGGGATATCACCAAATTAAAGTTCACCCCAATGACATCCTGAAAACGGCATTCGTGACTCCAAACGGGTTGTACGAATATGTAAGGATGCCATTTGGCCTCAAAAACGCGCCCGCCACCTTCCAGCGTTTAATGAACGAAATTTTGCGTCGTCTACCTTGACGACATATTGATATTTTCGACAAGCCTTCAAGAGCACATCCACTCCTTGACATTAATACTTAAACGACTATCTGAACATAACCTTAAAATCCAATTCGACAAGTGTTCTTTCATGAAAAAAGACACAGAGTTTCCTTACTTCCGAAGGCATGAAGCCCAATCCAAACAAAATAAAGTGCATATCGGAATATCCACTTCCAACTACGGAAAAACAATTAAAGGGATTTCTTGGCACTACGGGTTATTACCGCAAATTCGTCAAGGACTATGCCAAAATTGCATGTCCTATGATCAAATATTTAAAGAAAGGGAAACGAATTAATACAAACGATCCCGAATACATCCAAGCATTTGAAACTCTCAAATTAAATATTATTAATCATCCAATTCTGAAATTCCCTGATTTCAGTAAACCATTCGTCCTATTCACCGATGCGAGTAACTACGCAATTGGTGCTGTTCTCACTCAAGGTGGTCAACCAGTATGCTACGCTTCGAGGTCACTTAATGACCACGAGAAACTTTACCCAGTAACGGATAAAGAGTTCTTGGCCATAGTTTGGGCTGTAAACTACTTCCGTCCTTACCAATGGGGAAATAAATTTAAAATTATAACAGACCATCTTCCAATAAAATACCTCAATAAAAAATACACAGGAAAAGAATTTAACCAGAGAACCCAGCGTTGGCTACTAAAACTTCAAGAGTATCAATTTGAAATAGAATACATTAAAGGCAAGGAAAACAAAATAGCCGATTTCCTTAGCAGAATTCCCGAAAGTAATATCAAGGATAATTCTCTAGACCATCACTCGGTCGACGAAGTATCCGACAATGCGACTGTTCATTCGCAAGACGAACAACTAATGGACCATATTCCGATCAAGGAAACCATTGTTAATCGCTATAAAACCCAATTGATTTTGACAAACGATGCTGATAAAGAAATTGAAACCCTTCACAATCGAAGAATAATTTTCGTAGATATGACTAAAGGTAGGGAACATTGGATAGGACTACTTCGGAGATTTATTACACCAGGACTCACTGGAATCTATACTGAATTACCCTATTCCCAATTTAATCTAATTCAACAGCTATTAATAGAAATGTTTGGCAATCAACCACAGGTAAAATTTGTAAAAGCCACCCTCAGAGCTAAAGAAATTGAGACTTTGGAAGAGGCTCATCGACACATTTCATTGTATCACACTCAAGAAAGTCTACACAGCGGTATAATAGAAACATACCACAGTTTGAAAAATAAAATATACTATCCCCGGTTAGTAAAAGAGATCACGAAAATTACAAATAATTGCAAAACTTGCCTCGAAACTAAATACGAACGTAAACCTATTAAAATTAAATATAAAATTAGCGAAACACCAACACATGCAAACCAAACTTTACACATGGATGTTTATTTCTTTACCAAGCAACTTTTTCTGACACTACTTGACAAACTATCCAAAAAAGCTTACGTCTATCATTTGCAAAATCGAAACTGGACAAAAAAGGTTGAAGCACTTGAGGAACACTTTTCTAAATTTGGAAAACCCCAGAAAATCATTGCTGAAAATGAGTTTAAGGCAGAAAACTTCAAAGAATTCCTTAGAGAGCAGAACGTTGATTTGCATCTTACCAAACCCAACACCCACACAGGCAATAGCGATATAAATAGATTTCATTCCACAATCCAAGAAAAACTAGTTGCGATGAGAAGTTTAGACTTAACCCTAATTCAGAAAATGCATAGAGCAGTTAATAATTATAATAATAGGTACCATTCTACTATTAGAATGACTCCAGAGGAAGCCATGGTAGTTGACCCTGTAAAATTAAGAGAAAGGATTAAATCATTCAAAGAAAAACAGATTAATAAACTAAATAAAAATAGAGAGGAATATACGGAACAGAGGAACCTTATTCCCGTTAAAAACTATAAGCGTAATTACTATAAAAATGAGCCTGGGTATAGACTTAAGATAATGCAGGGTGAACATCCCATTAATATAAAACGACCACGTCAATTTGCAGTTGATGACTTTAGTATTTCGAACACTGATGTTTCTGACCGTACCTCATGTTCGAGCAACGCTAACACTAATACCAATAACCACAAATAACGGATACACTACACTTAACATGGGACAGACTGAATTAATACAGGACACCAGGACGATACTCCACATTATCAACACAGAACAAATAAGACAAACGATAAACTTACTAGAAGAAAATATTGAAAAATTAGAAATAAGTAATGATCCAATAATTAAAAAAGAATTAGAAACAATTTATTCAAAATTAACAGCAATAGAACCCAGAAGGGATTCAAGACAAAAAAGAGGTTTAGTAAATATTGTAGGAACTGTTCACAAATGGATCTTTGGTACAATGGACGACAATGACAGATAAGAAATAACAGAACATTTAAAATTTTTAGAATCCAATACGGAAAACATTGTAAGAAATTCAAACAAGCAAATTGAGATCAATTCAAATTTTAACGAGACAATAAGTCACTTAAAAAATATCATAGAAGCAGATAGGAATCAAATTTTAAAAACCTTTCAAGAAATGTCTGAAAACGAAAAACGCATTATTTCTCAACAATTGAAACTAGATCAAATATTAAAACTTAAAATCCTGGAAGAAAAATTGAATCAGATAATGGACAATATTGCTCTAGTAAAACACGGACTTGTGCATCCTAGTATGCTAACAGCTACCGAAATTAACGAGACGAAACTAGACTACTATAAACTAAAAAACATAAGAGTAGGTCTATCGAAATATAATGATAACTCTTTAATATTAGCTCTTAAGATACCATACTCTTATAAATTTGTAAACGTAAAACTTATCTCTGCTATGCCCATCACAAAAAACAATTTAGAAGTAATAATCGAAGACCAATACTATGTTGGAATTAATGGAAAGAAATATGCTTATGAAAAAGATATTCAGTACGAAAGTGAGCTAAAACCACTAAATAATTGTGTAGCAAATAATAACTGTAAACTCAGAGAAAATACTATTCCGGAAATCAACAAAATAGATGATACTACCATAATTTGCAAAAATCTAAAGAATCAAATCATAACTAATTATTGTTACGACCGAAAAATCCAATTAAACGGTAATTATCTGATTACAATAAATAATTGCACCATTACAATATTAAACAAAACAATTAGTAATAACAATGTAAAGTTCATCGACAGATTTTTATATTCCGAAGAAAAAAACTATAACTTCACTAAAACAATAAATTTCGAGGAAATAGTTCTGAAAAATATTGACAATTTAGAATACATTAAACTACTTAAATATCATAAAAATGTAACCTACATAACTGGCTCAACAATTGCGATCATTGTGATTATTTCCGTAATGTCACTAATATTAATTCTGAAATCGAGAAACGAAAAGTTAAAAATTTCAACTAAAAATTTAAACGAAAAATTCCTAAAATCTGGCAACATTCAGGAGAATGTCGAATTTAAGGGGGGTCGGGTTACGTACCCCAGCATTTTCAGTGTGGAAAAATAAAATGTAATACAATATTATTCTGAAGATGCATCGCAATGTTTAGAATTCCGATGCATCTAGCATGTAATCGTAGTATTTAGAATTTCCATGAATCTGCAGTCTTTCCTAGAATAGGTAGCGACTGTGGGAAACAGACAAGATCGCGAGCAATTCCCACAAACCGAATTGCTGAGTCAAGTTATCAGAGGTGATAAAAACCCTCTTAGAATAAGAACATAGTTAGTTGTTAAGGTACAGCAGTGTAATAAAGTCAAGAATAATAAATAAAATTATATTTTTTTGATAATTAAAAAGGTGTAATAATTTATTTGCACACATCCACACATCAACACATCCACAAAACAACACATCCACACATCGACACATCCACACTTCCACACATTGACATATTCACACATCCACACATCCACATTTCCACACATGCACACATCCACACATGCACACATGCACACATCCACACATGAACACATCCACACATGCACTCATCGACACATCCACACATCCACACATCGACACATTAACACATCCACACATCGACACATCGACACATTCACACATCCACACATCCACACATGCACAAGTGCGCACATCCATACATCCACAAATCGACACAGCCACACATCCACACATCGACACATCCACACATCCAAACATCGACACATCAACACATCCACAAATCGAAACAGTCACACATTCACACATCCACACATACACACATCCACACTTCGACACATCCACACATCGACACATCCATACATCCACAAATCGAAACAGTCACACATTCACACATCCACACATACACACATCCACACTTCGACACATCCACACATCCACAACATCCACAAATCCATACACCCACACATCCACACATGCAAACATGCACACATCCACACATGCACACATGCACACATCCACACATGCACACATCCACACATCCACACATCGACTTACCCACACATCCACAAATCGACACATTCACACATCCACACATGCGCACATCCCCACATGCACACATCCACACATGCACACATCCACACAAGCGCACATCCACACGTCCACACATCGACACATCCACGCATCCACACATCCACATATCGACAAATCCACACATCCACAAATCGACAGATTCACACATCCGCACATCCACAAATCGACACATCCACAAATCGACACATCCACACAGCCATTCAACAACACATCCACAAATGCACACATGCGCACACGCACACATGCGCACATGCACACTTGCACACATGCACACATCGACACATCCACACATGCACACATGCACACATCCACACATCCACACTTCGACACATTCACACATCGACTCATCGACATATCGACACATCCACTCATGCACATATGCACACATGCACACATGCACACACGCGCACATGCACACATGCACACATCCACACATCCACACATCAACACATCCACACATGCACACACGCGCACATGCACACATGCACACATGCGCACATCCACACATCCACACATGCACACATCCACACATCGACACATTCACACATCGACTCATCGACACATCGACACATCCACTCATGCACACATCGACACACATGCGCACATGCACACATCGACACATCCACACATCGACACATTCACACATCCACAAATCGACACATTCACACATCCACACATCCACAACATCCACACATCCACACATCCACAAATCCATACACCCACACATCCACACATGCAAACATGCACACTTGCACACATGCACACATCGACACATCCACACATGCACACATGCACACATGCACACATGCACACATCCACACATGCACACATCCTCACATCCACACATCAACAAATCCACACATCCACACATCGACAAATCCAAACATCCACACTTCCACACATGCACAAACGCGCACATGCACATATTCGCACATGCGCACATGCACACTTGCACACATGCACACATCGACACATCCACACATGCACACATCCACACATCGACACATCCACACATCCACAAATCGACACATTCACACATCCACACATCCACAACATCCACACATCCACACATCCACAAATCCATACACCCACACATCCACACATGCAAACATGCACACATCCACACATGCACACATGCGCTCATAGACATATGCATACATCCACTCATGCACACATCCACACATCGACACATCCACTCATCGACACATCCACACATCGACTTACCCACACATCCACAAATCGACACATTCACACATCCACACATCCACACATCCACACATGCACACATCCACACATGCGCACATCCACACATGCGCACATCCACACATGCACACATCCACATATGCACACATCCACACATGCGCACATCCACACATCCACACATCCACACATCCACACATCGACACATCCACGCATCCACACATCCACACATCGACACATCCACACATCCACAAATCGACACATTCACACATCCGCACATCCACAGATCGACACATCCACAAATCCACACATCCACACATCCATTCATCAACACATCCACAAATGCGCACACGCACACATGCGCACATGCGCAAATGCACACTTGCACACATGCACACATCGACACATCCACACATGCACACATCCACACATCCACACATGCACACATCCACACATCCACACATCAACAAATCCACACATCCAGGCATCCACACATCCACACATCGACACATCCAAACATGCACACATCCACACGTCCACACATCCACACGTCCACACATCCACACATCCACACATCCACAAATCGACACATTCACACATCCGCACATCCACAGATCGACACATCCACAAATCCACACATCCACACATCCATTCATCAACACATCCACAAATGCGCACACGCACACATGCGCACATGCGCACATGCGCACATGCACACATGCGCACATCCACACATGCGCACATCCACACATGCACACATCCACACATGCACACATCCACACATGCGCACATCCACACATCCACACATCCACACATCCACACATCCACACATCGACACATCCACGCATCCACACATCCACACATCGACACATCCAAACATGCACACATCCACACGTCCACACATCCACACATCCACACATCGACACATCCACACATCGACTCTTCGACACATCGACTCATCGACACATCGAAACATGCACTCATGCACATATGCACACATGCGCACATGCACACATGCACACATGCACACATCGACACATCCACACATCGACACATCCGCACAAGCACACATGCACACACGCGCACATGCACACATCCACACATGCACACATGCGCAAATGCGCACATGCACACATCCACACATCCACACATCCACACATTCTCAAATCCACATATCCACACATCCACACATCGACACATCCACGCATCCACACATCCACATATCGACACATCCACACATCCAAAAATCGACACATTCACACATCCGCACATCAACAGATCGACACATCCACACATCCACAAATCCACACATCCACACATCCATTCATCAACACATCCACAAATGCACACATTCACACATCCACACATCCACACATCCACACATCCACACATGCACACATCCACACATCCACAACATCCACACATCCACAAATCCATACATCCACACATCCACACATGCAAACATGCACACATCCACACATGCAAACATGCGCACATCCACATATGCATACATCTTCTCATGCACACATCCACACATCGACACATCCACACATCGACAGATCCACACATCGACTTACACACACATCCACAAATCGACACATTCACACATCCACACATCCACACATCCACACATGCACACATACACACATCCACACATGCGCACATTCACACATCCACACATCCACACATCGACACATCCACGCATCCACACATCCACATATCGACACATCCACACATCCACAAATCGACACATTCACACATCCGCACATCAACAGGTCGACACATCCACACATCCACAAATCCACACTTCCACACATCCATTCATCAACACATCCACAAATGCACACATGCGCACATGCGAACATGCACACTTGCACACATGCACACATCGACACATCCACACATGCACACATGCACACATGCACACATCCACACCTGCACACATGCACACATACGCACATCCACACATCCACACATGCACACATCAACACACCCACACATCAACAAATCCACACATCCACATATCCACACATGCACAAATGCGCACATGCACACATTCGCACATGCGCACATGCACACATCGACACATCCACACATCGACACATTCGCACATTCGCACATGCGCACATCCACACAACCACACATCCACACATCCACAACATCCACACATCCACAAATCCATACACCCACACATCCACACATCCACACATGCAAACATGCACACATCCACATATGCATACATGCGCACATCCACATATGCATACATCTTCTCATGCACACATCCACACATCGACACATCCACACATCGACAGATTCACACATCGACTTACCCACACATCAACAAATCGACACATTCACACATCCACACATCCACACATGCAAACATACACACATCCACACATGCGCACATTCACACATCCACACATCCACACATCGACACATCCACGCATCCACACATCCACATATCGACACATCCACACATCCACAAATCGACACATTCACACATCCGCACATCCAAAATTCACACATCCACACATCCATTCATCAACACATCCACAAATGCACACATGCGCACATGCGAACATGCACACTTGCACACATGCACACATCGACACATCCACACATGCACACATGCACACATGCACACATCCACACATGCACACATCAACACATCCAGACATCAACAAATCCACACATCAACATATCCACACATCCACTCATGCACATATGCACACATCCACACATCCACACATGCGCACATCCACACATGCACACATCCACACATGCACACATCCACACATCCACACATCGACACATCCACACATGCACACATTCACACATCGACACATCCCCACATCCACACATCGACACATCCACACATCCACACATCCACACATCCACACATCGACACATCCGCACATGCACACATCCACACATCGACACATCCCCACATCCACACATCGACACATCCACACATCCACACACCCCACATCCACACATCCACATATGCACACATCAACACATCCACACATCAACAAATCCACACATCCACACATGCACAAATGCGCACATGCACAAATTCGCACTTGCGCACATGCACACTTGCACACTTGCACACATGCACACATCGACACATCCACACATCCACATATCCATTCATCAACACATCCACAAATGCACACATGCGCACATGCGAACATGCACACTTGCACACATGCACACATCGACACATCCACACATGCACACATGCACACATCCACACATGCACACATCAACACACCCACACATCAACAAATCCACACATCCACATATCCACACATGCACAAATGCGCACATGCACACATTCGCACATGCGCACATGCGCACATGCACACATGCACACATCGACACATCCACACATCGACACATTCGCACATTCGCACATGCGCACATCCACACAACCACACAACCACACATCCACAACATCCACACATCCACAAATCCATACACCCACACATCCACACATCCACACATGCAAACATGCACACATCCACATATGCATACATGCGCACATCCACATATGCATACATCTTCTCATGCACACATCCACACATCGACACATCCACACATCGACAGATCCACACATCGACTTACCCACACATCCACAAATCGACACATTCACACATCCACACATCCACACATCCACACATGCAAACATACACACATCCACACATGCGCACATTCACACATCCACACATCCACACATCGACACATCCACGCATCCACACATCCACATATCGACACATCCACACATCCACAAATCGACACATTCACACATCCGCACATCAACAGATCGACACATCCACACATCCAAAAATCCACACATCCACACATCCATTCATCAACACATCCACAAATGCACACATGCGCACATGCGAACATGCACACTTGCACACATGCACACATCGACACATCCACACATGCACACATGCACACATCCACACATCAACACATCCAGACATCAACAAATCCACACATCAACAAATCCACACATCCACTCATGCACATATGCACACATCCACACATCCACACATGCGCACATCCACACATGCACACATCCACACATGCACACATGCACACATCCACACATCGACACATCCACACATGCACACATCCACACATCGACACATCCCCACATCCACACATCGACACATCCACACATCCACACATCGACACATCCGCACATGCACACATGCACACACGCGCACATGCACACATCCACACATGCACACATGCGCACATCCACACATCCACACATGCACACATGCGCAAATGCGCACATGCACACATCAACACATCCACACATGCACACATCAACACATCCACACAACAACAAATCCACACATCAACAAATCCACTCATGCACATATGCACACATCCACACATCCACACATCCACACATGCGCACATCCACACATGCACACATCCACACATGCACATATCCACACATCGACACATCCACACATGCACACATCCACACATCGACACATCCCCACATCCACACATCGACACATCCACACATCCACACATCCCCACATCCACACATCCACATATGCACACATCAACACATCCACACATCAACAAATCCACACATCCACACATGCACAAATGCGCACATGCACAAATTCGAACTTGCGCACATGCACACTTGCACACTTGCACAAATGCACACATCAACACATCCACACATCGACACATCCGCACATGCACACATGCTTACACGCGCACATGCACACATCCACACATCCACACATGCGCACATCCACACATCCACACATGCACACATGCGCAAATGCGCAAATGCACACATCCACACATCCACACATGCACACATCAACACATCCACACATCAACAAATCCACACATCCACTCATGCATATATGCACACATCCACACATCCACACATGCGCACATCCACACATGCACACATCCACACATGCACACATCCACACATCGACACATCCACACATGCACACATCCACACATCGACACATCCCCACATCCACAAATCGACACATCCACACATCCACATATCCACACATCCCCACATCGACTCATCGACACATCGACACATCCACTCATGCACATATGCACACAAGCGCACATGCACACATGCACACATGCACACATCGACACATCCACACATCGACACATCCGCACATGCACACATGCACACACGTGCACATGCAAACATCCACACATGCACACATGCGCACATCCACACATCCACACATGCGCAAATGCGCACATGCACACATCCACACATCCACGCATGCACACATCAACACATCCACACATCAACAAATCCACACATCAACAAATCCACACATCCACTCATGCACATATGCACATATGCACACATCCACACATGCGCACATCCACACTTGCACACATCCACACATGCACACATCCACACATCGACACATCCACACGTGCACACATCCACACATCGACACATCCCCACATCCACACATCGACACATCCACACATCCACACATCCCCACATCCACACATCCACACATGCACACATCAACACATCCACACAACGAATCATCGACACATCGACACATCGACACATCCACTCATGCACACATGCGCACATGCACACATCGAAACATCCACATATCGACACATCCGCACATGCACACATGCACACACGCGCACATGCACACATGCACACATGCACACATGCGCACATCCACACATGCACACATGCACATATACGCACATCCACACATCCACACATGCACACATCAACACACCCACACATCAACAAGTCCACACATCCACATATCAACACATGCACAAATGCGCACATGCACACATTCGCACATGCGCACATGCGCACATGCACACATGCACACATGCACACATCGACACATCCACACATCGACACATCCGCACATGCACACAAGCACACATCCACACATCGACACATCCACACATCCACACATCCACACATCCACACATCCACACATCCTCACATCAACACATTCACACATCCACACATCCACACATCCACACATGCACAAGTGCGCACATCCACAAATCGACACAGCCACACATCCACACATCGACACATCCACACATCCACACATGCACACATCCACACATGCTCACATCCACACATGCACACATCCTCACATCCACACATCAACAAATCCACACATCCAAATATGCACACATGCGCATAAGCACACATGCCCACATGCACACTTGCACACATGCAAACATCGACACATCCAAGCATGCACACATCCACACGTCCACACATCCACACTTCGACACATTCACACATCGACTCATCGACACATCGACACATCCACTCATGCACATATGCACACATGCGCACATGCACACATGCACACATGCACACACGCGCACATGCACACCTGCACACATGCACACATCGACACATCCACATATGCTCTCATCGACACATCCACACATCCACACATACGCACATGCACACATGCACACACGCGCACATGCACACATGCGCACATCCACACACCTACACATGCACTCATGCACACATGCACACATCCACACATCCACACATCCACAAATCCACATATCCACACATCCACACAACCACACATCCACTCATCCACTCATGCACAAATGCGCACATGCACACATCCACACATCCACACATGCACACATCAACACATCCACACATCAACAAATCCACACATCAACAAATCCACACATCCACTCATGCACATATGCACATATGCACACATCCAAACATGCGCACATCCACACTTGCACACATCCACACATGCACACTTCCACACATCGACACATCCACACGTGCACACATCCACACATCGACACATCCCCACATCCACACATCGACACATCGACACATCCACACATCCCCACATCCACACATCCACACATGCACACATCAACACATCCACACAACGAATCATCGACACATCGACACATCCACTCATGCACACATGCGCACATGCACACATCGAAACATCCACATATCGACACATCCGCACATGCACACATGCACACACGCGCACATGCACACATGCACACATACGCACATCCACACATCCACACATGCACACATGCACACATACGCACATCCACACATCCACACATGCACACATCAACACACCCACACATCAACAAATCCACACATCCACATATCCACACATGCACAAATGCGCACATGCACACATTCGCACATGCGCACATGCGCACATGCACACATGCACACATGCACACATGCACACATCGACACATCCAAGCATGCACACATCCACACGTCCACAAATCCACACATCAACAAATCCACATATCCACTCATGCACATATGCACATATGCACACATCCACACATGCGCACATCCACACTTGCACACATCCACACATGCACACATCCACACATCGACACATCCACACGTGCACACATCCACACATCGACACATCCCCACATCCACACATCGACACATCCACACATCCACACATCCCCACATAAACACATCCACACATGCACACATCAACACATCCACACAACGAATCATCGACACATCGACACATCCACTCATGCACACATGCGCACATGCACACATCGAAACATCCACATATCGACACATCCGCACATGCACACATGCACACACGCGCACATGCACACATGCACACATGCGCACATCCACACATCCACACATGCACACATGCACACATACGCACATCCACACATCCACACATGCACACATCCACACACCCACACAGCAACAAATCCACACATCCACATATCCACACATGCACAAATGCGCACATGCACACATTCGCACATGCGCACATGCGCACATGCACACATGCACACATGCACACATCGACACATCCACACATCGACACATCCGCACATCGACACATTCACACATCCACACATCCACACATCCACACATGCACAAGTGCGCACATCCATACATCCACAAATCGACACAGCCACACATCCACACATCGACACATCCACACATCCACACATGCACACATGCACACATGCACACATCCACACATGCACACATCCTCACATCGACACATCAACAAATCCACACATCCACACATCCACACATGCACACATCCACACATCAACAAATCCACACTTCCACACATGCACACATGCGCATATGCGCACATGCGCACATGCGCACATGCACACTTGCAAACATGCAAACATCGACACATCCAAACATGCACACATCCACATGTCCACACATCCACACATCGACACATCCACACATCGACTCATCGACACATCGACTCATCCACTCATGCACATATGCACACATGCGCACATGCACACATGCACACATCGACACATCCACACATCGACACATCCGCACAAGCACACATGCACACACGCGCACATGCACACATCCACACATGCACACATGCGCACATCCGCACATCCAGACATGCACACATGCGCAAATGCGCAAATGCACACATCCACACATCCACACATCCACACATCCACACATGCACACATCAACACATCCACACATCAACAAATCCACACATCAACAAATCCACACATCCACTCATGCACATATGCACACATGCGCACATGCACACATCCACACATGGGCACATCCACACATGCACACATCCACACATGCACACATCCACACATCGACACATCCACACATGCACACATCCACACATCGACACATCCCCACATCCACACACCGACACATCCACACATCCAAACATCCACACATCCCCACATCCACACATCCACACATGCACACATCAACACTTCCACACATCAATAAATCCACACATCCACACATCCACACATGCACAAATGCGCACATGCACACATTCGCACTTGCGCACATGCACACTTGCACACTTGCACACATGCACACATGCACACATCGACACATCCACACATCGACTCATCGACACATCGACATATCCACTCATGCACACATGCACACATGGACACACGCGCACAAGTACACATGCACAAATGCACACCTGCACACATCCACACATCGACACATCCCCACATCCACACATCGACACATCCCCACATCCACACATCGACACATCCACACATCCAAACATCCACACATCACCACATCCACACATCCACACATGCACACATCAACAATTCCACACATCAATAAATCCACACATCCACACATGCACACATGCACACATGCGCACATCCACACATCCACACATGCACACATCAACACATCCACACATCAACAAATCAACACATCCACACATGCACAAATGCGCACATGCGCACATTCGCACATGCGCACATGCAGACTTGCACACTTGCACACATCGACACATCCACACATCCACACATCCACACATCCACACATGCACACATGCACACATCCACAAATCCACACATGCACACATCCACACATCGACACATCCACACATCGACACATCCGCACATGCACACATGGACACACGCGCACATGTACACATGCACACATGCACATATGCGCACATCCACACATCCACACATACACACATGCACACATCCACACATCCACACATCCACAGATCTACACATCAACACATCCACACATCAACAAATCCACACATCCACACATCCACACATGCACACATCCACTCATCCAAAAATCCACACATCCACACATCCACACATCAACAAATCCACACATCCACACATCCACACATACACACATGCACACTTGCACACATGCGCACATGCACACATGCAAACATCGACACATCCAAACATGCACACATCCACACGTCCACACATCCACACATCCACTCATCGACACATCCACACATCGACTCATCGACACATTGTCACATAAACTCATGCACACATGCACACATGCGCACATGCACACATGCACACATCCACACATCCACACATCCACACATCCACACATGCACACATCCACAAATCCACACATGCACACATCCACACATCGACACATCTACACATCCACACATCCACACTTCCACACATGCACACCTGCGCACATCCACACATCCACACATGCACACATCCACACATCCACTCATCCACACATGCACTCATCGACACATCCACACATCCACACATGCAAACATCCACAAATCCACACATGCACACATCCACACATTGACACATCTACACATCCACACATCCACACATCGACAAATTCACACATCCACACATCCACACATGCACACCTGCGCACATCCACACATGCACAAATCGACACAGCCACACATCCACACATCGACACATCCACACATCCACACATCCACACATGCACACATCCACACATCCACACATGCACACATCCACACATGCACACATGCACACATCCACATATGCACACATCCACACATCCACACATGCACTCATCGACACATCCACACATCCACACATGCAAACATCCACAAATCCACACATGCACACATCCACACATCCACAAATCGACACAGCCACACATCCACACATCGACACATCCACACATCCACACATCCACACATGCACACATCCACACATGCACACATGCACACATCCACACATCCACACATCCACACATGCACACATCCACACATCCACAAATCGACACAGCCACACATCCACACATCGACACATCCACACATCCACACATGCACACATGCGCACATACACACATCCACACATCCACACATCGACACATCCACACATCCACACATCCACACATGCACACATCCACACATGCACACATGCACACATCCACACATCCACACATCCTCACATGCACACATCCACACATCCACAAATCGACACAGCCACACATCCACACATCGACACATCCACACATCCACACATGCACACATGCGCACATCCACACATCCACACATCCACACATCGACACATCCACACATCCACACATCCACACATCCACAAATCCACACATGCACACATCCACACATCGACACATCTACACATCCACACATCCACACATCCACACATGCACACCTGCGCACATCCACACATCCACACATGCACACATCCACACATCCACACATCCACACATGCACTCATCGACACATCCACACATCCACACATGCAAACATCCACAAATCCACACATGCACACATCCACACATTGACACATCTACACATCCACACATCCACAAATCGACACATTCACACATCCACACATCCACACATGCACACCTGCGCACATCCACACATCGACACATCTACACATCCACACATCCACACATCCACACATCCACACATGCACACCTGCGCACATCCACACATCCACACATGCACAAATCCACACATCCACACATCCACACATGCACTCATCGACACATACACACATCCACACATGCAAACATCCACAAATCCACACATGCACACATCCACACATTGACACATCCACACATGCACACATGCGCACATCCAAACATCCACACATCGACATATCCACACATCCACACATCCACACATGCACACATCCACACATGCACACATGCACACATCCACACATGCACACATGCACACATCCACACATCCACAAATCGACACAGCCACACATCCACACATCGAAACATCCACACATCCACACATGCACACATGCGCACATCCACACATCCACACATCCACACATCGACACATCCACACATCCACACATCCACACATCCACACATCCACAAATCCACACATGCACACATCCACACATCGACACATCTACACATCTACAAATCCACACATCCACACATGCACACCTGCGCACATCCACACATCCACACACGCACACATCCACACATCCACACATCCACACATGCACTCATCGACACATCCACACATTCACACATGCAAAGATCCACAAATCCACACATGCACAAATCCACACATTGACACATCTACACATCCACACATCCACACATCGACACATTCACACATCCACACATCCACACATGCACACCTGCGCACATCCACACAACCACAAATCGACACAGCCACACATCCACACATCGACACATCCACACATCCACACATCCACACATCCACAAATCCACACATGCACACATCCACACATCGACACATCTACACATCCACACATCCACACATCCACACATGCACACCTGCGCACATCCACACATCCACACATCCACAAATCCACACATGCACACATCCACACATCGACACATCTACACATCCACACATCCACACATCCACACATCCACACATGCACACCTGCGCACATCCACACATCCACACATCCACACATCCACACATCCACACATCCACACATGCACACATCGACACATCCACACATTCACACATGCAAACATCCACAAATCCACACATGCACACATCCACACATTGACACATCCACACATCCACACATGCACACATGCGCACATCCACACATCCACACATCCACACATCGACACATCCACACATCCACACATGCACACATCCACACATGCACACATCCACACATGCACACATCCACACATGCACACATCCACACATGCACACATCCACACATCCACAAATCGACACAGCCACACATCCACACATCGACACATCCACACATCCACACATGCACACATGCGCACATCCACACATCCACACATCCACACATCGACACATCCACACATCCAAACATCCACACATCCACAAATCCACACATGCACACATCCACACATCGACACATCTACACATCCACACATCCACACATCCACACATGCACACCTGCGCACATCCACACATCCACACATGCACACATCCACACATCCACACATCCACACATCCACACATGCACTCATCGACACATCCACACATCCACACATGCAAACATCCACAAATCCACACATGCACACATCCACACATTGACACATCTACACATCCACACATCCACACATCGACACATTCACACATCCACACACCCACACATGCACACCTGCGCACATCCACACATCCACAAATCGACACAGCCACACATCCACACATCGACACATCCACACATCCACACATACACACATCGACACATCCACAAATCAACACATTCACACATTCACACATCCACACATACACACATCCACACTTCGACACTTCCACACATCCACAAATCCACATATCCACACATCCACACATCCACACATCCACACATGCACACATCCACAAATCGACACATCCACACATCGACACATCCGCACATGCACACATGAACACACGCGCTCATGCACACATGCACACATGCGCACATCCACACATCGACACATTCACACATCGACTCATCGACACATCGACACATCCACTCATGCACATATGCACACATGCACACATGCACACATCGACACATCCACAAATCGACACATTTGCACATGCACACACACGCACATGCACACATGCACACACGCGCACATGCACACATGCGCACATCCACACATGCACACATCCACACATGCACACATCCATACATCGATACAACCCCACATCCACACATCAACACATCCACACATCGACACATCCACAAATCGACACATTTGCACATGCACACACACGCACATGCACACATGCACACATCGACACATCCACACATCCACACATCCACACATGCACACCTGCGCACATCCACACATCCACACATGCACACATGCACACATCCACACATCCACACATCCACACATGCACTCATCGACACATCCACACATCCACACATGCAAACATCCACAAATCCACACATGCACACATCCACACATTGACACATCTACACATCCACACATCCACAAATCGACACATTCACACATCCACACATCCACACATGCACACCTGCGCACATCCACACATCGACACATCTACACATCCACACATCCACACATCCACACATCCACACATGCACACCTGCGCACATCCACACATCCACACATGCACAAATCCACACATCCACACATCCACACATGCACTCATCGACACATACACACATCCACACATGCAAACATCCACAAATCCACACATGCACACATCCACACATTGACACATCCACACATGCACACATGCGCACATCCAAACATCCACACATCGACATATCCACACATCCACACATCCACACATGCACACATCCACACATGCACACATGCACACATCCACACATGCACACATGCACACATCCACACATCCACAAATCGACACAGCCACACATCCACACATCGAAACATCCACACATCCACACATGCACACATGCGCACATCCACACATCCACACATCCACACATCGACACATCCACACATCCACACATCCACACATCCACACATCCACAAATCCACACATGCACACATCCACACATCGACACATCTACACATCTACAAATCCACACATCCACACATGCACACCTGCGCACATCCACACATCCACACACGCACACATCCACACATCCACACATCCACACATGCACTCATCGACACATCCACACATTCACACATGCAAAGATCCACAAATCCACACATGCACAAATCCACACATTGACACATCTACACATCCACACATCCACACATCGACACATTCACACATCCACACATCCACACATGCACACCTGCGCACATCCACACAACCACAAATCGACACAGCCACACATCCACACATCGACACATCCACACATCCACACATCCACACATCCACAAATCCACACATGCACACATCCACACATCGACACATCTACACATCCACACATCCACACATCCACACATGCACACCTGCGCACATCCACACATCCACACATCCACAAATCCACACATGCACACATCCACACATCGACACATCTACACATCCACACATCCACACATCCACACATGCACACCTGCGCACATCCACACATCCACACATCCACACATGCACACATCGACACATCCACACATTCACACATGCAAACATCCACAAATCCACACATGCACACATCCACACATTGACACATCCACACATCCACACATGCACACATGCGCACATCCACACATCCACACATCCACACATCGACACATCCACACATCCACACATGCACACATCCACACATGCACACATCCACACATGCACACATCCACACATGCACACATCCACACATGCACACATCCACACATCCACAAATCGACACAGCCACACATCCACACATCGACACATCCACACATCCACACATCCACACATGCACACATGCGCACATCCACACATCCACACATCCACACATCGACACATCCACACATCCAAACATCCACACATCCACAAATCCACACATGCACACATCCACACATCGACACATCTACACATCCACACATCCACACATCCACACATGCACACCTGCGCACATCCACACATCCACACATGCACACATCCACACATCCACACATCCACACATGCACTCATCGACACATCCACACATCCACACATGCAAACATCCACAAATCCACACATGCACACATCCACACATTGACACATCTACACATCCACACATCCACACATCGACACATTCACACATCCACACACCCACACATGCACACCTGCGCACATCCACACATCCACAAATCGACACAGCCACACATCCACACATCGACACATCCACACATCCACACATACACACATCGACACATCCACAAATCAACACATTCACACATTCACACATCCACACATACACACATCCACACTTCGACACTTCCACACATCCACAAATCCACATATCCACACATCCACACATCCACACATCCACACATCCACACATGCACACATCCACAAATCGACACATCCACACATCGACACATCCGCACATGCACACATGAACACACGCGCTCATGCACACATGCACACATGCGCACATCCACACATCGACACATTCACACATCGACTCATCGACACATCGACACATCCACTCATGCACATATGCACACATGCACACATGCACACATCGACACATCCACAAATCGACACATTTGCACATGCACACACACGCACATGCACACATGCACACACGCGCACATGCACACATGCGCACATCCACACATGCACACATCCACACATGCACACATCCATACATCGATACAACCCCACATCCACACATCAACACATCCACACATCGACACATCCACACATCGACTCATCGACACATCCACTCATGCACACATGCACACATGCGCACATGCACACATCGACACATCCACACATCGACACATCCGCACATGCACACTTGCACACACGCGCACATGCACACATGCGCACATGCACACTCGCGCACATGCACACATCCACACTTGCACACATGCGCACATCCACACATCCACACATGCACACATGCGCAAATGCGCACATGCACACATCCACACATTCACACATGCACACATCAACACATCCACACATCAACAAATTCACACATCAACAAATCCACACATCCACTCATGCACATATGCACACATCCACACATCCACACATCCACACATCCACACATGCGCACATCCACACAAGCACACATCCACACATGCACACATCCACACATCGACACATCCACACATGCACACATCCACACATCGACACATCCCCACATCCACACATCGACACATCCACACATCCACATATCCACACATCCCCACATCGACTCATCGACACATCGACACATCCACTCATGCACATATGCACACATGCACACATCCACACATCGACACATCCACACATGCACACATCCACATATCTACACATCCCCACATCCACACATCGACACATCCACACATCCACACATCCTCACATCGACTCATCGACACATCGACACATGCACACATCCACACTTGCACACATGCGCACATCCACACATGCACACATGCGCAAATGCGCACATGCACACATCCACACATTCACACATGCACACATGCGCACATCCACACATCCAAACATGCACACATCCATACATCGATACAACCCCACATCCACACATCAACACATCCACACATCGACACATCCACACATCGACTCATCGACACATCCACCCATGCACACATGCACACATGCGCACATGCACACATCGACACATCCACACATCGACACATCCGCACATGCACACATGCACACATGCATACATCGACACATCCACACATCGACACATCCGCACATGCACACACGCGCACATGCACACATCCACACTTGCACACATGCGCACATCCACACATGCACACATGCACACATCCACACATTCACACATGCACACATGCGCACATCCACACATCCAAACATGCACACATCCATACATCGATACAACCCCACATCCACACATCAACACATCCACACATCGACACGTCCACACATCGACTCATCGACACATCCACCCATGCACACATGCACACATGCGCACATGCACACATCGACACATCCACACATCGACACATCCGCACATGCACACATGCACACATGCATACATCGACACATCCACACATCGACACATCCGCACATGCACACACGCGCACATGCACACATCCACACTTGCACACATGCGCACATCCACACATGCACACATGCGCAAATGCGCACATGCACACATCCACACATTCACACATGCACACATGCGCACATCCACACATCCAAACATGCACACATCCACACATCCACACATCAACACATCAACACATCCACACATCAGCAATTCCAAACATCCACACTTCCACACATGCACAAATGCGCACATGCACACATTCACACATACGCACATGCACACTTGCACACCTGCACACATGCACACATCGACACATCCACATATGCTCTCATCGACACATCCACACATCCACACATACGCACATGCACACTTGCACACACGCGCACATGCACACATGCGCACATCCACACATCTACACATGCACACATGCACACATGCACACATCCACACATCCACACAACCACAAATCCACATATCCACACATCCACACAACCACACATCCACACATCCACTCATGCACACATCCACACATCGATACATCCACACATCCACACATCCACAAATCGACACATTCACACATCCACACATCCACAACATCCACACATCCACAAATCCATACACCCACACATCCACACATGCAAACATGCACACATCCACATATGCATACATCTTCTCATGCACACATCCACACATCGACAGATCCACACATCGACTTACCCACACATCCACAAATCGACACATTCACACATCCACACATCCACTCATCCACACATGCACACATACACACATCCACACATGCGCACATTCACACATCCACACATCCACACATCGACACATCCACGCATCCACGCATCCACATATCGACACATCCACACATCCACAAATCGACACATTCACACATCCGCACATCAACAGATCGACACATCCACAGATCCACAAATCCACACATCCACACATCCATTCATCAACACATCCACAAATGCACACATGCGCACACGCACACATGC
This sequence comes from Chloromyia formosa, assembly GCA_964017055.1. Taxonomy (NCBI): domain Eukaryota; kingdom Metazoa; phylum Arthropoda; class Insecta; order Diptera; family Stratiomyidae; genus Chloromyia; species Chloromyia formosa. The sequence continues at coordinate 71,517,370 of OZ024814.1, forward strand.
GCACGTGTGAACATGCACACTTGCACACAGGCACACATCGACACATCCACACATGCACATATGCACACATCCACACCTGCACACATCCACACATCCACACATCAACAAATCCACACATCCACACATGCACACATGCGCACATGCACACTTGCACACATGCAAACATCGACACATCCAAACATGCACACATCCACACGTCCACACATCAAAAAATTCACACATCAACAAATCCACACATCCACTCATGCACATATGCACACATCCACACATCCACACATCCACACATGCGCACATCCACACATGCACACATCCACACATGCACACATCCACACATCGACACATCCACACATGCACACATCCCCACATCGACTCATCGACACATCGACACATCCACTCATGCACATATGCACACATGCGCACATGCACACATGCACACATGCACACATCGACACATCCACACATCGACACATCCGCACATGCACACATGCACACACGTGCACATGCACACATCCACACATGCACACATGCGCACATCCACACATCCACACATCCACACATGCACACATGCGCAAATGCGCACATGCACACATCCACACATCCACACATGCACACATCAACACATCCACACATCAACAAATCCACACATCAACAAATCCACACATCCACTCATGCACATATGCACATATGCACACATCCACACATGCGCACATCCACACATGCACACATCCACACATGCACACATCCGCACATCGACACATCCACACATGCACACATCCACACATCGACACATCCCCACATCCACACATCGACACATCCACACATCCACACATCCCCACATCCACACATCCACACATGCACACATCAACACATCCACACAACGAATCATCGACACATCGACACATCCACTCATGCACACATGCGCACATGCACACATCGAAACATCCACATATCGACACATCCGCACATGCACACCTGCACACATGCACACATGCGCACATCCACACTTCCACACATGCACACATGCACACATACGCACATCCACACATCCACACATGCACACATCAACACACCCACACATCAACAAATCCACACATCCACACCAGTGGCGTGGCGTCCATGGAAGCAAGGGAAGCATTGCTTCCCTTATATTTGGCGATTGGTGGAAAATTTTCTAAATAATTTTTTCTGAATCGCGCAAAAAAGTCGCGAAAAAAACTCTTCGGCACAGTCCATGTAAATAAAAGTTCCAAAGAAACTAATCGCGAATATCTTACACAGCCGAATTGGTAACACCGCGAAAACCACCACACCACACCAAGAAGAAGACACATGGAAGCATATCAAAATTTGCATCTATGAGCGTTTATTTTTTTCCCCAGTAAACCTACTGTGTCGCGATAAAAAAAAATTCACGTACACGGTAGGTTGGAAGCACTCAGGAATTTGCTTCCAAGTTCCCCTCACATGTAGTAGAGGAAATTCTTGCCTGCAGCAGAGCTGCTGGCGCATGGACGCTGGGGAACTTTTCTTCCCATTTCCTCTTTGTTCGTATTTTCTTGTGGACTGAAAATATTTGCTGTGCTGCAATGCGTATGTGATGTGCTATATGAGTTTCACAAGGGTTACCAGAGTAGGATAGGAATTGAATTGTGGAAAAAGTTTCGATTTGAAATATAATGGCTTCATGGTTAAAAATTATTATTGGTAAATTCGAGAAGAAGTGATTTCGCATAGAATTATTAGTGTATACGAGTATTAGTAAGAGACGAACTCAATTATAGGGATATTTATGCATATTTCAATAACTTATATCTAATCGAAAACCATTTAACGGAAAATTCCAAGAAAAAATAAGTGGGAGATGGTAATACTGCCTCAAGTCATTGACGTCACAAGGAATTGAATGAGCCGTTAAATTTAAAACTCATTTGCTCTAGTGTAGTGCTTTAGTGTAGTGCGATTTGTGTGCTTTTTGTTGGTGAAAAGGTGAAGGGGTTTTTTAATCGGTCTAGGTGCTTATAATTGCTTATAGTGTTTTGATTTGTTTTTAAAGTAGCATGGATCAATATTGTGTTGTTGATAATCTTTTTCGATTGTCTTTTGGATCTCGATCTTTCGCAGAAAAAAAGACATTATCGAAAAGGGTCGACCGAAACCGATTTTGGAAATTGTTTCTAAAACAAAAAGATGTACTAGGCATTTTACTGCTAAGATTTATGAAGATACGGAATGGATTACCGGTTGTAAGACCAAGCAAAAATTATTTTGTTGGCCATGCTTGTTATTTTCAAATGATTCAAATGTTTGGCGAACTACCGGGTTTTGTGACTTAAATAATTTACATAAAGCTGTGGACAGGCATGGTACGAAAAGCGTTGATCATTTAAAGTCAGTACTTCTTCTTTCCAAGTTCGGTTCCGGTCCTAGAATTGAAGAATTATTAAGTAGCCAACATAGATCTTGAATAATATTGCACAATGAGAAAGTTTCGAAAAATCGAGATATACTAAAAATGCTAATTGACGTTGTGTGCCATTTAGGATGTCAAGAACAGGCATTTCGTGGTCACAATGAAAATGTGAATTCTTGCAATAGGGGAAATAACGTTGAACTTTTAAATCTTTTAGCTAAATATAATCCGGACTTGCGAGCTCACTTGGAGCAAGCGACTGTTTTTTCCGGAATATCAAATTATATTCAAAACGATCTCATTAGTAGCATTTCTAAAATTTTATTAAAACAGATTTATAATGAAATTCAGCAAACTAAATTTATAGCAATAATATTAGATGAAACAACCGATGTTTCATGTCGTTCTCAACTCTCAACAACCTTTCGTTACATTACTCCTTCCGGTGAGGTTAAAGAAACTTTCATAACTTTTACAGATATTTCTGATGATCAGACTGCGTCGCGTTTATTTGACCATGTTTTAGATGTTGTTCAAAAATTCAATTGCGGTAACAAACTTATTTGTCAAAGCTATGACGGGGCTTCGGTAATGTCTGGTAAAATAACTGGATTACAAACACGTGTAAAGGATGTGTATAAAAACGCAATATATATTCATTGCTTCGCTCATCGGTTAAATTTAGTTTTATCTAAATCATGCGATAAAATACGCGAATGTCGAATTTTTTTTCAATCTATTACTTGTTTTTCAACATTTTTTAATCATTCAACGAAGAGAACAGTTGCACTAGATTTATTCCTCAAAAAAAGGCTTCCAAAATTAGCTCCAACACGTTGGACTTTTAATGGTCGATTAGTTTTAACCATTTTTGATAATTTAGATCAATTAAAAGAACTCTTTGAATATATCATTGAAAATGAGAGTGGAAAGTGGGATGGCGAGACCGTTAATAGCGCAAGGGGACTTCTTGTTTTACTTACAGATTTTCAGTTTGTTTTCCTGCTCAATGTTTTTTCTAAAAATTTTCCACAAACCGACGTACTTTTCGATATATTTCAAAGTAAACAAACTGATATAATGTACTGCATTCAAAAAATTACAGATTTTGAAAATCAACTTCAATCGTTAAGAAATAGTTTCACGGAAATTTGGACCCAAACCACATCTATTTGCGAAACTCCACAACGCCGGAAAAAAGCCAGGTGCCTTGTTGACAGTAATGAAAATGTTGAACTATTCTTTACACGTATTTATGTCGAAATTATAGATAATATTACCGCAGAAATAAATTCAAGATTTTCATCCTTAGCAAGTTTCACATTTTTAAACCTATTAGATTCTTCTAAATTTAACCAATATTTGAAAACATTTCCGGACAATCTTTTACTAAATTTAACTAAAACTTATGCTGATATATTTGACCATATTTCATTAAAGACTGAACTCATTGTGCTTTATTCTGATTCTGATTTGCAGGGAAAATCTTTTCAAGGTATTTTTAACTATTTAATTAATAACAAATTAAAAGATAGCTTCACACAATTTTATAAATTAATATGTTTAGTTTTAACATTACCAGTAACCAGTGCGTCCGCAGAGCGCAGTTTTTCTTGCTTAAAAAGGATTAAAACGTATCTTAGAAATTGTACAGGCGAACAACGGCTTAGCGACTTGGCAATAATGTCAATTGAAAAGGTTTTCCTTAAATCATGTTTGTGTGAGCAAAGTTTTTATACAGATATTATAGATGAATTCGCAAAAAAAGAAAGACGAATAGAATTAAATTACAAATAATAGTATGTACGGATCTTATTATTTATTTTGACTTGTAATATATTTATTGCCCAATTATTATTATTTTATTTTACTCACTAACTGTGATTTTTTAAATAGTAAATAGTTGAATTATTTTTAATTTTTATTGTATTGTTATTGTTTTTATTATTCAAATTTTGATTCGCTGAACATGATTACTTTTTTTATGAGTGTATGGATATTTATTTTGCAATTTTTTTGCTATTGTTGTTATTGTTATAGTAGTTCTAATAATTCGAATATGCTTTATTTATATACTTATAGTTACAGCTTTGCTTTTTTGATAAGTCTACCAACATATAATTTTTACAATTATTTATTTAAAAGTAAATTATTATATATTGGTAGCATGGGAATTAAAATGCTGATAAAATACAGTATACCTACTCTCACGTCCCCGTTCGTGATTCCTGGGTGCTTTTATATTAGAAATGTTAAAAGTAGCTAACGAGAGGGGTTCAATTAATACGCAGTAAATTTGTGGAAAGCATAATAATAGTAAATTTGTAATACCAATTGCTTCCCCTAGTTGAATTATCACGCCACGCCACTGATCCACACATGCACAAATGCGCACATGCACACATTCGCACATGCGCACATGCAGACTTGCACACTTGCACACATGCTCACATCGACACATCCACACATGCACATTTGCACACATCCTTACATCCACACATGCACACATCCACACATGCACTCATCGACACATCCTCACATCCACACATGCACACATCCAAAAATCCACACATGCACACATCCACACATTGACACATCCACACATCGACACATCCGCACATGCACACATGCACACACGCGCACATGCACACATGCACACATGCGCACATCCACACATCCACACATGCTGTATTAGGGATCGCTTGATAATAATTCTTAAATTATTACCTATCTCTGTGGATCCTTTGCAAACCTTCGAAAAGAAATTGCAGTATGACAAAACAACAATAAACGATACAAGCTGTATACGTTATAATAATGTAATGTGTTTATTGAACATGATTGATTTCTTTATATTTACAAATATCACTTACGTTGCTATTGATGGTTATTGACTTTAGTAAAATAGAATGCTGACAATAAGTTCAAAGGTATTGATCAGTTAACAAGAATTAATAAGTATGAGTACAAAGTACAAGTACAAGGTATTGATTGGTTATTTTTATCATGTTTGCAAATTCGTATTTGCACGTTACAATAATTTACAATTATAGAAGCAATTATTTGAACAATTGATTTTACAATGTTTTAGCTTAAACATACCGCCCACCAAGAACTATTAGTTCTTAAATATCTAGAAGGTGCTTATGAATCTTATTACAATCAAATACCTAATTCTATCAGAATACATATAAGTTCTTAGTACAAGATTGATTAAGCTTATCATATTTGAGTACTAGTTTACATGATTTTTTCTACAATTCAAATTAAAGGCTCCATGTACGAAAACAACACAATTTTATGAAATTATTGGTTTTAAACCTGGGATTCTTCTTGGTTTACATCTTTTGGGCTTGGGTCATACCATTTAGCTTGACATTTCGCATTTATAGATTTTACATATATTAATTTTTTAAATATGATGAATGAAATTCCTAAAATTACAATAATTGTTAGCCCAGTGATTCCAGAAGTTAATAGTGCTACATGGTGTGGATGAAGTTCCCTCCAAGAAGTCGTCGTCAAATGATGCTGAGACTCTTCAGATTGTCTAACGAGGTCTGAAAACGACTCTGAAGAACTTATAATTCCCACAGTCTTCAACGTTTGAATATGACCGGGTTCCAAGGACTTAATTAACGGTTTTGGCTTAGAGAAAACTTCCATAACATCGCTGTACTCTTGTCGCTCTGCAGACAAGATCAATTCTTTAGTGATTATTACACATTCTGGGGGTACTGATAAGACGCCTGTTCCATTTAAGATAATTTGGCGACGGGTCCCATTACAAATTGAATCGGCAGATTCAGATTTTGGTGCTGTAAACATCCATTTACTTCCTTCATGGAGTTGATTCCACAGGGTAAAATTTAACTTGAAAGTCTGAACTGGACAAGTTATACTTTCATGCAAGTCGAATATTTCATTTAAAAGGCAATCTGGTTTGGTTCGCATATCAAATAATGAATTTAGTGCAGTGACGTATAAATGATTGTCAATTCTAAGACTTTGTTTAAATGATTGTTCAGATATTTTATAATAAAGTTGATGATCAAAATTTATCCCAATAATATCTGCTGACACCGCAGCAATGGCGAAAATGTTGTCGTGTTGATATTCTGGAATTGCAGTAGCCTTCACTAAATCATATGTGAAAATATCAGTGATTGGTAAATGTCCAACAATAGAAATCTCATCCGACGTACTTTGGACCTCCATATTGCCTATCATTCTGTGTAATACTTGCAAAGAAGGTGAAATGATCGATTCGGTTTTGTTAATAATTTGTAACAATTCGTTTGGTTTAACTATACCAAAAATGTTATATTGAGAGTAAATCGCGTTGAAAAGCTCTTTTTATTTTTTATTAATTTCCTCTAAATAGTTCAAAGCTCGTTGGTATGTTCCAAGAAATTGAACGTTAATTTTATTATGGTCTGTTGCAATGTACCACTGGTTGAACTGGTTGACACGTTTTATGGTGTCTGTTAGTTTATCGTTAAATCTGTTCAATTGGTTCCTTATTCTTGTATCAGTAACGTTCAGTGTTTGAGTAGCTTTAAGGAGAATTTTGGAGTTGTGACCCATAGTGCGTATAAGTGTCTTTTGATTGACCGATAAATCTTCTACATCGTGATATATTTCATCATTAACCCCGAATAATGCAGTCAGAACATTACCGAACAATCCACGTTTCACACGTTGTTTTGTGAAACGTATGATATTAAGTTTGTGTAGGATTTCATCATAAAGTTCACCAAGATGTTGATTCAAATCCGTACAATGAATTTCATTAGTTATTGATGAACCGGAAGCGCATAACTTCTTCATGTCGGATAGAACTGCCTTAGCACTAGATTCGTCATTGTCAAAGTTTTTCCAAGGAACCGTGACTCTAACGTTCAAGAAACCTTTGATCATATGGGCTTCACCAATATTCTCGACATAAAATCCACTGTTTAAAGCGGTAATGTTCACGAGGGCTTCCGTGGGTGTAGCAAAAATGGTCAGAATTATGCTGAATAGTATAGTAGGAAAATACATTTTCCCGTGATTTGAAATTGTGAGACCCTTTCTCTTTGAGCCTCGAGCCGTCTGTTGATCTCTCATACAATTGTCTTCCTTATCCTTCTCATTTGTTTCGGATTCATCGTTTTCTATAATAGGCAATGGGCATAACTTCACAACTGATCGTTTCGTTATGTTCCCTCGTAATTTGATAGTTGCTACTCTAACTAAATTATCAGCTCCAGGTGAAACATCTATGATTCTTGCAAGCGGCCACTTGGTTGATGGACAATTTTCTTCTTTCACCAGAACTAATTGGCCAACCTTGAAATTTTGATGTTGTTTCAACCACTTGGGGCGCTTTTGAAGCTTTGTTAAATACTCTTTGTGCCACCTTTCCCAAAAATCTGCAGATAGGCGCTGTACCAATTTCCATTTATTTCGTAAATGGCCTTTATCTGGCATAGTTTCAGGAACAGCTGTGAGTGATTCACCTATTAAAAAATGTCCCGGAGTCAACGCTTCATCATCATTGATATCGTTACTAACGGGTGCCAATGGACGACTGTTGAGGCAGGCTTCAATTTGGGCCAGCAAAGTATACATCTCTTCCACATTTAATTTTGTGTCCCCAATAGTGCTAGTAAGGTGCCTTTTTACAGACTTAACACCTGCCTCCCATAAGCCACCAAAGTGCGGGCTGTATGGAGGATTAAAGTGCCAATTAATGCCATCGTTGGCTATATATTCCTGAGCTTCGCGCATCATCAAATCAAATTCCCTTTTTAATTCCTTGTTTGCACCAACAAAGTTTGTTCCAAAGTCTGTATACATGTCTTTGCATAAGCCTCTCCTTGAAACAAATCTTTTAATTGCAGCTATACATGCAGTTGATGTAAGATCACTTACCAACTCTAGATGTATCGCTTTAGTTGAAAGGCATACAAATAGCGCAATATAAGCCTTCATTGTTTTCGCGCCTCTACCACTGGACCATTTAACAGTTAATGGTCCTGCGAAGTCCAGTCCTGAAGAAGTCGGAAGCAGGTGACACATTTATGAATGCATGATTTCACTAAGTTCTGAACGCGTAAAATCCAGAATTCTTGTCTCGTTGCCGAAACGACTACTTGATTCGAGCCATGTAAAGTCTTAAATTGGAAGTGGGCTACTATCAGTTTCGCTAAATTACATTCTGACGAAATTATTATAGGATGTTTTTTCCCAAGGGGAAGATCTGCTTTCTGTAGACGCCCGCCCACCCTGAGGATCCCCTCAGAATCAAGAAACGGAGAAAGTTGTATCAATTTAGATGATCCTTTCAATATTTTGTTTTTCCTGAGACTGTGTATTTCTTCTCGAAAATACAGCATTTGCGAGATTTTTACACATGTATACAATGCATGTTTCAATTCATCACTTGTCAAGAAGGATGGTCGGTTTCTCTGGCCAAATCGTTTGCAATAAGCAACAACTCTTAAAAGTTTAGTATAACTAGAAAACCGGGTGAGTATTTCGGCGTCAGTTTGAATTTCTGCCGCTGATACCGAAATATCTTGTTCAACGATACTATTTCTTGGTGCCATATCTATTACCCATTGACGCAAGAAGTCAGGGCCGTTCCACTATAGAATATTATTCATAAGCTGGGAAGGATAAATTCCCCTAGAAGCAATGTCGGCAGGATTATCGTTTGATTGAACATGGCTCCACTGTGTGACATTAGTGTACGCCTGAATCTCACTGACTCTATTCGCAATGTACGTCTTCCAGCGAGATGGGTGACCAGCAATCCAATCAAGGACCACTGTTGAATCCGACCAGTAATGGATTAGTTCAATATTTTTTCCAATCAAAGCTTCTCGTACCTGCTGCATCAGTTTAACGAGCATTAATGCAGTACACAATTCCAGTCTTGGAATCGACTGTGATCTTAACGGCGCCACTTTTGTTTTTGCTGCAAGCAAATAAGCTTGTGGTACAGGACCATTTAACGTTCTCGCATAAACCACAGCAGCCATAGCTTTTTCAGAAGCATCCGCAAAGCCGTGTAATTGGATTAAATCCTCCTTTGAGGATCCAATCCACCTAGGTACTCGAATTTTTTCTAAAGTTTTTAATGATTTCGAGAACTGATCCCATCTCACTTGCTGATCTTCTGTAAGTTTGTCATCCCAATCAAGCTTAGACAACCATAGTTCCTGTATGAAAATTTTTCCAATCACAATGGTAGGCTGCAGCCATCCTAAAGGATCAAATAATTTTGCAATATTGGATGTTACTGATCTCTTAGTTGGACTAACAGCCATAGTGGTTGGAGTAGCTATAGTGAATTGGAAGAAATCGTTCAACGGATGCCATTCTAAACCGAGGGCCTTTACCGTGTCCGGTAACTGAATGTTTAATGGGTTGCAGGTTCCACGTTCTTCCATAGGAATTTGTGACATCATTTCCTCGTTATTGGAAATCCATTCCCTTAGGTTGAAACCTCCCATTTTCAATAACTCCACTAATTTTCTTTGTAGCTCGGTAGCCTCCTCTACAGTATCGGTTCCTGTCAGAAAATCATCTACATAGAAATCCTCTTCCAAATATTTTGTATACTTGGTGTATTTGGATTGCTCATTACAAGCCAATTGCTTCAAAGTCCTTGTCGACATAAATGGAGCACAGGATGTACCAAAAGTTAAGGTTTTCAAGCGGTAATGCTTGATAGGAGATGATTCAAATGGACGCCATACAATTCGTTGGAAATCCGTGTCTCTTGAATCGACGATAATCTGCCTGTACATCTTCTCGATGTCAGCATTTACAGCAATTTTATGTGTTCTCCATCTAAGTAAAATGTTTACTATGGAGTCTTGGATTGTCGGACCAACCAAAAGAATGTCATTCAACGCCTTTCCCGAAGAAGTTTTATGCGATGCATCGAAAACGGCGCGAACCTTAGTAGTTGTGCTATGTTCCTTTATTACTGCATGATGTGGCATGTAATAGGATGGCTTCCAATGTATTTCCTCGGCGGGCACCTCCTCCATATGACCCAATACGAGATATTCATTCAAACACTTATTATAGTGTTTTTGAAGTTCTGGTTTTTTCATCAAACTTTTCTCAAGTCGATCGTACCTAATAATCGCATCTACAACGGATGGAGCAAGAGTTACTCGTGGCTCTTCCTTAAATGGAAGCCGCACAATGAAATTACCATTTTCGCTGCGAACAGTGTTTCGTAGGTAGTGTTCTTCAGCTTGGCTCTCTTCTTCAGTTAAAATCTTAGATGACGGCAATTCTTCTTGTTCCCAAAACTGACGAATTTGATTGTTAAGTTCAGTGTTGCTCACCAAACTTACAATCTTGCTTGTATCACAAGTTGATGTAGGCCCAGAAAGTATCCACCCAATTCTTGTCTTCTGTGCGGTTGGAGTACCACGGCGTAGACCGGTTAATACTAAATAGCCATAGATATCAGCACCTAGGAGGATATCAATTTTAGAAGGGAAGTCGAAATTAGGATCAGCCAAGTCGATTTTAGATACTTTTAGCTCACTGCTAACGTCTACTGGTGTGTTTGGCAAGGGACTCACTATTTTACCCAACACCAATGCCATCACATTAAATGTTTTATCGGCCCATTTTTCTCGCATTTCGAGGTCAATTCGGCCTCTTGTGACCTTTGTTGACTCACCGATACCAGATACCACAAATCTACCATCTGATCTATTCAATCCCAATATTTTAACAGCTTCTTCTGTTATGAAAGAATTTTGAGACCCTTGATCTATAAGAGCTCTCAATTCCACAAAATCACCACAATAATTCTTCACCTTAAGAATTGCTGTTGCCAGCAGAATATTACACAATTTTTTGTTACTGTGATTACATTGAGTTACCTTTGAATCGGCATATTCCTCACGATTGGTGAACTTTTTTTCTTCTATTTTATTTGCCCTTGATTCATTACCGATATGTAAAGTTGTATTGTGCCGTTTATCGCACTTTTTGCATCGTTTTTTCGACTTGCATTCATAGACTTTATGGTCTTTGCTTAGGCAGTTAAAGCATAACCCTTTTTCTTTAACAAACCCTCTTTTATCTTCCAATGAAAGTTTGTTAAAATTGGAACACTCGAAAAGCTTATGATTGTCCTTGCATTTAGGACAGGTTTGCTTTTTCGTGCTAGCGATGTTTACTGCAATTGCCTTTGTTTTGCTGCTTTGGGTCTGAGAAGCATTCAATGCTTCCAGAATGGTAAATTTCTCACAAATAAATTTAAGAAATTGTGTTAGCTTGGGCACGTCATTTGATGCCCCAATATGTTTCTGCCATTCCTTTCGAGACTCGGGATCTAATTTATTGTTTAAAATAAAGACCGCCAATAAATCGAAAGAATCGACTTTGAGTGTCTCAAAAGTAGTCAGAAGCTGGTTGGTTGTATCCAACATTCGCTTCAGACCAGTGCGATCATCGGGTTTACAAATACCAATCTCCCAAAAGTGTTTTAAACTTTCCTGGGCGATCGCACGATTGTTGTCGAATCGGTCTGTCAGCAATTTCCATCCATGCATGTAATTGGACTCCGTGATTGACAAATGTTCAATAACTTTCAATGCATCTTCTTTGAGGGAACTTCTCAAGTATTGCAATTTCTGCACATTGCTTATTTGCACATTGTCGTGCACCATGTTTTTATAAAGATCCTTAAACGAGAACCACTTTCCATACTTCCCATCAAAAGTGGGAATTTTTATTCTCTCTAATTTTAAGGAATCGTTGGGTGGTTGTTGTACCCTATCTACAACAACGTTAGTAATACCCCCTCGAAATTCTTTTAGCTTTTGCTTAAACAGTGTGTAGTACTCTACATACTGGTTCTCAGTCTCCTCATATTCCAATAAGTATTCGTTCAACAATTCAGAGTTGTGGGCCCACTGTTGATGTGTCGCAAGGTGTGATACTTCGCACTTCTTCCACGCATCTTGAATTCGCTCAATACGAACTTCAAAATACTCAGCGGAAATATGCCTCTTAGCACCATCTTTTTTAAAGTTATCAGTTACCTTTTTAACTCCCTCCAGGTTGAGTTTTTGAATTTGTCCTGGGTTGTACGTCATTTTCGTTTACTTCACGCACGGTAATTTGTTCCCCACGTTCAAGTCCAAAAGGCTGAAGGTATAGATGAGCCTTGTCAAGATGTAGGTGTGCCACCAACAACAATGCTGATCGCTTCGAAGTCGTCAATCAAAATCCTACTTCCGCAACGCAGTGGCCAAGAAGACCAATGATGTAAGCTCCGGAACGTCGCTTCCGCAAATCCACTGTACTAGTTGACGAAACCCGCAGGATGAGACAAGAATTCCAACAATGTGTACCAGCTGCCAAAATCCAAACGATGAGCCAAGAACTCCGCAAATATGTGCTAGCTGCTACACGAAATCCAACCGATGAGGCGAGAACTCCGCCAATATATTCGAGCTGCTACACGAAATCCAAACGACGAGACGAGAACTCCGCCAATATATTCGAGCTGCTACACAAATCCAAAGATGAGCACTGACTTCCACAAGTACTGGTAGTGTCTTCAAATCCACAAACTCTAAGTCCAGCTCCAAGTGCAGGTATCTCCAAATGTTCCCAATGAATATTCTCCACAACTCGCTTGGCTATCGATGAACCAAAAAATGATTCCAAGTCCACGAAAAAATGTATGCAGCGACCTGTGGATGGCTCGACGGACCAAAAAATGTATTAGGGATCGCTTGATAATAATTCTTAAATTATTACCTATCTCTGTGGATCCTTTGCAAACCTTCGAAAAGAGATTGCAGTATGACAAAACAACAATAAACGATACAAGCTGTATACGTTATAATAATGTAATGTGTTTATTGAACATGATTGATTTCTTTATATTTACAAATATCACTTACGTTGCTATTGATGGTTATTGACTTTAGTAAAATAGAATGCTGACAATAAGTTCAAAGGTATTGATCAGTTAACAAGAATTAATAAGTATGAGTACAAAGTACAAGTACAAGGTATTGATTGGTTATTTTTATCATGTTTGCAAATTCGTATTTGCACGTTACAATAATTTACAATTATAGAAGCAATTATTTGGACAATTGATTTTACAATGTTTTAGCTTAAACACATGCACACATCAACACATCAACACATCAACACATCCACACATCAACAAATCCACACATCCACACATGCACTCATCCACAAATCCACACATCCACACATCAACAAACCCACACATCCACACATCCACACATACACACATGCACTCTTGCACACATGCGCACATGCGCACATGTACACATGCAAACATCGACACATCCAAACATGCACAAATCCACACGTCCACACATCCACTCATCGACACATCCACTCATCGACTCATCGAAACATCGACACATCCACTTATGCACACATGCACACATCGACACATCCATACATCGACACATTCACACATCGACTCATCGACACATCGACACATCAACACATCCACACATCAACAAAACCACACATCCACACATCCACACATGCACTCATCCACAAATCCACACATGCACACATCCACACATCGACACATTCACACATCGACTCATCGACACATCGACACATCCACTCATGCACACATGCACACATGCGCACATGCACACATCGACACATCCACACATCCACAAATCGACACATTCACACATCCACACATCCACAACATCCACAAATCCACACATCCACAAATCCATACACCCACACATCCACACATGCAAACATGCACACTTGCACACATGCACACATCGACACATCCACACATGCACACATGCACACATGCACACATGCACACATCCACACATGCACACATCCTCACATCCACACATCAACAAATCCACACATCCACACATCGACACACCCGCACATGCACACATGCACACACGCGCACATGCACACATGCACACACGCGCACATGCACACATGCACACATCCACACATCAAAGCATCCACACATGCACACACGCGCACATGCACACATGCACACATGCGCACATCCACACATCCACACAAGCACACATCCACACATCCACACATCGGCACATTCACACATCGACTCATCGACACATCGACACATCCACTCATGCACACATGCACACATGCGCACATGCACACATCGACATATCCACACATCGACACATCCGCACATGCACACACGCGCACATGCACACATGCCCACATGCGCACATCCACACATCCACAAATGCACACATCCACACATCCACACATCAACACATCAACACATCCACACATCAACAAATAAAAACATCCACACTTCCACACATGCACAAATGCGCACATATTCGCACATGCGCACATGCACACTTGCACACTTGCACACATGCACACATCGACACATGCACACATCCACACATCGACACATTCACACATCCACAAATCGACACATTCACACATCCACACATCCACAACATCCACATATCCACACATCCACAAATCCATACACCCACACATCCACACATGCAAACATGCACACATCCACACATGCACACATGCGCTCATCCACATATGCATACATCCACTCATGCACACATCCACACATCGACACATCCACACATCGACACATCCACACATCGACTTACCCACTCATCCACAAATCGACACATTCACACATCCACACATCCACAAATGCACACATCCACACATGCGCACATCCACACATGCGCACATCCACACATGCACACATCCACACATGCACACATCCACACATGCGCACATCCAAACATCCACACATCCACACATCCACACATCCACACATCCACACATCCACACATCGACACATCCACGCATCCACACATCCACACATCGACACATCCACACATCCCCAAATCGACACATTCACACATCCGCACATCCACAGATCGACACATCCACACATCCACAAATCCACTCATCCACACATCCATTCATCAACACATCCACAAATGCGCACACGCACACATGCGCCCTTGCGCACATGCACACTTGCACACATGCACACATCGAGACATCCACACATGCACACATGCACACATGCACACATCCACACATCCACACATCCACACATGCACACATACACACATCCACACATCAACAAATCCACACATCCCGACATCCACACATGCGCATATGCACACATGCGCACATGCGCACATGCACACTTGCAAACATGCAAACATCGACACATCCAAACATGCACACATCCACACGTCCACACATCCACACATCCACACATCCACACATCGACTCATCGACACATCGTCACATCCACTCATGCACATATGCACACATGCGCACATGCACACATGCACACATCGACACATCCACACATCGACACATCCGCACAAGCACACATGCACAAACGCGCACATGCACACATTCACACATGCACACATGCGCACATCCGCACATCTACACATGCACACATGCGCAAATGCGCACATGCACACATCCACACATCCACACATCCACACATCCACACATGCACACATCAACACATCCACACATCAACAAATCCACACATCAACAAATCCACACATCCACTCATGCACATATGCACACATGCGCACATGCACACATCCACAAATGGGCACATCCACACATGCACACATCCACACATGCACACATCCACACATCGACACATCCACACATGCACACATCCACACATCGACACATCCCCACATCCACACATCGACACATCCACACATCCAAACATCCACACATCCCCACATCCACACATCCACACATGCACAATTCAACATATCCACACATCAATAAATCCACAATTCCACACATCCACACATGCACAAATGCGCACATGCACACATTCGCACTTGCGCACATGCACATTTGCACACTTGCACACATGCACACATGCACACATCGACACATCCACACATCGACTCATCGACACATCGACACATCCACTCATGCACACATGCACACATGCGCACATGCACACATCGACACATCCACAAATCGACACATCCGCACATGCACACATGCACACACGCGCACATGCACACATGCACACATGCGCACATCCACACATCCACACATGCACACATCAACACATCCACACATCAACAAATCCACACATCAACAAATCCACACATCCACTCATGCACATATGCACACATGCGCACATGCACACATCCACACATGGGCACATCCACACATGCACACATCCACACATGCACACATCCACACATCGACACATCCACACATGCACACATCCACACATCGACACATGCACATTTGCAAACATCCTTACATCCACACATGCACACATCCACACATGCACTCATCGACACGTCCACACATCCACACATCCACACATCCACACATGCACACATCCACAAATCCACACATGCACACATCCACACATCGACACATCCACACATCGACACATCCGCACATGCACACATGGACACACGCGCACATGTACGCATGCACACATGCTCATATGCGCACATCCACACATCCACACATACACACATGCACACATCCACACATCCACACATCAACACATCCACACTTCAACAAATCCACACATCCACACATCCACACATGCACACATCCACTCATCCAAAAATCAACACATCCACACATCCACACATGCGCACATGCACACTTGCACACATGCACACATCGAGACATCCCCACATGCACACATCCACACATCCACACATCCACACATCCACACATGCACACATACACACATCCACACATCAACAAATCCACACATCCCGACATCCACACATGCGCATATGCACACATGCGCACATGCGCACATGCACACTTGCAAACATGCAAACATCGACACATCCAAACATGCACACACCCACACGTCCACACATCCACACATCCACACATCCTCACATCGACTCATCGACACATCGTCACATCCACTCATGCACATATGCACACATGCGCATATGCACACATGCACACATGCACACATCGACACATCCACACATCGACACATCCGCACAAGCACACATGCACACACGCGCACATGCACACAACCACACATGCACACATGCGCACATCCGCACATCCACACATGCACACATGCGCAAATGCGCACATGCACACATCCACACATCCACACATGCACACATCAACACATCCACACATCGACAAATCCACACATCAACAAATCCACACATCCACTCATGCACATATGCACACATGCGCACATGCACACATCCACACATGGGCACATCCACACATGCACACATCCACACATGCACACATCCACACATCGACACATCCACACATGCACACATCCACACATCGACACATCCACACATCCACACATGCACACTTCAACACATCCACACATCAATAAATCCACACTTCCACACATCCACACATCAACAAATCCAAACATCCACACATCCACACATACACACATGCACACTTGCACACATGCGCACATGCACACATGCAAACATCGACACATCCAAACATGCACACATCCACACGTCCACACATCCACACATCCACTCATCGACACATCCACACATCGACTCATCGACACATTGACACATAAACTTATGCACACATCCACACTTCCACACATCGACACATTCACACATCCACACATCCACACATGCACACATCCACACATGCACACATGCACACATCCACACATGCACACATCCACACACGCACTCATCGACACATCCACAAATCCACACATACACACATCCACACATCCACAAATCCACACTTGCACACATGCACACATCGACACATGCACACATTCAAACATCGACACATTCACACATCCACAAATCGACACATTCACACATCCACACATCCACAACATCCACATATCCACACATCCACAAATCCATACACCCACACATCCACACATGCAAACATGCACACATCCACACATGCACACATGCGCTCATCCACATATGCATACATCCACTCATGCACACATCCACACATCGACACATCCACACATCGACACATCCACACATCGACTTACCCACACATCCACAAATCGACACTTTCACACATCCACACATCCACACATGCACACATCCACACATGAGCACATCCACACATGCGCACATCCACACATGCACACATCCACACATGCACACATCCACACATGCGCACATCCAAACATCCACACATCCACACATCCACACATCCACACATCCACACATCCACACATCCACGCATCCACACATCCACACATCGACACATCCACACATCCCTAAATCGACACATTCACACATCCGCACATCCACAGATCGACACATCCACACATCCACAAATCCACTCATCCACACATCCATTCATCAACACATCCACAAATGCGCACACTCACACATGCGCACATGCGCACATGCACACTTGCACACATGCACACATCGAGACATCCACACATGCACACATGCACACATCCACACATCCACACATCCACACATGCACACATACACACATCCACACATCAACAAATCCACACATATCGACATCCACACATGCGCATATGCACACATGCGCACATGCGCACATCCACACATCCACACATCAACACATCCACACATCCACACATCCACACATCAACAAATCCACACATCCACACATACACACATACACACATACACACATGCACACTTGCACACATGCGCACATGCGCACATGCACACATTCGCACTTGCGCACATGCACGCTTGCACACTTGCACACATGCACACATCGACTAATCCACACATCGACTCATCGACACATCGACACATCCACTCATGCACACATGCACACATGCGCACATGCACACATCGACACATCCACAAATCGACACATCCGCACATGCACACATGCACACACGCGCACATGCACACATGCACACATGCGCACATCCACACATCCACATATACACACATCGACACATCCGCACATGCACACATGGACACACGCGCACATGTACGCATGCACACATGCTCATATGCGCACATCCACACATCCACACATACACACATGCACACATCCACACATCCACACATCCACACATCCACACATCCACACATCCACACATCCACACATCAACACATCCACACATCCACACATCCACACATCAACAAATCCACACATCCACACATACACACATGCACACTTGCACACATGCGCACATGCGCACATGCACACATGCAAACATCGACACATCCAAACATGCACACATCCACACGTCCACACATCCACACATCCACTCATCGACACATCCACACATCGACTCATCGACACATTGACACATAAACTTATGCACACATGCGCACATGCACAAATGCACACATGCACACATCCACACATCGACACATCCCCACATCCACACATCGACACATCCACACATCCACACATCCCCACATCCACACATCCACACATGCACACATCCACACATCGACACTTCGACACATCCACACAACCACACATCCACACATCGACACATCGACACATCCACACTTCCACACATGGACACATTCACACATCCACACATCCACACATGCACACATCCACACATGCACACATGCACACATCCACACATGCACACATCCACACACGCACTCATCGACACATCCACAAATCCACACATACACACATCCACACATCCACAAATCCACACATGCACACATCCACAAATCCACACATGCACACATCCACACATCGACACATCTACACATCCACTCATCCACACATCCACACATCCACACATGCACACCTGCGCACATCCACACATCCAAACTTGCACACATCCACACATCCACACATCCACACATCCACACATGCACTCATCGACACATCCACACAAGCAAACATCCACAAATCCACACATGCACACATCCACACATCGACACATCTACACATCCACACATCGACACATTCACACATCCACACATCCACACTTGCACACCTGCGCACATCCACACATCCACACATCCACAAATCGACACAGCCACACATCCACACATCGACACATCCACACATCGACACATCCACAAATCGACACATTCACACATTCACACATCCACACGTACACACATCCACACTTCGACACATCCACACATCCACAAATCCACATATCCACACATCCACACATCCACACATCCACACATGCACACATCCACACATCGACACATCCACACATCGACACATCCGCACATGCACACATGAACACACGCGCTCATGCACACATGCACACACGCGCACATGCACACATGCGCACATCCACACATCCACACATCCACACTTCGACACATTCACACATCGACTCATCGACACATCGACACATCCACTCATGCACATATGCACACATGCACAGATGCACACATCGACACTTCCACAAATCGACACATCCGCACATGCACACATGCACACACACGCACATGCACACATGCACACACGCGCACATGCACACATGCACACATGCACACATGCGCACATCCACACATGCACACATCCACACATGCACACATCCATACATCGAAACATCCCCACATCCACACATCCACACATCGACACATCCACACATCGACTCATCGACACATCCACTCATGCACACATGCGCACATGCACACATCGACACATCCACACATCGACACATCCGCACATGCACACATGCACACACGCGCGCAAGCACACCTGCACACATGCGCACATCCACACATCCAAACATGCACACATCCACACATCCACACATCCACACATCAACACATCAACACATCCACACATCAGCAAATCCAAACATCCACACTTCCACACATGCACAAATGCGCACATGCACACATTCGCACATACGCACATGCACACTTGCACACCTGCACACATGCACACATCGACACATCCACACATGCACATTTGCACACATCCTTACATATACACATGCACACATCCACATATGCTCTCATCGACACATCCACACATCCACACATACGCACATGCACACATGCACACACGCGCACAAGCACACATGCGCACATCCACACATCTACACATGCACACATCCACACATCCACACATCCACACATCCACACATCCACAAATCCACAAATCCACATATCCACACTTCCACACAACCACACATCCACACATCCACACAAGCACACATAAACACATCGACACATCCACACATCCACAAATCGAGACATTCACACATCCACACATCCACAACATCCACAAATCCATACACCCACACATCCACACATGCAAACATGCACACATCCACACATGCAAACATGCGCTCATCCACATATGCATACATCTTCTCATGCACACATCCACACATCGACACATCCACACATCGACAGATCCACACATCGACTTAACCACACATCCACAAATCGACACATTCACACGTCCACACATCCACACATCCACACATGCACACATACACATATCCACACATGCGCACATTCACACATCCACACATCGACACATCCACGCATCCACACATCCACATATCGACACATCCACACATCCACAAATCGACACATTCACGCATCCGCACATCAACAGATCGACACATCCACACATCCACAAATACACACATCCATTCATCAACACATCCACAAATGCACACATGCGCACACGCACACATGCGCACATGCGAACATGCACACTTGCACATATGCACACATAGACACATCCACACATGCACACTTGCCACATCCACACCTGCACACATCCACACATCCACACATCAACAAATCCACACATCCACACATGCACACATGCGCATATGCGCACATGCACACTTGCACACATGCAAACATCGACACATCCAAACATGCACACATCCACACGTCCACACATCCACACATCCACACATCGACACATCCACACATCGACTCATCAACACATCGAAACATCCACTCATGCACATATGCACAAATGCGCACATGCACACATGCACACATCGACATATCCACACATCGACTCTTCCGCACATGCACACATGCACACACGCGCACATGCACACATCCACACATGCACACATGCGCACATCCACACATCCACACATGCACACATGCGCAAATGCGCACATGCACACATCCACAAATACACACATGCACACATCAACACATCCACACATCAACAAATCCACACATCAACAAATCCACACATCCACTCATGCACATATGCACACATCCACACATCCACACATGCGCACATCCACAAATGCACACATCCACACATGCACACATCCACACATCGACACATCCACACATGCACACATCCACACATCGACACATCCCCACATCCACACATCGACACATCCACACATCCACACATCCACACATCCACACATCCTCACATCGACTCATCGACACATCGACACATCCACTCATGCACATATGCACACATGCGCACATGCACACATGCACACATGCACACATCGACATATCCACACATCGACACATCCGCACATGCACACATGCACACACGCGCACATGCACACATCCACACATGCACACATGCGCACATCCACACATCCACACATGCACACATGCGCACACGCACACATGCGCACATGCGAACATGCACATTTGCACACATGCACACATGCACACATCGACACATCCACACATGCACACATGCACACATGCACACATCCACACCTGCACACATCCACACATCCACACATCAACAAATCCACATATCCACACATGCACACATGCGCATATGCGCACATGCGCACATGCACACTTGCTCACATGCAAACATAGACACATCCAAACATGCACACATCCACACGTCCACACGTCCACACATCCACACATCCACACATCGACACATCCACACATCCACACATCGACTCATCGACACATCGACACATCCACACATGCACACATCAACACATCAACACATCCACAAATCAACAAATCCACACATCCACACATCCACACATGCACTCATCCACAAATCCACACATCCACACATCAACAAACCCACACATCCACACATACACACATGCACTCTTGCACAGATGCGCACATGCGCATATGAACACATGCAAACATCGACACATCCAAACATGCACACATCCACACGTCCACACATCCATTCATCGACACATCCACTCATCGACTCATCGACACATCGACTCATCCACACATCCACACATCCACACATGCACACATCCACACATGCACTCTTGCACACATGCGCACATGTACACATGCAAACATCGACACATCCCCACATCCACACATCGACACGTCCACACATCCACACATCCACACATCCCCACATCGACACATCCACACATGCACACATCCACACATCGACACATCGACACATCCACACAACCACTCATCCACACATCGACACATCCACACTTCCACACATCGACACTTTCACACATCCACACATCCACACATGCACACATCCACACATGCACACATGAACACATCCACACATCCACACATGCACACATCCACACATGCACTCATCGACACATCCACACATCCACACATCGACACATCCACACATCCACACATCCCCACATCCACACATCCACACATCCACACATCAACAAATCCACACATCCACACATACACACATACACACATGCACACTTGCACACATGCGCACATGCGCACATGCACACATGCAAACATCGACACATCCAAACATGCACACATCCACACGTCCACACATCCACACATCCACTCATCGACACATCCACACATCGACTCATCGACACATTGACACATAAACTTATGCACACATGCACACATGCGCACATGCACAAATGCACACATGCACACATCCACACATCGACACATCCCCACATCCACACATCGACACATCCACACATCCACACATCCCCACATCCACACATCCACACATGCACACATCCACACATCGACACTTCGACACATCCACACAACCACACATCCACACATCGACACATCGACACATCCACACTTCCACACATGGACACATTCACACATCCACACATCCACACATCCACACATCCACACATGCACACATGCACACATCCACACATGCACACATCCACACACGCACTCATCGACACATCCACAAATCCACACATACACACATCCACACATCCACAAATCCACACATGCACACATCCACAAATCCACACATGCACACATCCACACATCGACACATCTACACATCCACACATCCACACATCCACACATCCACACCTGCGCACATCCACACATCCAAACTTGCACACATCCACACATCCACACATGCACTCATCGACACATCCACAAAAGCAAACATCCACAAATCCACACATGCACACATCCACACATCGACACATCTACACATCCACACATCCACACATCGACACATTCACACATCCACACATCCACACTTGCACACCTGCGCACATCCACACATCCACACATCCACAAATCGACACAGCCACACATCCACACATCGACACATCCACACATCGACACATCCACAAATCGACACATTCACACATTCACACATCCACACATACACACATCCACACTTCGACACATCCACACATCCACAAATCCACATATCCACACATCCACACATCCACACATCCACACATCCACACATCCACACATGCACACATCCACACATCGACACATCCACACATCGACACATCCGCACATGCACACATGAACACACGCGCTCATGCACACATGCACACACGCGCACATGCACACATGCGCACGTCCACACATCCACACATCCACACTTCGACACATTCACACATCGACTCATCGACACATCGACACATCCACTCATGCACATATGCACACATGCACAGATGCACACATCGACACTTCCACAAATCGACACATCCGCACATGCACACATGCACACACACGCACATGCACACATGCACACACGCGCACATGCACACATGCACACATGCACACATGCGCACAATCCACACATGCACACATCCACACATGCACACATCCATACATCGAAACATCCCCACATCCACACATCGACACATCCACACATCGACTCATCGACACATCCACTCATGCACACATGCGCACATGCACACATCGACACATCCACACATCGACACATCCGCACATGCACACATGCACACACGCGCACAAGCACACCTGCACACATGCGCACATCCACACATCCAAACATGCACACATCCACACATCCACACATGCACACATCCACACATCCACACATCAACACATCCACACATCAGCAAATCCAAACATCCACACTTCCACACATGCACAAATGCGCACATGCACACATTCGCACATACGCACATGCACACTTGCACACCTGCACACATGCACACATCGACACATCCACACATGCACATTTGCACACATCCTTACATATACACATGCACACATCCACATATGCTCTCATCGACACATCCACACATCCACACATACGCACATGCACACATGCACACACGCGCACAAGCACACATGCGCACATCCACACATCTACACATGCACACATGCACACATCCACACATCCACACATCCACACATCCACACATCCACAAATCCACAAATCCACAAATCCACATATCCACACATCCACACAACCACACATCCACACAAGCACACATAAACACATCGACACATCCACACATCCACAAATCGAGACATTCACACATCCACACATCCACAACATCCACAAATCCATACACCCACACATCCACACATAAACACATGCAAACATGCGCTCATCCACATATGCAAACATCTTCTCATGCACACATCCACACATCGACACATCCACACATCGACAGATCCACACATCGACTTAACCACACATCCACAAATCGACACATTCACACGTCCACACATCCACACATCCACACATGCACACATACACATATCCACACATGCGCACATTCACACATCCACACATCGACACATCCACGCATCCACACATCCACATATCGACACATCCACACATCCACAAATCGACACATTCACACATCCGCACATCAACAGATCGACACATCCACACATCCACAAATACACACATCCATTCATCAACACATCCACAAATGCACACATGCGCACACGCACACATGCGCACATGCGAACATGCACACTTGCACATATGCACACATAGACACATCCACACATGCACACTTGCACACATCCACACCTGCACACATCCACACATCCACACATCAACAAATCCACACATCCACACATGCACACATGCGCATATGCGCACATGCACACTTGCACACATGCGCACATGCACACTTGCACACATGCAAACATCGACACATCCAAACATGCACACATCCACACGTCCACACATCCACACATCCACACATCGACACATCCACACATCGACTCATCAACACATCGAAACATCCACTCATGCACATATGCACAAATGCGCACATGCACACATGCACACATCGACATATCCACACATCGACTCTTCCGCACATGCACACATGCACACACGCGCACATGCACACATCCACACATGCACACATGCGCACATCCACACATCCACACATGCACACATGCGCAAATGCGCACATGCACACATCCACACATCAACAAATCCACACATCCACTCATGCACATATGCACACATCCACACATCCACACATGCGCACATCCACAAATGCACACATCCACACATGCACACATCCACACATCGACACATCCACACATGCACACATCCACACATCGACACATCCCCACATCCACACATCGACACATCCACACATCCACACATCCACACATCCTCACATCGACTCATCGACACATCGACACATCCACTCATGCACATATGCACACATGCGCACATGCACACATGCACACATGCACACATGCACACATCGACATATCCACACATCGACACATCCGCACATGCACACATGCACACACGCGCACATGCACACATCCACACATGCACACATGCGCACATCCACACATCCACACATGCACACATGCGCACACGCACACATGCGCACATGCGAACATGCACATTTGCACACATGCACACATGCACACATCGACACATCCACACATGCACACATGCACACATGCACACATCCACACCTGCACACATCCACACATCCACACATCAACAAATCCACATATCCACACATGCACACATGCGCATATGCGCACATGCGCACATGCACACTTGCTCACATGCAAACATCGACACATCCAAACATGCACACATCCACACGTCCACACATCCACACATCCACACATCGACACATCCACACATCCACACATCGACTCATCGACACATCGACACATCCACACATGCACACATCAACACATCAACACATCCACAAATCAACAAATCCACACATCCACACATCCACACATGCACTCATCCACAAATCCACACATCCACACATCAACAAACCCACACATCCACACATACACACATGCACTCTTGCACACATGCGCACATGCGCATATGAACACATGCAAACATCGACACATCCAAACATGCACACATCCACACGTCCACACATCCATTCATCGACACATCCACTCATCGACTCATCGACACATCGACTCATCCACACATCCACACATCCACACATGCACACATCCACACATGCACTCTTGCACACATGCGCACATGCGCACATGTACACATGCAAACATCGACACATCCCCACATCCACACATCGACACGTCCACACATCCACACATCCACACATCCCCACATCCACACATCCACACATGCACACATCCACACATCGACACATCGACACATCCACACAACCACTCATCCACACATCGACACATCCACACTTCCACACATCGACACTTTCACACATCCACACATCCACACATGCACACATCCACACATGCACACATGAACACATCCACACATCCACACATACACACATCCACACATGCACTCATCGACACATCCACACATCCACACATCGACACATCCACACATCCACACATCCCCACATCCACACATCCACACATGCACACATCCACACATCGACACATCGACACATCCACACAACCACACATCCACACATCGACACATTCACACTTCCACACATCGACACATTCACACATCCACACATCCACACATGCACACATCCACACATGCACACATGCACACATGCACACATCCACACATGCACACATCCACACATGCACTCATCGACACATCAACAAATCCACACATCCACACATCCACACATACACACATGCACACTTGCACACATCCACACACCGACACATCCACACAACCACACATCCACACATCGACACATCCACACTTCCACACATCCACACATAAAACAAATCCACACATCCACACATCCACATATGCACACATCCACACATGCACACATTCACACATGCACTCATCCACAAATCCACACATCCACACATCCACACATCCACACATGCACTCATGCACACATCCACACATGCACTCATCGACACATCGACACATCCACACAACCACACATCCACACATCGACACATTCACACTTCCACACATCGACACATTCACACATCCACACATGCACACATCCACATATGCACACATCCACACATCGACACATCCCCACATCCACACATCGATACATCCACACATCCACACATCCACACATCCACACATCCCCACATCCACACATCCACACATCCACACTTGCACACATCCACACACCGACACATCCACACAACCACACATCCACACATCGACACATCCACACTTCCACACATCCACACATAAAACAAATCCACACATCCACACATCCACATATGCACACATCCACACATGCACACATTCACACATGCACTCATCCACAAATCCACACATCCACCCATCCACACATCAACAAATCCACACATCCACACATCCACACATACACACATGCACACTTGCACACATGCGCACATGCAAACATCGACACATCCAAACATGCACACATCCACACGTCCCCACATCCACACATCCACTCATCGACACATCCACATATCGACTCATCGACACATCGACACATCCACTTATGCACACATGCACACATGCGCACATGCACACATCCACACATGCACACATCCACTCATCCACACATCCACACATCCACACATCCACACATGCACTCATCCACAAATCCACACATTCAAACATCCACACATCAACAAATCCACACATCCACACATCCACACATCCACACATACACACATGCACTCATCGACACATCTACACATTCACACATCCACGCATCCACATTTCGACACATCCACACATCCATACATCGACACTTCCACACATCCACACATCCACACATCGACACATTCACACATCCACACATCCACACATCGACACATCCACACATCCACAAATCGACACATTCACACATCCACACATCCACAACATACACACATCCACAAATCCATACACCCACACATCCACACATGCAAACATGCACACATCCACACATGCTCACATGCGCACATCCACACATGCATACATCCACTCATGCAAACATCCTCACATCGACACATCCACACATCGACCCATCCACACATCCACACATCGACTTACCCACACATCCACAAATCGACACATTCACACATAAACTCATCCACACATCCTCACATGCACACATCCACAAATGCGCACGTCCACACATGCACACATCCACACATCCACACATGCGCACATCCACACATCCACACATCGACACATCCACGCATCCACATATCGACACATCCACACATCCACAAATCGACACATTCACACATCCGCACATCCACAGATCGACACATCCACACATCCACAAATCCACACAACCATTCATCAACGCATCCACAAATGCACACATGCGCACATGCACACATCCAAACATGCACAGATACGATCATCCTTACTTGCACACATCCACATATCCACACATCCACACATCGACACATCGACTCATCGACACATCCACACATCCACACATCGACACATCCACACATCGCCACATCCACACATCCACACATGCACACATCCACACATCCACAAATCGACACATTCACACATCCACAACATCCACACATCCACAAATCCATACACCCACACATCCACACATGCAAACATGCACACATCCACACATGCACACATGCGCATTCACATACGCATACATCCACTCATGCACACATCCACACATCGACACATCCACACATCGACACATCCACATATCGACTTACCCACACATCCACAAATCGACACATTCACTTATCCACGCATCCACACATGCACACATCCACACATGCACACATCCACACATGCACACATCCACACATGCACACATGCACACATGCGCACATGCACAAATGCACACATGCACACATCCACACATCGACACATCCCCACATCCACACATCGACACATCCACACATCCACACATCCCCACATCCACACATCCACACATGCACACATCCACACATCGACACTTCGACACATCCACACAACCACACATCCACACATCGACACATCGACACATCCACACTTCCACACATGGACACATTCACACATCCACACATCCACACATGCACACATCCACACATGCACACATGCACACATCCACACATGCACACATCCACACACGCACTCATCGACACATCCACAAATCCACACATACACACATCCACACATCCACAAATCCACACATGCACACATCCACAAATCCACACATGCACACATCCACACATCGACACATCTACACATCCACACATCCACACATCCACACATGCACACCTGCGCACATCCACACATCCAAACTTGCACACATCCACACATCCACACATCCACACATGCACTCATCGACACATCCACACAAGCAAACATCCACAAATCCACACATGCACACATCCACACATCGACACATCTACACATCCACACATCCACACATCGACACATTCACACATCCACACATCCACACTTGCACACCTGCGCACATCCACACATCCACAAATCGACACAGCCACACATCCACACATCGACACATCCACACATCGACACATCCACAAATCGACACATTCACACATTCACACATCCACACATACACACATCCACACTTCGACACATCCACACATCCACAAATCCACATATCCACACATCCACACATCCACACATCCACACATCCACACATCCACACATGCACACATCCACACATCGACACATCCACACATCGACACATCCGCACATGCACACATGAACACACGCGCTCATGCACACATGCACACACGCGCACATGCACACATGCGCACGTCCACACATCCACACATCCACACTTCGACACATTCACACATCGACTCATCGACACATCGACACATCCACTCATGCACATATGCACACATGCACAGATGCACACATCGACACTTCCACAAATCGACACATCCGCACATGCACACATGCACACACACGCACATGCACACATGCACACACGCGCACATGCACACATGCACACATGCACACATGCGCACATCCACACATGCACACATCCACACATGCACACATCCATACATCGAAACATCCCCACATCCACACATCGACACATCCACACATCGACTCATCGACACATCCACTCATGCACACATGCGCACATGCACACATCGACACATCCACACATCGACACATCCGCACATGCACACATGCACACACGCGCACAAGCACACCTGCACACATGCGCACATCCACACATCCAAACATGCACACATCCACACATCCACACATGCACACATCCACACATCCACACATCAACACATCCACACATCAGCAAATCCAAACATCCACACTTCCACACATGCACAAATGCGCACATGCACACATTCGCACATACGCACATGCACACTTGCACACCTGCACACATGCACACATCGACACATCCACACATGCACATTTGCACACATCCTTACATATACACATGCACACATCCACATATGCTCTCATCGACACATCCACACATCCACACATACGCACATGCACACATGCACACACGCGCACAAGCACACATGCGCACATCCACACATCTACACATGCACACATGCACACATGCACACATCCACACATCCACACATCCACACATCCACACATCCACACATCCACAAATCCACAAATCCACAAATCCACATATCCACACATCCACACAACCACACATCCACACAAGCACACATAAACACATCGACACATCCACACATCCACAAATCGAGACATTCACACATCCACACATCCACAACATCCACAAATCCATACACCCACACATCCACACATAAACACATGCAAACATGCGCTCATCCACATATGCAAACATCTTCTCATGCACACATCCACACATCGACACATCCACACATCGACAGATCCACACATCGACTTAACCACACATCCACAAATCGACACATTCACACGTCCACACATCCACACATCCACACATGCACACATACACATATCCACACATGCGCACATTCACACATCCACACATCGACACATCCACGCATCCACACATCCACATATCGACACATCCACACATCCACAAATCGACACATTCACACATCCGCACATCAACAGATCGACACATCCACACATCCACAAATACACACATCCATTCATCAACACATCCACAAATGCACACATGCGCACACGCACACATGCGCACATGCGAACATGCACACTTGCACATATGCACACATAGACACATCCACACATGCACACTTGCACACATCCACACCTGCACACATCCACACATCCACACATCAACAAATCCACACATCCACACATGCACACATGCGCATATGCGCACATGCACACTTGCACACATGCAAACATCGACACATCCAAACATGCACACATCCACACGTCCACACATCCACACATCCACACATCGACACATCCACACATCGACTCATCAACACATCGAAACATCCACTCATGCACATATGCACAAATGCGCACATGCACACATGCACACATCGACATATCCACACATCGACTCTTCCGCACATGCACACATGCACACACGCGCACATGCACACATCCACACATGCACACATGCGCACATCCACACATCCACACATGCACACATGCGCAAATGCGCACATGCACACATCCACAAATACACACATGCACACATCAACACATCCACACATCAACAAATCCACACATCAACAAATCCACACATCCACTCATGCACATATGCACACATCCACACATCCACACATGCGCACATCCACAAATGCACACATCCACACATGCACACATCCACACATCGACACATCCACACATGCACACATCCACACATCGACACATCCCCACATCCACACATCGACACATCCACACATCCACACATCCACACATCCTCACATCGACTCATCGACACATCGACACATCCACTCATGCACATATGCACACATGCGCACATGCACACATGCACACATGCACACATCGACATATCCACACATCGACACATCCGCACATGCACACATGCACACACGCGCACATGCACACATCCACACATGCACACATGCGCACATCCACACATCCACACATGCACACATGCGCACACGCACACATGCGCACATGCGAACATGCACATTTGCACACATGCACACATGCACACATGCACACATCGACACATCCACACATGCACACATGCACACATGCACACATCCACACCTGCACACATCCACACATCCACACATCAACAAATCCACATATCCACACATGCACACATGCGCATATGCGCACATGCGCACATGCACACTTGCTCACATGCAAACATCGACACATCCAAACATGCACACATCCACACGTCCACACATCCACACATCCACACATCGACACATCCACACATCCACACATCGACTCATCGACACATCGACACATCCACACATGCACACATCAACACATCAACACATCCACAAATCAACAAATCCACACATCCACACATCCACACATGCACTCATCCACAAATCCACACATCCACACATCAACAAACCCACACATCCACACATACACACATGCACTCTTGCACACATGCGCACATGCGCATATGAACACATGCAAACATCGACACATCCAAACATGCACACATCCACACGTCCACACATCCATTCATCGACACATCCACTCATCGACTCATCGACACATCGACTCATCCACACATCCACACATCCACACATGCACACATCCACACATGCACTCTTGCACACATGCGCACATGCGCACATGTACACATGCAAACATCGACACATCCCCACATCCACACATCGACACGTCCACACATCCACACATCCACACATCCCCACATCCACACATCCACACATGCACACATCCACACATCGACACATCGACACATCCACACAACCACTCATCCACACATCGACACATCCACACTTCCACACATCGACACTTTCACACATCCACACATCCACACATGCACACATCCACACATGCACACATGAACACATCCACACATCCACACATGCACACATCCACACATGCACTCATCGACACATCCACACATCCACACATCGACACATCCACACATCCACACATCCCCACATCCACACATCCACACATGCACACATCCACACATCGACACATCGACACATCCACACAACCACACATCCACACATCGACACATTCACACTTCCACACATCGACACATTCACACATCCACACATCCACACATGCACACATCCACACATGCACACATGCACACATGCACACATCCACACATACACACATGCGCACATCCACACATGCACACATCCACATATGCACACATCCACACATCGACACATCCCCACATCCACACATCGATACATCCACACATCCACACATCCACACATCCACACATCCCCACATCCACACATCCACACATCCACACTTGCACACATCCACACACCGACACATCCAAACAACCACACATCCACACATCGACACATCCACACTTCCACACATCCACACATAAAACAAATCCACACATCCACACATCCACATATGCACACATCCACACATGCACACATTCACACATGCACTCATCCACAAATCCACACATCCACCCATCCACACATCAACAAATCCACACATCCACACATCCACACATACACACATGCACACTTGCACACATGCGCACATGCAAACATCGACACATCCAAACATGCACACATCCACACGTCCCCACATCCA
Source organism: Chloromyia formosa (assembly GCA_964017055.1). NCBI lineage: Eukaryota > Metazoa > Arthropoda > Insecta > Diptera > Stratiomyidae > Chloromyia > Chloromyia formosa. Next base: position 71,553,032 of record OZ024814.1, read on the forward strand.
CACATCCACTCATCGACACATCCACATATCGACTCATCGACACATCGACACATCCACTTATGCACACATGCACACATGCGCACATGCACACATCCACACATGCACACATCCACTCATCCACACATCCACACATCCACACATGCACTCATCCACAAATCCACACATTCAAACATCCACACATCAACAAATCCACACATCCACACATCCACACATCCACACATACACACATGCACACTTGCACACATGCACTCATCGACACATCTACACATTCACACATCCACGCATCCACATTTCGACACATCCACACATCCATACATCGACACTTCCACACATCCACACATCCACACATCGACACATTCACACATCCACACATCCACACATCGACACATCCACACATCCACAAATCGACACATTCACACATCCACACATCCACAACATACACACATCCACAAATCCATACACCCACACATCCACACATGCAAACATGCACACATCCACACATGCTCACATGCGCACATCCACACATGCATACATCCACTCATGCAAACATCCTCACATCGACACATCCACACATCGACCCATCCACACATCCACACATCGACTTACCCACACATCCACAAATCGACACATTCACACATAAACTCATCCACACATCCTCACATGCACACATCCACAAATGCGCACGTCCACACATGCACACATCCACACATCCACACATGCGCACATCCACACATCCACACATCGACACATCCACGCATCCACATATCGACACATCCACACATCCACAAATCGACACATTCACACATCCGCACATCCACAGATCGACACATCCACACATCCACAAATCCACACAACCATTCATCAACGCATCCACAAATGCACACATGCGCACATGCACACATCCAAACATGCACAGATGCGATCATCCTTACTTGCACACATCCACATATCCACACATCCACACATCGACACATCGACTCATCGACACATCCACACATCCACACATCGACACATCCACACATCGCCACATCCACACATCCACACATGCACACATCCACACATCCACAAATCGACACATTCACACATCCACAACATCCACACATCCACAAATCCATACACCCACACATCCACACATGCAAACATGCACACATCCACACATGCACACATGCGCATTCACATACGCATACATCCACTCATGCACACATCCACACATCGACACATCCACACATCGACACATCCACATATCGACTTACCCACACATCCACAAATCGACACATTCACTTATCCACGCATCCACACATGCACACATCCACACATGCACACATCCACACATGCACACATCCACACATGCACACATCCACACATGCGCACATCCACACATCCACACATCCACACATCGTCACATCCACGCATCCACACATCCACATATCGACACATCCACACATCCACAAATCGACACATTCACAAATCCGCACACCCACAGATCGACACATCCTCACATCCAGACATTCATTCATCAACACATCCACAAATGCACACAACCATTCATCAACGCATCCACAAATGCACACATGCGCACATGCACACATCCAAACATGCACAGATGCGATCATCCTTACTTGCACACATCCACACATCCACACATCCACACATCGACTCATCGACACATCCACACATTCACACATCCACACATCGCCACATCCACACATCCACACATGCACACATCCACAAATCGACACATTCACACATCCACAACATCCACACATCCACAAATCCATACACCCACACATCCACACATGCAAACATGCACACATCCACACATGCACACATGCGCGTTCACATACGCATACATCCACTCATGCACACATCCACACATCGACACATCCACACATCGACACATCCACATATCGACTTACCCACACATCCACAAATCGACACATTCACTTATCCACGCATCCACACATGCACACATCCACACATGCACACATCCACACATGCACACATCCACACATGCACACATCCACACATGCACACATCCACACATGCGCACATCCACACATCCACACATCCACACATCGACACATCCACGCATCCACACATCCACATATCGACACATCCACACATCCACACATCGACACATCCACACATCGCCACATCCACACATCCACACATGCACACATCCACACATCCACAAATCGACACATTCACACATCCACAACATCCACACTTCCACAAATCCATACACCCACACATCCACACATGCAAACATGCACACATCCACACATGCACACATGCGCATTCACATACGCATACATCCACTCATGCACACATCCACACATCGACACATCCACACATCGACACATCCACATATCGACTTACCCACACATCCACAAATCGACACATTCACTTATCCACGCATCCACACATGCACACATGCGCACACGCACACATGCGCACATGCACACTTGCAAACATGCACTCATCGACACATCCACACATCCACACATGTACACATGCACACATGCACACATCCACACATCCACACATCAAAAAATCCACACATCCACACATGCACACATGCGCATATGCACACATGCGCACATGCGCACATGCACACTTGCATACATGCAAACATCGACACATCCAAACATGCACACATCCACACGTCCACACATCCACACATCCACACATCCACATATCCACACATCGACACATTCACACATCGACTAATCGACACATCGACACATCCACTCATGCACAGATTCACACATGCGCACATGCACACATGCACATATCGACACATCCACACATCGACACATCCGCATATGCACACATGCACACACGCGCACATGCACACATGCACACATGCGAGCATCCACACATGCACACATCCACACATGCACACATCCATACATCGATACATCCCCACATCCACACATCCACACATCGACACATCCACACATAGACTCATCGACACATCGACACATCCAGTCATGCACAAATGCACACATGCGCACATGCACACATCGACACATCCCCACATCGACACATCCGCACATGCACACATGCACACACGCGCACATGCACTCATGCACACATGCGCACATCCACACATCCACACATGCACACATGCACACATGCTCACATTGACACATCCACACATCCACACATCCACACATCCACACATCAACACATACACACATGCACACATGCACACATCAACACATCCACACATCCACACATGCACACATCCACAAATCCACACATGCAAACATCCACACATCCACACATAAACACATTAACTCATCGACACATCCACACATCCCCACATCCACAAATCGACACATTCACACATCCGCACATCCAGAGATCGACACATCCACAAATCCACATATCTATTCATCAACACATCCACACATCCACAAATCCACATATCCATTCATCAACACATCCACAAATGCACACATACGCACATGCACACATGCGCACATGCGCACATGCACACTTGCACACATGCACACATCGATACATCCACACGTGCACACATTGACACATCCACGCATCGACACATCCGCAAATGCACACATGCACACATTCACACATCAACAAATCCACACATCCACACATCGACTCATCGACACATCCACTCATGCTTATATGCACATATGCGCACATGCACACATGCCCACATCGACACATCCACGCATCGACACATCCGCACATGTACACATGCACACACGCGCACATCCACACATGCACACATGCGCACATCCACACATGCACTCATCCACACATGCACACATCCATATATCGACACATCCCCACATCCACACATCCACACATCGACACATCCACACATCGACTCATCGACACATCGACACATCCACTCATGCACACATGTACACATGCGCACATGCACACATGCACACATCGACACATCCACACATCGACACATCCGCTTATGGACACATGCACACACGCGCACATGCACACATGCACACATGCGCACATCCACACATCGACACATCCACACATCGACACATCCACACATCCACACATGCTTACATCAACACATCCACACATCAACAAATCCACACTTCCACACATCCCCACATGCACAAATGAGCACATGCACACATTCGCACATGCGCACATGCACACTTGCACACTTGCGCACCTGCGCACATGCACACATGCAAACATCGACACATCGACACATCGACTCATCCACACATCAACAAATCCACACATCCACACATCCACACATACGCACATGCACACTTGCACACTTGCACACATGCGCACCTGCGCACATGCACACATGCAAACATCGACACATCCGCACATGCACGCACGCGCACATGCACACATGCGCACAACCACACATTCTCACATCCACACATGCACACATCCACACATCGACACATCCCCACATCCACACATCGACACATCCACACATCGACATTTCCACACATCGACACATCCACACATCCACACATGCATACATCCACACATCGACACACCACACATCCACACATCCACACATCGACACATCCTCACATCCACACATCCACACATCCACACATGCATGCATCCACACATCGACACATCGACACATCAACACATCAACACATCGACACATCGACACATCCACACATTCACACATCCACACATAGACATATCCACACATCGACACATCCACACATTTACACATCGACATTTACACACATCGACACATCCACACATCCACTCATGCCCACATGCACACATACGCACATACGCACATGCACACATGCACACATCGACACATCGATACATGCACACATCCACACATGCACACATCGACTCATGCACAAATGCACACATCCACACATGCACACATGCACACATGCACACATGCACACATGCACACATCCACACATCCACACATGCACACATCCACACATCGACACATCCACACATCCACACATCGACACATCCACACATCGAAACATTCACACATCCACACATCGACACATCGACACATACACACATCCACACAAGCACCCATCCACACATCGACACATCCCCACATCCACACATCCACACATTGACACATCGACACATCAACACATCGACACATCTAAACATCGACACATGCACACATGCACAAATGCACACATCCACACATCCACACATGCACACAGGTACACATGTGTGGTGTATCTTATGTGACACAACCCATCATCACTTCAATTTTATAATTACGTCAACAAACGACCTTGCCTTTATCTGTGCCACAATATTACGTATTATCCAAAACAAAAACATTGCGATAATTCCAGTAAGCTACATGCACTTGTAATTTGATCATACATTGTTGATGGAAGTACAAGTCGCGTGCTCACATGGAAATATTTTTGAATCATCAAAACATATGTAATACAGGTGAGTAATGGCAGAGTCGTTGACCATAGGAAAAGTGGAGCAATCAATTGCACTTTTTCCTATGGGAACTAATCAATAATGAATAATGAGTAATCGATAAGAACTTAGCAAGTAAGCATAAATTAAGTATAAATACTTGTTAACTATTAAGTAAAATACACAGTCGTTATAGCATACTTGACAAGTGTGTTACTAGTAGAGTGCCTATTCCTGACGACACCTTTTACTTCGAGTGCCTATCCATCTCGGCACCGAGACCACCAAAGGAGTGCCTATCTGGCGGCACCCGAAGGTATTGCCTTTAGTGGCATTGGCCAGTGGCATCTAGTTGTGCCGGCCCTCTCCTCTTGCCAACAAAAATTATAATTATTTCTTTCTTCTCTAACATGGCCCGTAGACGACAAAAATGGAAGCAAAGCCTCCCCACATGGCGATCCTGCCCACCTCGACCGGAACTAAAGTAGTAGAGCAGTCTGAAGATGAGAAGCTGCGAGAAGTTCTAGCTAGAGTAAAATTTAGTATAGAGAAACAACGCCCTGAGAAGGAAAAGAAGAAGATATCGTTTATCAGCTGCGCCGCGGATACTTCTATCAACCGCAAGAACGGGATAGATACAAAGAAACTACTGGAGGAGTATACAGCAAACCCCCCAACAACAAACGAGATTCCACGGTACACACCATGTAAGATACCGAGCGGACCACGACCGATTACGTTAGAAGATTATAAGAAAAGAAAAACTGGAAGTGCAGAAGCCAAACTAACAACGATACCAACTCTGAAGAAACCGAAGAAGCGGAGAGGAGGCGTACAGGTACGAAACAGAAGATTAATAGCTGCGCTCAAGCGGGATATACAAGAGCGAACGACCCGAGATTGGCAAAGGGACCAAGAAATATACAACAGAATTGCAGATCTGGAAGCACAGACGTTCAGAAAGAAGAAAGATGGGAGGACAACAGTCGATAATCAGCAACGTAAATGAATACGAGATGACTACTTTAGCCTTAGTTATAATCATTATAATCTATTTTATTATAAATAAGATAAATAAGAATTGTAAAAATTATATTAGACATAATATTAATAGAACGGTAAACATATAAAAAAAAAAAAATTTAAAATAATATACCTTTCACTATAATATAATTGGGTATTTTTAGTAATTTGATTTTTGATAATTTGAATTTCCACATAATTCCCATACTTTCACTAAAAATTTTTCAATTAACAATTTTTGTCGTCTTGGAATCCAATCCACTACCCAATGAAAGAACTGGTGAATGAGATCGATAGAATTTTGAATAGCATTCTAAAAAATCCAAATAGAACTTATACTAAAGAAACAATCCTTCAGAAATTAGAATACATTTGCGAACTTAAAAATAATTTTCAACAGGCACAGAAATCCAAAGAAACCATCACTATTGAGATTGAATTTAAAACCAAATTCCTCAAAACAGAACATCTATTGCAAAAACAATTAGATAAATACAAGATGGCTACTTTCAATATTAGTACGGCTTCGAAAGCTATACCAATATTCACGGGAAACTACAAGGAATTAGAATCTTTCCTTAAGGTTGTAGAAATTTTGAGTTCAGGTTTAGATGCTGTTGAACATAAAAAACTAATAGAGTTTACATATCACGTGAAATTAAATTCTATGGTAAGAACATCGGTTTGTGCAATAAGTGAACCAACAACATTTAATGAGTTATCTACTATTCTCAGAGAAAGATACAAGAGCTCACTTACAATACCTAAAATCCATACCATTCTTACAAACTATTCTCAAAACCAATTGTTAGTGACAAATTTCAAAGAAAAAATTTTATCATTAATCGCAGAACTTAATAGCTTACAGATTAAGGAATTAGGGATTTCCGCATCAGAGGCTGAAAAGAAAGTCGTTACAAAGATGAATCACGTCTACGCCCTGAACATATTTAAAAATGGTTTGAATGAACAACTAAAACGTACAGTGTTCGCTGCTCAACCAAAAACTTTTACAGATGCTGCAAACCTAGTATCAGAGCTTGAGAAAGCATACTCAAGTAATCAGGTCATGCACTATAAAAATAGGAATAATAATCAAAACAAAAATAAGAATAATAATAAGGGACAAAACTATAGCAATAATAAAAATAATAACCAACGTAAAAATAATAATAACGCTGGTAATAAAAATAATACTAGGAATAATAATAATAATAATCAGAACTATAACAATAATAGTAACACTAGTAATAAAAATAATAACACTGGAAACAATAATAACAATAATTATAGACAAGGAAATAATTACAATAAAAATAGAAATACAAATAATAATGTAAATATTATAAATGACCAGGGAAACGTAACAGACCCGGAGATCGAAGAATAAGTAATAAAAATATATCACTTCCCTCCGGTTCAGATAAAAACATATATAAAATATCGGATAACCTAACCAATTATGTCACACTTAGAGTATTGAATGTTAAGAGAACATTCACATTCCTGATAGATACTGGAGCAGACATCTCTATATGCAAAGAGATCATTCCATTTGAAATCTCAACAGAAAACAGGTGTAGACTTACCGGAATTACTAATGGAGAAATTTTTTCATTAGGCAGATCCAGTCTAGATTTCGCTTTTGACGAAAACAAACTAAGTCACAATTTTCATATTGTAGGCAACGATTTTCCGATTACCACAGATGGTATACTGGGAAGAGATTTCCTTATAAGATATATGTGTAAAATCGATTATGAAACTTTTACTATCAACATTTCTCTCAAAGGTGAAGAATTTACTTTACCATTAAACACAAAACCCTTGTGTATCAACCAGATACATTTACCACCCAGATCCGAAACCATACATCCAATAAATCTAAAGTTAGATGAAGACTGCGTCGTTCTTAACCAGGAAATTCAAGAAGGAGTTTACATTGCAAATTCCATCGCACCCGCGAGAGGAAATTGTCATATCAAAATCCTAAATACCAACAATGCTAATGTCTCACTATCAGCCATCAGAATAAAAACTGAACCATTAAGACTTTATTACGTTGCAAAATCTTCGCAACAAAATTCACTAGATCAAGAGAGATTAGAGAAACTCTTAAAATTACTAAATGTAGAATTAGAAGACAAAAATGCGGAAGATTCTCTCATTAAGATATTCAAAGAGTACCAAGATATATTTCATCTTGATGATGAACCACTATCCACAAATAACTTTTACACACAAAATCTTTCGACTACCGACTCTAATCCAACATATGTAAAGAATTACAGACTTCCTCAAACACAACAGGAAGAAATCAATAGACAAGTTGAAAAACTGATGGATGATGACATTATTGAGCACTCAACTAGTCCATACAATTCACCATTATTACTAGTTCCCAAGAAAGGAACAAACGACACAAAGAAATGGCGACTTGTAGTTGACTTTAGGAAATTGAATACAAAAATTGTTAAAGACAAATTCCCTCTTACACGAATAGAAGATGTTCTAGATAAGGTAGGAAGAACAAAATATTTTTCAACGTTAGATATGACTAGCTCTTTTCATCAGATCAGTTTAAATAAAAAATCAAGACCACTTACTGCATTTTCAACCTCTAATGGACACTTTCATTTCAAACGGTTACCATTCGGCTTAAAAATATCATCGAACAGTTTCCAGCGAATGTTAACAATAGCTCTTTGTGGCTTAGATAGCAACGCGTTCTTATATGTCGATGACATTATAGTCTTTGGTTGTAGTTTGCAAAATCATAATGAAAATTTGATTAAGGTATTCAAACGACTACAGAGATACAACCTGAAACTGAATCCTACCAAATGTTGTTTTCTAAGACCAGAAGTTGTATACTTAGGTCATTTAATAACTAAAGATGGTATAAAAAAACCATCAAAGTTCCATGTTATAAAAAATTATCCTACACCAAAAAATGCAGATGAAGTAAGACGATTCATTGCATTCTGCAACTATTATCGCAGATTCATTCAAAATTTCGCTCAAACAGCAAAATGTTTGAACAATCTATTGAAGAAGAATCAACCTTTCATTTGGTCAGAGGAATGCCAAACAGCATTCAACTCGTTAAAACAGAAACTGATGAACCCACCAATCCTACAATACCCTGACTTCGATAAAACTTTTATTGTAACTACAGACGCATCTGACTTAGCACTTGGTGCAGTACTTTCACAAGGTGAAATAGGTTTTGATCTACCGATTTCATATGCTAGCAAATCGCTAAATAAGCACGAAATCAACAAACCTGTGATTGAAAAAGAATTATTAGCAATTCAATTCATCTTTGGTCGCAAATTTATAGTTGTCACAGACCATCGACCATTAGTAGCTTTATTCTCTCATAAAAATCCCTCCTCTAAATTAACGAGAATAAGACTGGATCTAGCGGATTATGATTTCGAGATCATATACAAACAAGGTAAAACTAATACAAACGCAGACGCGTTATCAAGAATCAAAATTGATTCTGAAATGTTGAAAGAAATGATTCCAACGTCTATTGATAATACGACTCCAAGAACACTTGATATACTAGCTATCACGCGAGGTATGTCGAAGAAAAGTGATTTACTCTCTAACAAAGAGAATCAAACTGACAGTCCAGATGAGAGCATCACCCAACAGAAGCGTCATGAACTTCATATTTGGGAATGCACATCTCTATCGGACATCAGAAAAATAAATAAATTGAAATTTATATTAGAACGCAATGGCCGCAATCATATTTCACAAACTGCAAGATATAGTGATAATCCACATAACTCAGGTTATCGGTCGGAGAAACTATCATCAAATATGCGTTTTGAAATAAACGAAAACGAGGTAATCGTAAGATACAGTGATAATCCTCACAATCCAGATTGTCTGATGGAGAAACTAGTATCACAAATGCGAAAACTCGGAATAATAGAGCTAGCGCTAAGTGAAAATGATGATATTTTCATGCTCTTTAACAAAACAGAATTTAAAGATAAATTCAATGAACTACAACAAAAGAATGTTGAAAAGTTCGCCAAAGGCCAAAAATATGATAGTGCACTAGAACAAACTCAAAATATTGAAAATTTCAAGCGTTCACAATTGAGAATTATAATTTATAAACCACCCATAAGAATAATCGATAGCGCAACACAACAAAAGCTTATCGAAGAATATCACAATACACCTTATGGAGGACATTTCGGAGTACGTAAGACAATATTAAAACTAAAACAAAAATTCGTGTGGAAAAATATGTCGAAAATGGTTAAATCCTTTGTATCAAATTGTTTGTCATGCAAAAGGAATAAACAAACCAGACACATTAAGGAAAAATTAATTTTAACTGAGACTCCAAACTCTAGTTTTGAGATTATCGCTATAGATACAGTTGGACCGTTGAGAATCTCCAATGGATACCGCTATATCTTAACGATATAATGTGAATTAACAAAATTCATAATTGCTTATCCAATCGAAACAAAAGAGGCAAACAATATAGCTACTACATTAGTAGAACAGTTTATATTAAAATATGTTTGCTTCAAGATATTGAAATCAGACAGAGGTACAGAATTCCTAAACGAAACTTTAAAAAGTATTTGCGATTTACTAAAAATTAAGCAGGTGTTTTCAACCCCATATCATCACCAAACATTGGGCAGTGTCGAAAGAAATCATAGAGTTTTGAATGAGTATTTATTGAATTTCGCACAAGATGAAAACTGGGATAAATGGATACCGTATTACACTTTTGCGTATAATACAACTCCACATGTGGATACTCAATATACACCATATGAATTAGTTTTTGGAAAATTAGCAAACCTACCCAATGATATTATTGAAAGCAAAGAACCGATTTATAATTTCGATAAATATGTCAATGAACTGAAAGTAAGACTACAGAAATCTATACAGACAGCAAGAAATTTAATAGATATTGCAAAAAGGAAAAGAAAACAATTATACGATGAAACTAGTTATGTTACATCTAAATTTAGAATAGGAGATTTTGAATTGATCAAAAATGAAAAAAAAAAAAAAAAGGTGTTTCACCATATATAGGACCGTATAAAATAATAGAAACGTCAGGTGTAAACACTACAGTAAGAATTAATGACAAAGACAAAACATACCACAATAACATGTTAAAACCTTTAAAAAATTAAAACATTGGTATGAGTTACACAGATAACAATTTAACTAAAAAATTATTTAGTCATTACTAATTAAATTTTTAATCTTGTTATAAATTTATTTCCAAATGTAAATAAATTTCTCAAAGGGTGAGGGTGTGGTGTATCTTATGTGACACAACCCATCATCACTTCAATTTTATAATTACGTCAACAAACGACCTTGCCTTTATCTGTGCCACAATATTACGTATTATCCAAAACAAAAACATTGCGATAATTCCAGTAAGCTACATGCACTTGTAATTTGATCATACATTGTTGATGGAAGTACAAGTCGCGTGCTCACATGGAAATATTTTTGAATCATCAAAACAAATGTAATACAGGTGAGTAATGGCAGAGTCGTTGACCATAGGAAAAGTGGAGCAATCAATTGCACTTTTTCCTATGGGAACTAATCAATAATGAATAATGAGTAATCGATAAGAACTTAGCAAGTAAGCATAAATTAAGTATAAATACTTGTTAACTATTAAGTAAAATACACAGTCGTTATAGCATACTTGACAAGTGTGTTACTAGTAGAGTGCCTATTCCTGACGACACCTTTTACTTCGAGTGCCTATCCATCTCGGCACCGAGACCAACAAAGGAGTGCCTATCTGGCGGCACCCGAAGGTATTGCCTTTAGTGGCATTGGCCAGTGGCATCTAGTTGTGCCGGCCCTCTCCTCTTGCCAACAAAAATTATAATTATTTCTTTCTTCTCTAAAATGGCCCGTAGACGACAAAAATGGAAGCAAAGCCTCCCCACACATGCACACATGCGCACATCCACACATGCACACATCCACACATGCACACATCCACACATCGACACATCCCCACATCCACACATCCACACATTGACACATCGACACATCAACACATCGACACGTCGACACATCCACACATCGACACATGCACACATGCACACATGTGCACATGCACACATGTGCACATGCACACATCCACACATCCACGCATGCACACATCCACACAAGCACACATCGACACATCCATATATCAACACATGCACACATGTGCACATGCGAATATGCACACATCCACACATGCACACTTGCGCACATGCACACATCAACACATCCACACATCCACCCATGCACACATCCACACATGCACACATCCACACATCCACACATTCCCCCATCCAAACATCCACACATGCATACATCCGCACATGCACACATCCACACATCGACACATCCACACATCCACACATCCACACTTCGACACATCCAAACATCCACACATCCACACATGCACACATCCACACCTGCAAACATCCACACATCCACACATCCTCACATCCACTCATCGACACATCCACAAATGCACACATGCGCACATGCACACTTGCGCACATGCGCACATGCACCAATCGACACATCCACACATGAACACATCCACACAACCACACATCCACACTTCCACACATCCACACATGCACACATGCACACATCAACACATCCACACATCGACACATCCACACATCCACACATCTACACATCCACACATCCAAACAACCACACATCCACACATGCACACATCCACACATCCACACATCGACACAGCCACACATCCACACATCGACACATCCACACATCCACACATCGACACATCCACACATCCACAAATCGACACATTCACACATTCACACATCCACACATACACACATCCACATTTCGACACATCCACACATCCACAAATCCACATATCCACACATCCACACATCCACACATGCCCAAATGCGCACACGCGCACACGCACACATGCACACATCGACACATCCACACATGCACACATCCACACATGCGCAAATGCGCACACGCGCACATGCACACATGCAAACATCGACACATCCACACATGCACACATCCACAAATCGACACATTCACACATCCACAAATCGACACATTCACACATGCACACATCCACAACATCCACAAATCCATACACCCACACATCCACACATGCAAACATGCACACATCCACAACTGCACACATGCGCACATCCACACATGCATACATCCACTCATGCACACATCCAAACATCGACACATCCACACATCGACACATCCACACATCCACCCATCGACTTACCCACACATCCACAAATCGCAACATTCACACATCAACACATCCACACATCAACACATCGACACATCCACACATCCACACATCCCCACATCCAAACATCCACACATGCACACATCGACACATCCACACATCCACACATAGACACATTCACACATGCACACATTCACACATCAACACATCCACACATCCACACATCCACACATGCACACATCCACACATGCACACATGCGCACATCCACACATCCACACATCCACACATGCACTCATCGACACATCCACACATCCACACATCCACACATGCACACATCCACACATCCACACATCCACACATCGACACATCTAATTATCCACACATTCACACATCCACACATCCACATATCGACACATCCACACATGCACACATCGACACATCCACACATCCACACATCGACACATTCACACATCCACACATCCACACATGCACACCTGCGCACATCCACACATGCACACATCCACACATCCACACATCGACAAAGCCACACATCCACACATCCACACATCGACACATCCACACATCCACACATCCACAAATCGACACATTCACACATTCACACATCCACACTTCGACACATCCCCTCATCCACAAATCCACATATCCACACATCCACACATGCCCAAATGCGAACACGCGCACATGCACACATGTACACATCGACACATCGACACATCCACACATGCACACTTCCACAAATCGACACATTCACACATCCACAAATCAACACATTCACACATCCACACATCCACACATCCACACATGCACTCATCGACACATCCCCTCATCCACAAATCCACATATCCACACATCCACACATGCCCAAATGCGAACACGCGCACATGCACACATCCACACATCGACTCATCGAACACATCCACACATCGACGCATCCACACATCCAAACATCCACACATCGACTTACCCATACATCCACAAATCGACACATTCACACATCCACACATCCACACATCCTCACATGCACACATCCACACATGCACACATCCACACTTGCGCACATCCACACATCGACACATCCACGCTTCCACACATCCACATATCGACACATTCACACATCCACAAATCGACACATTCACACATCCGCACATCCACAGATCGACACATCCACACATCCACAAATCCACACATCCACACATCCATTCATCAACACATCCACAAATGCACACATGCGCACATGCACACATGCGCACATGCGCACATGCGCACTTGCACACATTCACACATCGACACATCCACACATGCACACATGCACACATCCACACATGCACACATCCACACATCCACACATCAACAAATTAACACATCCACACATCCACAAATGCACACATGCGCACATGCACACTTGCACACATGCAAACATCGTCACATCCAAACATGCACACATCCACACGTCCACACATCCACACATCCACACATCCACACATCGACACATCCACACATCGACTCATCGACACATCGACACATCCACTCATGCACATTTGCACACATGCGCACATGCACACATTCACACATCGACACATCCACACATCGATATATCCGCACATGCACACACGCGCACATGCACACATGCGCACATCCACACATGCACACATCCACACATGCACACATCCATACATCGACACATCCCCACATCCACACATCCACACATCCACACATCGACACATCCACATATCGACTCATCGACACATCGACACATCCACTCATGCACACATGCGCACATGCACACATGCACAAATCGACAAATCCACACATCGACACATCCGCACATGCACACATGCACACACGCGCACATGCACACATGCACACATGCGCTCATCCACACATCGACACATCCACACATGCACACATCCACTCATCCACACATGCACACATAAACACATCCACACATCAACAAATCCACACATACACACATGCATAAATGCGCACATGCACACATGTGCACATGCGCACATGCACAATTGCACACTTGCACACTTGCAAACATGCACACATCGACACATACACACATGCACATATGCACACATCCTTACATCCACACATGCACACATCCATACATCAACAAATCCACACATCCACACATCCACACTTACACACATGCACACTTGCACACATGCGCACATGCACACATGCAAACATCGACACATCCACACATCGACACTTCCACACATCCCCACATCCACACATCGACACTTCCACACATCGACACATCCACACATCGATACATCCACTCATGCACACATGCACACATGCGCACATCCACACACGCACACTTCCACACATGCACACGTCCACACATCGACACATCGACACATCCACACATCGACACATCCACACATAGACATTTCCACACATGCACACATCCACACATCGACACATCCACACATCGACACTTCCACACATCCATACATCCACACATACACACATCTACACATCCACACATCCACACATGCATACATCCACACATCGACACACCACACATCCACACATCCACTCATGCCCATATGCACACATACGCACATACGCACATTCACACATCGAAAATTCCAAACATGCACACATCCACACATGCACAAATGCACACATCCACACATGCACACATGCACACATTCACACATGCACACATGCACACATCCACACATGCACACATCCACACATAGACATTTCCACACATCGACACATCCACACATCTACTCATGCCCATATGCACACATACGCACATTCGCACATGCACACATCATCAATTCCACACATGCACACATCCACACATCGACACATCCACACATCGACACTCCCACACATCCACACATCCACACATGCACAAATGCACACATCCACACATGCACACATGCACACATCCACACATCCACACATGCACACATCCACACATAGAGATTTCCACACACCGACACATCCACTCATGCCCATATGCACACATACGCACATGCACACATCGACAATTCCACACATGCACATATCCTCACATCGACACATCCACACATCGACACTTCCACACATCCACACATCCACACATCCACACATGCACAAATGCACACATGCACACATGCACACATGCACACATCCACACATGCACACATCCACACATCCACACATACACACATCTACACTTCGACACATCCACACATCCACAAATACACATATCCACACATCCACACACGCACACATCCACACATGGACACATCCACACATCCACAAATCGACACATTCACACATCCACAACATCCACACATCCACAAATCCATACACCCACACATCCACACATGCAAACATGCACACATCCACACATGCACACATGCGCATTCACATACGCATACATCCACTCATTCACACATCCACACATCGTTACATCCACACATCGACACATAAACATATCGACTTACCCACACATCCACAAATCGACACATTCACTTATCCACACATCCACACATGCACACATCCACACATGCGCACATCCACATATGCACATATCCTCACATGCGCATATGCACACATGCGCACATGCGCACATGCACACTTGCACACGTGCACACATGCAAACATCGACACATCCAAACATGCACACATCCCTACGTCCACACATCCACACATCCACACATCGACACATCCACACATCGACTCATCGACACATCCACTCATGCACATATGCACACATGCCCACATCGACACATCCACGCATCGACACACCCTCACATGTACACATGCACACACGCGCACATCCACACATGCACACATGCGCACATCGACACATGCACACATCCACACATGCACACATCCATATATCGACACATCCCCACATCCACACATCCACACATCGACACATCCACACATCGACCTATCGACACTTCGACACATGCACCCATGCACCCATGTACACATGCGCACATGCACACATGCACACATCGACCCATCCACACATCGACACATCCGCTTATGCACACATGCACACACGCGCACATGCACACATGCACACAAGCGCACATCCGCACATCGACACATCCACACATCGACACATCCACACATCCACACATGCTTACATCAACACATCCACACATCAACAAATCCACACATCCACACATGCAAAAATGAGCACATGCACACATTCGCACATGCGCACATGCACACTTGCACACTTGCACACTTGCACACATGCACACATCCACACATGCACATATGCACACATCCACACATGCACACATCCACACATCAACACATCCACACATCGACACATCCACACATGCTTACATCAACACATCCACACATCAACAAATCCACACATCCACACATGCACAAATGAGCACATGCACACATTCGCACACGCGCACATGCACACTTGCAAACTTGCACACTTGCACACATGCGCACATCCACACATCGACACATCCACACACGCTCACATGCACACATGCACAAATGCGCACATCCACACGTCGACACATCCACACATCGACACATCCACACATCCACACATGCTTACATCAACACATCCACACATCAACAAATCCACACATCCACACATCCACACATCCACACATACGCACATGCACACTTGCACACATGCGCACATGAACACATCCACACATCGACACATCCCCACATCCACACATCCACACATTGTCACATTGACACATCGACACATCAACACATCGACACATCGACACATCCACACATCGACACATGCACACATGCACACATGTGCACATGCACACATGCACACATCGACACATCCACGCATGCACACATCCACACAAACTCACATCGACACATCCATATATCTACACATGCACACATGCGCACATGCGCACATGCACACATGCGCACATGCGCACATGCACACATGCACACTTGCGCACATGCACACATGCACACATCAACACATCCACACATCCACCCATGCACACATCCAAACATCAACACATCCACACATCCACACATTCACGCATCCACACATTCACACATGCACACATCCGCACATGCACACATCCACACATCGACACATCAACACATCCACACTTCGACACATCCAAACATCCTAGCATCCACACATGCACACATCCACACATCGACACATCGACACTTCGACACATCCACACATCCACGCTTCGACACATCCACACATTCACTCATCCGCACATCCACACATCGACACATTGACACATCCACACTTCAACACATCAACACATTAACGCATCAACACATCGACACATCCACACATCGCCACATCCACACATCCTCACATCCACTAATCGACACATCCACAAAATTCACACATGCGCACTATCACACATGCGCACATGCACACGGGCACACATGCACACATGCACACATAGACACATCCACACATGAACACATGAACACATCCACACATCCACACATCCACACATGCACACATCCACACATCCTCACATTCACTCATCGACACATCCGCACGTCGACACATCCACACATCCACACAACGACACATCGACACATCCAATCATCCACACATCCACACATGCACACATCCACACATGCACTCATGCGAACATCCACACATGCACACATCCACACATCCACACGTGCACACATGCACACATGCACACATCCACACATGCACACATCCACACATGCATATTTCGACTCATCCACACATCCACGCATCCACACATCCACACATGCACACATGCACACATCCACACATGCGCACATCCGCACATCCACTCATGCACACATCCACACATGCACACATCCACACATCGACACATCCACACATCCACACGTCGACACATCCACACATCCACACATCGACACATCCACACATCCACTCATCCACACATCCACACATCCACACATCCACACATGCACAAATGCACACATCCACACATGCACACATGCACACATGCACACATCCACACATGCACACATCCACACATACACATCGACACATCCAAACATCGACACATGCACACATGCGCACATGCACACATGCACACTTGCGCACATGCACACATGCAAACATCAACACATCCACACATCCACCCATGCACACATCCACACATCAACACATCCACACATCCACACATCCACACATCCACGCATCCACACATTCACACATGCACACATCCGCAAATGCACCCATCCACACATCGACACATCAACACATCCACAATTCGACACATCCAAACATCCTTGCATCAACACATGCACACATCCACACATCGACACATCGACACTTCGACACTTCGACACATCCACACATCCACACTTCGACACATCCACACATTCACTCATCCGCACATCCACACATCGACACATCGACACATCCACACTTCAACACATCAACACATTAACGCATCAACACATCGACACATCCACACATCGCCACATCCACACATCCTCACATCCACTAATCGACACATCCACAAAATTCACACATGCGCACTCTCACACATGCGCACATGCACACGGGCACACATGCACACATGCACACATAGACACATCCACACATGAACACATCCACACATGCACACATGCACACATCCACACATCCACACATCCACACATCCACACATCCTCACATTCACTCATCGACACATCCACACGTCGACACATCCACACATCCACACATCCACACAACGACACATCGACACATCCAATCATCCACACATCCACACATGCACACATCCACACATCCACACGTTCACACATGAACACATGCACACATCCTCACATGCACACATCCACACATGCATATTTCGACTCATCCACACATCCACGCATCCACACATCCACACATGCACACATGCACACATCCACACATGCACACATGCGCACATCCGCACATCCACTCATGCACACATCCACACATGCACACATGCACACATCCACACATCCACACATCCACACGTCGACACATCCACACATCCACACATCGACACATCCACACATCCACTCATCCACACACCCACACATGCACACATCCACACATCGACACATCCACACATCCGCACATCGACAAATCCACACATCCACACATCCATACATCCACACATCCACACATCCACACATCCACACATCCACACGTCCACACATCGACACATCCACACATCCACACCTCCACACATCGACACATCCACACATCCACACATGCGCATATCCACACATGCACACATCCACACCTCCACACATCGACACATCGACACATCCACACATCGACACATCCACACATCCACTCATCCACACATCCACACATGCACACATCCACACATGCACACATGCGAACATCCACACTTCGACACATCCACACATCGACACATCCACACATGCACACATCCACACATCGACACATCCACACATCCACACATCGACTCATTCACACATCCACACATCCACACATCCACACATGCACATTTCAACTCATCCACACATACACACATCCACACATTGTAACGAGGGTCGGCTAAGATATAGCGACCAACATAAGCACGATACGTATCTCGCAAGACCATCTCTGAGGTTTAGCAAATCGACCTACCTCATGACTGCAAACACCTGTTCCTTTTGCGTCTTACTCGATGGCACATGTCCATGCAAACACCTGTTCCTTTTGCGTCTTACTCGATGGCACATGTCCATGCAAACACCTGTTCCTTTTGCTTCTTACTCGATGGCACATGTATATGAACCTTCAAGAATGGGACGGTGCTATGCCTGGGAACTGGCGCAAAAGGGAGATAGGCATATGTTCACGAGTACATTGTGCGTGACAGTTGTCAACATCGATACAGCCTCGTTGCCCGCTGCGAGTAGCCGGCATTTTTATACCCTAGACTTTTAGTATAGGGTATATTGCTTTTGTCACGACGGAAATATGTAACACCTTAAAGGAGGCTCCGGAGGTATAGCAATGTATATATATAAATGATCAGGGTCACCTCTTGATTCGATTTAGCCATGTCTGTCTGTCTGTCTGTCTGTCTGTCCGTCTGTCTGTCTGTCTGTCTGTCTGTCTGTCTGTCCGTCTGTCTGTCCGTTCGCACGATAACTTTCGATAAAATAAAGCTAGAGCCTTGAAATTTTGGTCAAATATTGGTAGTGTACTCTGGTTGGATGGTATTGAAAATTGGCATGATCAGGCCAAGAGAACGCCTACCTCCCCTACATATGTAAAATACATAAATGTATTTATAACTCCCGATTAAATAAACGTGAAAAGCTCTAGCTTTGGTAGATTACTCATGAGGGTAATCTTATACTCTCCTGGGAAAATAAAATCGATCAGTTGAAAACTAACGGTAATTTTCTTACAAAGAACCCCGTACTACCCTACTTTTCAGGTTTTTTGTATATTACTCCTGAACCAATTGACGTAGGCACTTGATTTTTGGCGTGTAACCTTGAAGTGAGAAGCTGCTTAAGGTTTTGTAAGTTGGGCATAATCAGATCAAAGGAACGCCTACCTCCCCTACAAATTTCAAAAAATTAAATATTCCCTTAATTACGATAACTTTCGAAAAAATTATACTAGCGAGTTGAAAATTTGACATAATGTTGCTATTAAAACCTACTTTGTTGGTATTGAAAATGGGCAACATCCGACTCAAGGAACCCCCACCTCCCCTACAAATGAAACTTCAAATAAGCGATAACTTTTGATAGAATGAAGCCAGCAACTTGAAATTTTCGTCAAATGTTTAAAGTGAGATTGAGTTAGTTGGCATTAAAGATGGGTAAGATCCGACTTAGGGAACCCCTACCTCCCCTAGAAATGAAACTTAAAATAAGCGATAACTTAACGACAAAATAAAGCTATCGACTTGAAATTTTGGTCAAATGTTTGTAGTATGATCCAGTTGGCTAATATTGAAAATACGTAAAATCCGACCAACGAAACCCCTACTTCTCCTACAAATGAACTTCAAATAAGCGATAACTTTCGATAGAGTGAAGCTTGAGACTTGAAATTTTTTTTAAATGTTTGTAGGGGGATCTAATTGGTTGGTGGCAATGATGGGCAAGATCCGACCCAAGGAATCCCTACCTCCCCTACAAGTGAAACTTCAAATAAGCGATAACTTTCGATAGAATGAAGCTAGCAACTTGAAAACTGCGACAAATATTTGTAGAATGGGTTAGTTAAAGGATTTTGAGAATGGTCAAGATCCCACTGAATGAGTGCCAACCTCCCCTATGAACTGGCCATATAGGAGACCCACTTCTAATACATATGGTCGTTGCCAATTGGGACTTTTGGTATCACCACTAGGTCTGTACAAGTCTAGGGTATATACGCTTCGGACTCCGGGCTGAAGCGAAGTTTCGGCCTGGTTGTATATTACTCCTGAACCAATTGACGTAGGCACTTGATTTTTGGCGTGTAACCTTGAAGTGAGAAGCTGCTTAAGGTTTTGTAAGTTGGGCATAATCAGATCAAAGGAACGCCTACCTCCCCTACAAATTTCAAAAAATTAAATATTCCCTTAATTACGATAACTTTCGAAAAAATTATACTAGCAAGTTAAAAATTTGACAAAATGTTGCTATTAAAACCTACTTTGTTGGTATTGAAAATGGGCAACATCCGACTCAAGGAACCCCCACCTCCCCTACAAATGAAACTTCAAATAAGCGATAACTTTTGATAGAATGAAGCCAGCAACTTGAAATTTTCGTCAAATGTTTAAAGTCAGATTGAGTTAGTTGGCATTAAAGATGGGTAAGATCCGACTTAGGGAACCCCTACCTCCCCTAGAAATGAAACTTAAAATAAGCGATAACTTAACGACAAAATAAAGCTATCGACTTGAAATTTTGGTCAAATGTTTGTAGTATGATCCAGTTGGCTAATATTGAAAATACGTAAAATCCGACCAACGAAACCCCTACTTCTCCTACAAATGAACTTCAAATAAGCGATAACTTTCGATAGAGTGAAGCTTGAGACTTGAAATTTTTTTTTAAATGTTTGTAGGGGGATCTAATTGGTTGGTGGCAATGATGGGCAAGATACGACCCAAGGAATCCCTACCTCCCCTACAAGTGAAACTTCAAATAAGCGATAACTTTCGATAGAATGAAGCAAGCAACTTGAAAACTGCGACAAATATTTGTAGAATGGGTTAGTTAAAGGATTTTGAGAATGGTCAAGATCCCACTGAATGAGTGCCAACCTCCCCTATGAACTGGCCATATAGGAGACCCACTTCTAATACATATGGTCGTTGCCAATTGGGACTTTTGGTATCACCACTAGGTCTGTACAAGTCTAGGGTATATACGCTTCGGACTCCGGGCCGAAGCGAAGCTTCGGCCTGGTTTTAAGGTGTTGCGGAAATATAAAAAAAAAAAATAATTTCATTTGGCTAGCGTCGTTTTCCCTCTTGCCCGACGATTTATTGCCCAAGTAAAGTGCTACGGGCGGTTTGCTTTCTTCATACGGGGGTGTTCCATAGGAAGAAATCGCTAGATCAAGCGCTCGCATGCACGTGTCGGAAAGTCACGGGTGAGTCTTTTTCTTCCCGGGCCGCAGAAAAGAATTTATTTAATAATAATTCTCACTTAAGTACGCCCGGCGTACTTTTATTCCAAATAGATCAACGCATAATTCACTACGGACAACCTAACCCCACTTTTGTCGGAGCGAAGCGTGCAGGTCGGCAGGGGCGCCGTCTCAACAGTCACCCCTAAGCGCAACGCTCGGGCTGAAACGGCCGTGCAAATACCCAGCAGAACATAATCGACAAGAAAAGAAAAGAAAAAGAAAGGAAATCTAAAACGAAAAGAGAGCGACGACGCACGGGCGGGTGCTCCTGCCGACTGCCAGGTACGTATGTAGGTGCAATTTCTTGCGGGGAAAGCATAATTGGGGGGGGGGGCGAGAGATAGGACAGGGAGACGGCAAGGAAATGGGGGGTGGCCGTGTGTGTCGTATTTGCGTTTTCATCGAAAGCGGTGCCAGAGCGACATAAAAATCGTGAGGCGGTGCATATATCTCGATCTAGTGAAAGGCCGGAAAATTTCGAGAGGGTGGCCAAGTGCACGGGACCAAGTGTTCGTCGCCTTTTATGGGAAATTCGCTCCGCTCCGCTTCAGGTGGCGTAGCGGCAGGGGAAAAAGTGTGTTGCTACCGCCTCTAACGATCCCCGGGCAGTCGCCTGCCGACGAAGCCAAATATTTGTGATGGGCTGGAAATGCAAAGCATGTTGCTCTACACTACTCGACCTCCATCGTTCCAACGTACTATCGAATAATACGACCATTATATGGATAAGGCAATGTCGCCGGGTGATTGATGGGATTTTGCACGAGTAAATGATAATTAGATCACTGTCGGTAAGTGTGAAAATAATACCAGCACGAACAAAAATCAATTGACGGTGAAACTCACTGAGATAATATTGACCAAAAAAAAAGAAACAGCATATGCAGATACAGTACCTACAAATAAGAATATTCTTAAAGAATTAAAACTGAATGAAACCGGAATATAGAGGGCTACGCCCGCAATCCGAGGGTTTTGTAGCAAGCGCTTATTTTGGTATATAAATATCGGCAAATTACGAACTAATATTTTCTCCTCCCCCACTATTCCCCTTTCCACAAATTCCATGAAAATGCGAAAAAAATGGAATGTACTCAACATTACCTTTCTCACGACACCTCACTTGCCTATACCAGTCGATAAAAAAAAATTTGACCTTAATTTCGCCTCTATGTGGACCCCTCCCCCCTTCCACCCGGTAAAGTTTGCAAATTACGACGCAGCGCCCCCAACTAAAC
Source organism: Chloromyia formosa (assembly GCA_964017055.1). Taxonomy (NCBI): domain Eukaryota; kingdom Metazoa; phylum Arthropoda; class Insecta; order Diptera; family Stratiomyidae; genus Chloromyia; species Chloromyia formosa. The sequence continues at coordinate 71,578,603 of OZ024814.1, forward strand.
TTTACCCTTTCAAAAATGATTAATTAAATTACTGCAATTCGCACTACGAAAAACAACATGAGAGTAGTACTCACACCTATGAGGCCGGTAGGTGTAATTTTTGTGTGGATGATGTCAAAATGCCTAACATTAAATGAATGTACTATTATTAAATATTATGTGATTGTAATGAAACTTAAAGATATTATTGCCAATGATGTTGGTTATCATTGGCTATCAATATTTTTGACCTCGGGTGTGCTTAAGGCGTGCAGGGGTATGCTAACTGTAACTATAGAAATGTACTATTATTAACCTTTTTTGATAAGATATCAAAATTCTACGATTTTTGGTTTTCTGTACTAGTAGAATGCCGCTTTTCTGAAAATTTTCATATTTCTAAGTATAACGGTATCGAAATGCGAGGGGGGGGGACAAACTCGGATCACATATTTTCCCCTCTATCTCTTTTCTCCTTTTTCAAATTTGATGAAAATACCGGAAATAAAATGTACTCGGTGTTACCTTTCTCCTGATACCCCACAAGCCTATACCAGATGAAAAAAAATTTTTGACCTTCATTTCCCCTCTATGGGGACATCCCCTTAAAGTCAGCCTATTACAACGAATCGGTTTCTCCGGCGAATTATAATAATTTTACATACTCCCACAAAATTTCATGTATGTGGCTTCAGCCGTTCGTGAGATATTTCATGGACAGACGGACAGACATTTGACCGATTTCATAAGGGTTTTGTTTTTAATACAAAACCCTAAAAATGGGCGAAAACTAAGTAAATATAATTCACCGAATTCCCTGAAAAATAGATTATAAGTCCTTACCTCATCATCTAATTCTCATAAATGTAACAAACATACAAACAGCACATAGTTAATTATTATATCCTGTTTTCTTTTCGTATATTTAATGTGTTGAAAAGATGATTCTCTTAATTGGCAATAACGAACATAAAAGTATTGGATTAAATTAAATAGACAACCACAAAAATTTAAAGGAATATAGTTATAGCACTGTATATGTAACAACTATTGCGAGAGAATATTAAATAAAACTAGGAGGAGATGAAAGTATTTAAACTAAATTTAAATATGGAAACATACTATAAAAGGTAATATTAATATACAATAATATAGTTGCGGTCGATCATATAAAACGAAGTGGTTATTCACAATACCATATTAAGCTGCATTGAAAGCAAAATAATATTTAAGTACGAGAGTAAGTCAATATATAGATATAATGTAATAGTTGTTTCATGATTTAGTTCAGATACATATTTAAGAATATAGTTGAAAGTATATTAGAACATTAGCAAAAATCTCAAGGCAATAATTTAGTTTGAAATATCAGATGTTGTTTAATAGATTGAAACCTTTCAGTGAAGATTGAATTGGAGCTGTGTTGAATTTATGAAATTCAGTCTAAGATCTGAATATCAATAATATATTATTGAAATATCATTTAGCTAATCGATATAGTCGCATAAATGACATATTTATGTATATTCATAATTTATAGCCCATATGATAAAGAAATCCTTATAAAAAGTATCAAAATTTGCAGCTAAGGCTTTCAGATAATCTCTTGGTGTCTATAAATACGTCGTGCTTTAACTTTTTCTACTGATTGAGTATATTCTAGAATCAGTTTAAATTAACCGCATAAGTTTCCTGATTCATGCAACGGGGACTGTCTCATTTTTTTTGACTACCCATGAAGCGATTGTTATCTACGCAATCACTGTTATTGCGTAGGGCATAATTGAAAATCTAAGCCATTATATTGTTTCGAAAGTACGGACGTATTTTAAGTACAAGCTTCAATTTATAATTTGCTGAAGCCTGTTGGTTTGCCTATATTATATGGTTGTAATCCTGTAGCTTGCAATATCTGTAGTAATCTAACGAGTAAATTTACTATGTAAAATCAACCGGGTTTAAAACCAGTAAAATATGTATGACCAAGACTTTGCAATTTAATACAGAAAAGTCAATGTATTGTACGTTTGTACACATAATTTGCATTAACCCAAAATTGTTCATACGTATTACACGTTGCATTAAAAATGAAATAAAAAAAAAAAAAATTTTTAAAAATTTATTTCTCCAATGAATTCCGAGTAGATTAATCTTTGCTTCCTGACCCCCTTTCCTGGGCCCTCGCTCCGCTTCCTCGCTTACTATTGGATCGCGTAGGGGGCTAGGAACTTAAGCGCGGCCTAGCCCGATGGAGGGGAGGGAGCGCGGAGCCCCTAAAACATCAAGGGGCTCCCGTGTTCGTCAGGGGATAGTGGCGTTTTCGAAGGTCGTACGCGTTTTCAGGTTTTCTTTTTACGGCTCGTTCGCTCAGGCACCCGGGCACGCGCGTGATTTTTGTTTTGTAACGCTGCGAGGCAGGTGTGACCATACAACCCCACCCCGACTACCGATAGCTGAGCTAGCTATCCAGCACGCGCGAACTGGTCACATCTGAGGAAGTCTTGGCACTTAGGTGTCACGCGCGGTCTGCACGACCACAGTTTGACTTCCGTCCTCATGTAGCCTTCGGCCTACCAAGCAGAATCGTTACAAATGGCGCCCAACGTTGGGCCCAAAAAACTTTACCGTTAGGGTTGATTTCGGTCACCTTAGGACCTCATTCCACCTCGAGGTCCAAATACGGTCCCACTGCCGGAGTTTGTCAGCTTTTGAGGGTTTTCCTCACTTTGGTGCTTCACGCACCCAGGGAATTCCAGACTCCGGCCCATTTTTAGGGTTTTGTATTAAAAACAAAACCCTTATGAAATCGGTCAAATGTCTGTCCGTCTGTCCGTCTGTCCATGAAATATCTCACGAACGGCTGAAGCTATTTTACATGAAATTTTGTGGGAGTATGTAGAATTATTATAATTCGCCGGAGAAAGCGATTCGTTGTAATAGGCTGACTTTAAGGGGATGTCCCCATAGAGGGGAAATGAAGGTCAAAATTTTTTTTTCATCTGGTATAGGCAAGTGGGGTATCATGAGAAAGGTAACACCGAGTACATTTCATTTCCGGTATTTTCATTAAATTTGAAAAAAGGGGAAAAGAGATAGAGGGGAAAATTTGTGATCCGAGTTTGTCCCCCCCCCTTGCATTTCGATACCGTTATACTTAGAAATATGAAAATTTGCAGAAAGGCGGCATTTTACTAGTGTAGAAAACCGAAAGAAGAATTTTGATATCTCAACAAAAAAGGTTAATAATAGTACATTTCTATAGTTGCAGTTAGCATACCCCTGCACGCCTTAAGCACAGCCGAGGTCAAAAATATTGATGGCCAATGATAACCAACATCATTGGCAATAATATCTTTAAGTTTCATTACAATCACATAATATTTAATAATAGTACATTCATTTAATGTTAGGCATTTTGACACTATCCACACAAAAATTACACCTACCGGCCTCATACTCGTATGTAGGTGTAAGTACTACTTTCATGTTGTTTTTCGTAGTGCGAATTGCAGTTATTGTATTTAATTAATCATTTTTGAAAGGGTAAAGATTAGTTGGGGGCGCTGCGTCGTAATTGGCAAACATTACCGAGTGGAAGGGGGGAGGGGTCCACATAGAGGCCAAATTAAGCTCAAATTTTTTTTTTATCGACTGGTATAGGCAAGTGAGGTGTCGTGCGAAAGGTAATATTGAGTACATTCCATTTTTTTCGCATTTTCTAGAAATTTGTAGAAAGGGGAATAGTGGGGGAGGAAAAAATATTAGTTCGTAATTTGAGAAGAAGAGCAACGAGCCGATATTTACATATATACCAAAATAAGCGCTTGCTACAAAACCATCGGATTGCGGGCGTAGCCCTCTATATTCCGGTTTCATTTTTCTTGAATCCTTATTCCCATCCATGTAGAGTTCCTTGTCCATGTAGAGTAGGTTACCCTATCCCCACCTATCCCCCCAACAGGCAGTGCCTACGTTGTATATGTCAAAGGATGCTTTTGCATCGTGGGTAAGACGATTCGACCAAGGGACCTTTCGGAATTATTGGAATCAGGCGTTTACGCCTGTACCATAACTCCGACCTCCCGAAACCTAGAAACTGGATGAGTGGCGTATTGACGAGGGATGAGTCCGTGCTACCCCAAATAATGTATTTTATGAACAATTTTCTCTGTACGACCGACGGAAGTGGCTCTTGTCCCTGCGACGAACGCGTATGAAAGCGAATGAACGGGAGAGTGGAGGGAGAGTCCGAAAGGAATCAGGAAGCAAAATTTAATTAGATAAGCCAGTTTGTTGCCTGAGACACATCTTATTTTACCTTAGCTTATCTCATAGTATCTTATCTTATCGTCTTAGCGTAGCTTGTCGTATCTCATCGGACTGTAGCCTATCTTATTATATTATATTATATTATTATATTCATTTAACATGCCAGTGGACTACATGCCACCGCCAGTAGGGCAGGGAAGGGGAGTTGTGACCAGGGCACGTTCCCAGGCCCAGCTCAACCCCCAAGCATTAGAATTTCCGCCGTCAGTGTTGGCAGGCAACGCGCCAGCGGAAGAACCACAACTACAACAAGTAGAAGGGAGGGGAACTCCAGAAGCGTGGGGACTGCAACCACCCCCACAACAACAGCCACCCGAACCGCTGCACAATCCCGCTAAGGAGGGGCGTGCATCCTACCTCAGATGGGGACTGCCACCTCATGGATGGGGGCAACAACAGCCTCCCCTACAACAACAAGCGCGACCACCTTGGTGCGGACATCCACCACCACCCTGGTGGGGGCAGCAACCACCGGCGTGGTGGGGCGAACGGCCGCCAGCTGGGTGGGGTCAAAATAGGTCCTCTCCGCCGGCACCTGAAACCCAGCCCTTACCTGCTACGTCACCCCGCTCAGAACCGGGAGCAACCAGCAGACCAGCCCCGGACAGAGACCCGCTGGCGCAATCTTTTGGCGGTCAGTTTCCGCAAGGATTCCACATAGAATGCGCCCGGCGCATTTCCGCCATGGGACTGGATGCCACTCCCCGTGCACCGATTTCGCGAGCTGACCCAGCGGAGCGTCGACACCAGTCGGCTGCCACCCCAGTGACCATCCCGGCACACCACGTCCCCCGAACAATACGGGAATGGGGATTGAAGTTCCAAGGGACCGCGGTCGACGACTTCATTCGTCAGGTGGAGTTATTCACCGACCGCACCCTTGGAGGGGACTTCGACGGGGTGTGCCTATATGCCCACCTTTTTTCGATGGGGATACAGCCGAGTGGTTCCGACACTTTGCTGCCAGCTCGCACAACCGGTACACTTGGGAGTCGTTGCGAGCTGCTCTTCGAAGCCAGTATACGGACCCCTACGACGATGACGACATCAGGGAGATGATGCGCCATCGTCTACAGAGAGAGGGGCAGTCGTTTGACGACTTCCTGAAGGAGATTCGGCAGCTCAACAACCGGATGCGAGACCCTCTATCGGACCGGGAGTTGACGAGGATAGTGAAGAGAAACCTACGGGAGGACGTAGGCCGAGCAGCTCTTCATGTCAAATTCGCCAACTTGTTGGATTTGAGAGAATTTGTACGAGACTTAGAAAATTATAACGAGCGTATGACTTCTCGACGTTCCTCTCACTACCCTCGTCAAGTCTCGCGTCCTCGGGTATCCGAGCTGGACCGCACCGACAACACCTCTTCATGGGAAGTGCAGGGCGACATAGCGGCACTAAATGCCAATTCCACTTGTTGGAATTGCCGAAAGCCCGGACATTCCTACGCAGACTGTCGGGAGGAACTAAAGGTGTTCTGTTTTGGATGCGGAGCTCCGGGTGTGGTTGAACCACAATGCGAGCATTGCGCCCTCCAAAAAAACTACTCGCGCCGGAAACCTCAATACCACCAGAGGTCTTCCAAGGAGGTTCAGACCGAACCGACCTCCCCCGAGATGCCGCGGTAAAATCGCGACCGCACCTGCAGAGTTCCGCTCCAAAGCAGAATGGCTTAGACCCTCCTGCCCAGTCTGCGTCGGAACATTCCGATACGCCATTTTCCCCTGTCACGTCTATTATACCGGACTTTACACCCGACCTAGCGGATTCGCTAGCCAACCCCTCGACGGCCGAAGCCACCACTCAGACCCACGCTTCGAGCAATCAGTTGCCGTGTTTACCCATTGAGGCATCAGCCAACCAGACCGGATCCGTTATGATCTTGAGACCCTATCCGGCCACTAACATCACCCGGCCAGCAAACCTAGTGATACCCAAGTCGTACCCCACTTTCTACAGCTTTCGACCACTCCATGAGCGGGCGAAGGACTACTTGGAGGCTCGCCAACGGATTTTCAGCGCTGAAGAAATCCATCCTCGCCGACCGAAACGTTCCACGTTGCGGTGCCGGCGTTTCTGGAAGAAGGTGCTGTCTATTCGTCGGCGATACTGCGAAGTAGTCCTGCCGGATAGTCCTAAGGATGACATCCGGCCTTACGCAGCCGTCACGCTCCTCGGTCAGACATTGAGTGGGTTGGTCGACACTGGCGCTTCTTGTAGCGTCATCGCTTCCGACTTTGCGGAATCAGTCCTGAAGGACTGCCGTTATTCCTGGGTCAAGTTCCAACTGGGAGTCACAACCGCGGATGGAACCTGCCATACCGCCAGAGGTAAGATCCTTGCGGACGTTACGTTCCGGGGGCTCACCAAACAATTGGAGTTCTTACTAATGCCGGCTCTCAGTCAGAACTTGTACTTAGGAGTCGATTTTGTTCGAAGTTTCGACCTGGCTCCTGCCTTATTTACTTCTTCCCCATGTTTGTCTGAGCTGTCTTCCGATGACCCTTCGGTGACAGTCAGTAAACATTCCTTGTCAGCAGCTCAGCAAGTGCGACTCAATGCCGCCAAATCAATGTTTCCGTCCTTCACCAAGGAGGGCTTAGGGCGTACGACCGTCATCTCGCACGCCATCGACGTCGGAAACAATAAACCCGTCAAGCAGAGACACTTCGCTGTCTCTCCCGCCGTCGAAAAGCTCCTCTATAAGGAGATCGATCGGATGCTTAATCTGGGGGTTATTAAGGAGTCGCAGAGTTCGTGGTCATCACCAGTCACCTTGGTAGTCAAACCTAATAAGGTTCGTATGTGCCTGGACGCACGCAAGGTCAATGCAGCGACCTTGAAGGCCGTTGTATCAGTTTGTGACGATGCCATTCGGCCTCTGTAACGCGCCACAAACGATGCAACGCCTAATGGACCGCATTATTCCAGCACACCTGCGAAACCAGGTGTTTGTCTACCTAGATGATCTGTTGCTGGTCTCGACTACTTTCGACGAACACTTGTTGCTGCTACAAGAAATTGCACTGTGTCTCCGCAAGGCAGGACTCACGATAAATGTGGAGAAGAGTAACTTCGTCATGACCCATGTTCGGTACTTGGGACATATAATTGGTAACGGTACCATCATGACCGACTCCAGCAAAGTGGAAGCGATATCCAACTTCCCTCGACCATCTACGACTAAACAACTCCGCCGCTTCCTAGGGATGTGCGGATGGTACCACAGGTTTGCTCCTAACTACGCTTCTGTCTCTGCTCCGCTGACAGACATGCTACGGAAAGGCCGTGGTTTTGTCTGGACTGAGGAAGGCCTCCTGGCATTTAAAGCTTTAAAAGACTGCTTAACGCGGGCCCCTGCGCTGCACAGCCCTGACTTTTCGCGCCCGTTTGCCATCTAATGTGACGCAAGTCAACCTGGCATCGGCGCAGTGCTAACGCAGACAACCGAAGACGGTTCCGAAGTGCCCATAGCTTACATGTCCAGGAAGCTTAATTCAGCCCAGCAAAACTATACGGTCACCGAACAGGAATGTCTGGCAGCGGTGACAGCGATAAAAAAATTCCGAGCCTACGTAGGACAGGAGTTCTCGGTCATAACGGACCATGCGTCGTTAAAGTGGCTGATGAGTCAGTCGGATCTGCATGGTAAACTCATCGACACATCGACACATACACTCATGCACACATGCACACATGTGCACATGCACACATCGACATATCTACATATCGACACATCCGCACATGCACACATCCACACATGCACACATTCACACATCCACACATCAACACATCCACACATCAACACATCCACACATCAACAAATCCAAATATCCACACTTCCACACATGCACAAATGCGCACATGCACACATTCGCACATACGCACATGCACACTTGCACACATGCACACATCGACACATCCACACATGCACATTTGCACACATCCTTACATATATACATGCACACATCCACATATGCTCTCATCGACACATCCACACATCCACACATACGCGCATGCACACGTGCACACACGCGCACATGCACACATGCGCACATCCACACATCTACACATGCACACATGCACACATGCACTTATCCACACAACCACACATCCACAAATCCACATATCCACACATCCACACATCCACACATCCACACATGCACACATCCACACATCAACAAATCGACACATTCACACATCCACACATCCACAACATCCACACATCCACAAATCCATACACCCACACATCCACACATGCAAACATGCACACATCCACACATGCACACATGCGCACATCCACATATGCATACATCTTCTCATGCACACATCCACACATCGACACATCCACACATCGACACATCCACACATCGACTTACCCACACATCCACAAATCGACACATTCACACATCCACACATCCACACATCCACACATCCACACATGCACACATGCACACATACACACATGCGCACATCCACACATGCACACATCCACACATGCACACATCCACACATGCGCACATCCACACATCCACACATCGACACATCCACGCATCCACACATCCACATATCGACACATTCACACATCCACAAATCGACACATTCACACATCCGAACATCAACAGATCGACACATCCACAAATCCACACATCCACACATCCATTCATCAACACATCCACAAATGCACACATGCGCACACGCACACATGCACACATGCACACATCGACACATCCACACATCGACACATCCGCACATGCACACACGCGCACATGCACACATCCACACATGCACACATGCGCACATCCACACATCCACACATGCACACATGCGCAAATGCGCCCATGCACACATCCACACATTCACACATGCACACATCAACACATCCACACATCAACAAATCCACACATCAACAAATCCACACATCCACATATGCACATATGCACACATCCACATATCCACACAAGCGCACATCCACACATGCACACATCCACACATGCACACATCCACACATCGACACATCCACACATGCACACATCGACACATCCCCAGATCCACACATCGACACATCCACACATCCACACATCTCCACATCCACACATCCACACATGCACAAATCAACACATCCACACATCAACAAATCCACACATCCACACATCCACACATGCACAAATGCGCACATGCACACATTCGCACTTGCGCACATGCACACTTGCACACTTGCACACATGCACACATCGACACATCGACACATCCACACATCGACTCATCGACACATCGACACATCCATTCATGCACACATGCGCACATGCACACATCGACACATCCACATATCGACACATCCGCACATGCACACATGCACACACGCGCACATGCACACATGCACACATGCGCACATCCACACATCCACACATCCACACATGCACACATGCGCACATCCACACATGCACACATCAACATATCCACACATCAACAAATCCACACATCCACACATCCACACATGCACAAATGCGCACATGCACACATTCGCACATGCGCACATGCAGACTTGCACACTTGCACATATGCTCACATCAGCACATCCACACTTGCATATTTGCACACATCCTTACATCCACACATGCACACATCCACACATGCGCACATCCACACATCCACACATCGACACACCCACGCATCCACACATCCACACATCCACATATCGACACATCCACACATCCAAAAATCGACACATTCACACATCCGCACATCAACTGATCGACACATCCACAAATCCACACACCCACACATCCATTCATCAACACATCCACAAATGCACACATGCGCACACGCACACATGCGCACATGCACACTTGCACACATGCACACATCGACACATCCACACATGCACACATGCACACATCATCACATCCACACATGCACACATCCACACATCCACACATCAATATATCCACACATCCACACATGCAAACATCGACACATCCAAACATGCACACATCCACACGTCCACACATCCACACATCCACACATCGACACATCCACACATCGACTCATCGACATATCGACTCATCCACTCATGCACATATGCACACATGCGCACATGCACACATGGACACATCCACACATCGACACATCCGCACATGCGCACATCCACACATGCACACATGCGCACATCTACACATCCACACATGCACACATGCGCAAATGCGCACATGCACACATCCACACATGCACACATCAACACATCCACACATCAACAAATCCACACATCAACAAATCCACACATCCACTCATGCACATATGCACACATCCACACATCCACACATGCGCACAACCACACATGCACACATCCACACATGCACACATCCACACATCGACACATCCACACATGCACACATCCACACATCGACACATCCCCACATCCACACATCGATACATCCACACATCCACACATCCCCACATCCACACATCCACACATGCACACATCAAAACATCCACACATCAACAAATCCACATATCCACACATCCACACATGCACAAATGCGCACATGCACACATTCGCACTTGCGCACATGCACACTTGCACACACGCACACATCGACACATCGACACATCCACACATCGACTCTTCGACACATCGACACATCCACTCATGCACACATGCGCGCATGCACACGTCGACACATCCACATAACGACACATCCGCACATGCACACATGCACACACGCGCACATGCACACATGCACACATGCACACATGCGCACATCCACACATCCACACATACACACATGCACACATGCACACATCCATACATCCACACATCCACACATCCACACATCCACACATGCACACATCAACACATCAACACATCCACACATCAACAATTCCACACATCCACACATCCACACATCCACACATGCACTCATCCAAAAATCCACACATTCACACATCCACACATCAACAAATCCACACATCCACACATCCACACATACACACATGCACACTTGCACACATGCGCACATGCGCACATGCGCACATACACACATGCAAACAGCGACACATCCAAACATGCACACATCCACACGTCCACACATCAACACATATACACATCCACTCATCGACACATCCACACATCGACTCATCGACACATCGACACATCCACTTATGCACACATGCACACATGCGCACATGCACACATGCACACATTCACACATCGACACATCCATACATCGGAAAATACGCACAATCACGCACGCGCACATGCACACATGCACACATGCGCACATCCACACATGCACACATCCACATATGCACACATCCACACATCGACACATCCCCACATCCACACATCGACACATCCACACATCCACACATCCACACATCCCCACATCCACACATCCACACATGCACACATCCACACATCGACACATCGACACATCCACACAAACACACATCCACACATCGACACATCGACAAATCCACACAAACACACATCCACACATCCACACATCGACACATCCACACTTCCACACATCGACACATCCACACATGCACACATCCACACATCCACACATGAGCACATCCACACATGCACACATCCACATATGCACACATCCACACATCGACACATCCCCACGACCACACATCGACACATCCACACATCGACACATCCACACTTCCACACATCGACACATTCACACATCCACACATCCACACATGCACACATCCACACATGCACACATGCACACATCCACACATCCACACATGCACACATCCACACATCGACTCATCGACACATCGACACATCCACTCATGCACATATGCACACATGCGCACATGCACACATGTACACATGCACACATCGACACATCCACACATCGACACATCCGCACATGCACACATGCACACACGCGCACATGCACACATACACACATGCACACATGCGCACATCCACACATCCACACATGCACACATGCGCAAATGCGCACATGCACACATCCACACATGCACACATCAATACATCCACACATCAACAAATCCACACATCAACAAATCCACACATCCACTCATGCACATAAGCACACATCCACACATCCACACATGCGCACATCCACACATGCACACATCCACACATGCACACATCCACACATCGACACATCCACACATGCACACAACCACACATCGGCACATCCCCACATCCACACATCGACACAACCACACATCCACACATCCACACATCCACACATCCACACATCCACACATCCACACATGCACACATCAACACATCCACACATCAACAAATCCACACATCCACACATGCACAAATGCGCATATGCACACATCGACACATCCACATATCGACACATCCGCACATGCACACATGCACACACGCGCACATGCACACATGCACACATGCACACATGCACACATGCACACATGCGCACATCCACACATCCACACATGCACACATGCACACATGCGCACATCCACACATCCACCCAAGCACACATAAACAAATCCACACATCAACAAATCCACACATCCACACATGCAAAAATGCGCACATGCACACATTCGCACTTGCGCACATGCACACATTCGCACTTGCGCACATGCACACTTGCACACTTGCACACATGCACACATCGACACATCCACACATCGACTCATCGATACGTCGACACATCCCCACATGCACACATGCGCACACGCACACATCGACACATCCACATATCGACACATCCGCACATGCACACATGCACACACGCGCACATGCACACACGCGCACATGCACACATGCACACATGCGCACATCCACACATCCACACATACACACATGCACACATGCACACATTCACACATCCACACATCCACACATCCACACATCCACACATCCACACATCCACACATCCACACATGCACACATCAACACATCCACACATCGACACATCCACACAACCACACATCCACACATCGACACATCCACACTTCCACACATCGACACATTCACACATCCACACATCCACACATGCACACATCCACACATGCACACATGCACACATCCACACATCCACACATTCACACATGCACACATCCACACATGCACTCATCGACACATCCACACATCCACACATGCACACTTCCACAAATCCACACATGCACACATCCACACATCGACACATCTACACATCCACACATTCACACTTCCACGCATCCACATTTCGATACATCCACACATCCACACATCGACAAATCCACACATCCACACATCCACACATCCACACATCGACACATTGACACATCCACACATCCACACATGCACACCTGCGCACATCCACACATGCTCACATCCACAAATCGACACAGCCACACATCCACACATCGACACATCCACACATCCACACATCGACACATCCACACATCCACAAATCGACACATTCACACATCCACACATCCACAACATCCACACATCCACAAATCCATACACCCACACATCCACACATGCAAACATGCACACATCCACACATGCACACATGCGCACATCCACACATGCATACATCCACTCATGCACACATCCACACATCGACACATCCACACATCGACCCATCCACACATCCACACATCGACTTACCCACACTTCCACAAATAGACACATTCACACATCCACTCATCCACACATCCTCACATGCACACATCCACAAATGCGCACATCCACACATGCACACATCCACACATCAACACATGCGCACATCCACACATCCACACATCCACACATCGACACATCCACGCATCCATATATCGACACATCCACAAATCGACACATTCACACATCCGCACATCCACAGATCGACACATCCACACATCCACAAATCCACACATCCATTCATCAACACATCCACAAATGCACACATGCGCACATGCGCACATCCAAACATGCACACATGCGAACATCCATACTTGCACACATCCACACATCCACACATCGACACATCCACACATCCACACATCCACACATCCACACATCCACACATCCTCACATCCACACATCCACACATGCACACATCCACACATCGACACATCCACACATCCACACATCGACACATCGACACTAACACATTTCCACACATCGACACATTCTTACATCCACACATCCACACATGCACACATCCACACATGCACACATGCGCACATCCACACATGCACACATCCACACATGCACTCATCGACACATCCACACACCCACAAATCGACACATTCACACATTCACACATCCACACATACACACATCTACACTTCGACACATTCACACATCCACAAATCCACATATCCACACATCCACACATCCACACACGCACACATCCACACATGGACACATCCACACATCGACACATCCACACATCGACACATCCACACATCCACACATGCATACATCCACACATCGACACACCACACATCCACACATCGACACATCCACACATCCATACTTCGACACATTCACACATCCACACATCGACACATCGACACATCGACACATCAACACATCCACACATCCACACATCCACACATCCACACATGCATACATCCACACATCGACACACCACACATCCACACTTCGACACATCCACACATCCACACATCGACACATTCACACATTCACACATCCACACATCGACACATCGACACATCAACACATCAACACACCGACACATCCACACATCCACAAATCCACATATCCACACATCCACACATCCACACACGCACACATCCACACATGGACACATCCACACATCCACAAATCGACACATTCACACATCCACAACATCCACACATCCACAAATCCATACACCCACACATCCACATATGCAAACATGCACACATCCACACATGCACACATCCACACATGCACATATCCACTCATCGACACATCGACACATCAACACATCCACACATCGACACATCCACACATCCACACATCGACACATCCACACATCCACACATGCATACATCCACACATCGACACACCTCACATCCACACATCGACACATCCACACATCCACACATCCACTCATCGACACATCGACACATCAACACATCCACACATCGACACATCCACACATCCACACATCCACACATCCACACATCCACACATGCATACATCCACACATCGACACACCTCACATCCACACATCGACACATCCACACATCCACACATCCACACATCGACACATTCACACATCCACACATCGACACATCGACACATCGACACATCGACACATCAACACATCCACACATCGACACATCCACACATCCACACATGCATACATCCACACATCGACACACCACACATCCACACATCGACACATCCACACATCCACACATCGACACATTCACACATCCACACATCGACACATCGACACATCAACACATCAACACACCGACACATCCACACATCCACAAATCCACATATCCACACATCCTCACATCCACACACGCTCACATCCACACATGGACACATCCACACATCCACAAATCGACACATTCACACATTTACAACATCCACACATCCACAAATCCATACACCCACACATCCACACATGCAAACATGCACACATCCACACATGCACACATCCACACATGCACACATGCGCATTCACATACGCATACATCCACTCATGCACACATCCACACATCGACACATCCACACATCGACACATCCACATATCGACACATCCGTACATGCACACATCCACATATCGACACATCCACACATCCAAAAATCGACACATTCACACATCCGCACATCAACTGATCGACACATCCACAAATCCACACACCCACACATCCATTCATCAACACATCCACAAATGCACACATGCGCACACGCACACATGCGCACATGCACACTTGCACACATGCACACATCGACACATCCACACATGCACACATGCACACATCATCACATCCACACATGCACACATCCACACATCCACACATCAATATATCCACACATCCACACATGCAAACATCGACACATCCAAACATGCACACATCCACACGTCCACACATCCACACAACCACACATCGACACATCCACACATCGACTCATCGACATATCGACTCATCCACTCATGCACATATGCACACATGCGCACATGCACACATGGACACATCCACACATCGACACATCCGCACATGCGCACATCCACACATGCACACATGCGCACATCTACACATCCACACATGCACACATGCGCAAATGCGCACATGCACACATCCACACATCCACACATGCACACATCAACACATCCACACATCAACAAATCCACACATCAACAAATCCACACATCCACTCATGCACATATGCACACATCCACACATCCACACATGCGCACAACCACACATGCACACATCCACACATGCACACATCCACACATCGACACATCCACACATGCACACATCCACACATCGACACATCCCCACATCCACACATCGATACATCCACACATCCACACATCCCCACATCCACACATCCACACATGCACACATCAAAACATCCACACATCAACAAATCCACATATCCACACATCCACACATGCACAAATGCGCACATGCACACATTCGCACTTGCGCACATGCACACTTGCACACACGCACACATCGACACATCGACACATCCACACATCGACTCTTCGACACATCGACACATCCACTCATGCACACATGCGCGCATGCACACGTCGACACATCCACATAACGACACATCCGCACATGCACACATGCACACACGCGCACATGCACACATGCACACATGCACACATGCGCACATCCACACATCCACACATACACACATGCACACATGCACACATCCATACATCCACACATCCACACATCCACACATCCACACATGCACACATCAACACATCAACACATCCACACATCAACAATTCCACACATCCACACATCCACACATCCACACATGCACTCATCCAAAAATCCACACATTCACACATCCACACATCAACAAATCCACACATCCACACATCCACACATACACACATGCACACTTGCACACATGCGCACATGCGCACATGCGCACATACACACATGCAAACAGCGACACATCCAAACATGCACACATCCACACGTCCACACATCAACACATATACACATCCACTCATCGACACATCCACACATCGACTCATCGACACATCGACACATCCACTTATGCACACATGCACACATGCGCACATGCACACATGCACACATTCACACATCGACACATCCATACATCGGAAAATACGCACAATCACGCACGCGCACATGCACACATGCACACATGCGCACATCCACACATGCACACATCCACATATGCACACATCCACACATCGACACATCCCCACATCCACACATCGACACATCCACACATCCACACATCCACACATCCCCACATCCACACATCCACACATGCACACATCCACACATCGACACATCCACACAAACACACATCCACACATCGACACATCGACACATCCACACAAACACACATCCACACATCCACACATCGACACATCCACACTTCCACACATCGACACATCCACACATGCACACATCCACACATCCACACATGAGCACATCCACACATGCACACATCCACATATGCACACATCCACACATCGACACATCCCCACGACCACACATCGACACATCCACACATCCACACATCCACACATCCACACATCCACACATCCCCACATCCACACATGCACACATCCACACATCGACACATCGACACATCCACACAACCACACATCCACACATCGACACATCCACACTTCCACACATCGACACATTCACACATCCACACATCCACACATGCACACATCCACACATGCACACATGCACACATCCACACATCCACACATCCACACATGCACACATCCACACATCGACTCATCGACACATCGACACATCCACTCATGCACATATGCACACATGCGCACATGCACACATGTACACATGCACACATCGACACATCCACACATCGACACATCCGCACATGCACACATGCACACACGCGCACATGCACACATACACACATGCACACATGCGCACATCCACACATCCACACATGCACACATGCGCAAATGCGCACATGCACACATCCACACATGCACACATCAATACATCCACACATCAACAAATCCCCACATCCACACATCGACACAACCACACATCCACACATCCACACATCCACACATCCCCACATCCACACATCCACACATGCACACATCAACACATCCACACATCAACAAATCCACACATCCACACATCCACACATGCACAAATGCGCACATGCACACATCGACACATCCACATATCGACACATCCGCACATGCACACATGCACACACGCGCACATGCACACATGCACACATGCACACATGCACACATGCACACATGCACACATGCGCACATCCACACATCCACACATGCACACATGCACACATGCGCACATCCACACATCCACCCAAGCACACATAAACAAATCCACACATCAACAAATCCACACATCCACACATGCAAAAATGCGCACATGCACACATTCGCACTTGCGCACATGCACACATTCGCACTTGCGCACATGCACACTTGCACACTTGCACACATGCACACATCGACACATCCACACATCGACTCATCGATACGTCCACACATCCCCACATGCACACATGCGCACACGCACACATCGACACATCCACATATCGACACATCCGCACATGCACACATGCACACACGCGCACATGCACACACGCGCACATGCACACATGCACACATGCGCACATCCACACATCCACACATACACACATGCACACATGCACACATTCACACATCCACACATCCACACATCCACACATCCACACATCCACACATCCACACATCCACACATGCACACATCAACACATCCACACATCAACAAATCCACACATCCAAACATCCACACATCCACACATGCACTCATCAACAAATCCACACATCCACACATCCACACATCAACAAATCCACACATCCACACATACACACATGCACATTTGCACACATGCGCACTTGCACACATGCAAACATCGACACATCCAAACAAGCACACATCCACACGTCCACACATCCACACATCCACTCATCGACACATCTACACATCGACACATCAACTTATGCATACATGCACACATGCGCACATGCACACATGCACACATCGACACATCCATACACCGACAAATCCGCACATGCACGCACGCGAAAATGCACACTTGCACACATGCGCACATCCACACATGCACACATCCACATATGCACACATCCACACATCGACACATCCCCACATCCACACATCGACACATCCACACATCCACACATCCCCACATCCACACATGAACACATCCACACATCGACACATCCACACAACCACACATCCACACATCGACACATCCACACTTCCACACATCGACACATTCACACATCCACACATCCACACATGCACACATCCACACATGCACACATGCACACATCCACACATCCACACATTCACACATGCACACATCCACACATGCACTCATCGACACATCCACACATCCACACATGCACACTTCCACAAATCCACACATGCACACATCCACACATCGACACATCTACACATCCACACATTCACACTTCCACGCATCCACATTTCGATACATCCACACATCCACACATCGACAAATCCACACATCCACACATCCACACATCCACACATCGACACATTGACACATCCACACATCCACACATGCACACCTGCGCACATCCACACATGCTCACATCCACAAATCGACACAGCCACACATCGACACATCGACACATCCACACATCCACACATCGACACATCCACACATCCACAAATCGACACATTCACACATCCACACATCCACAACATCCACACATCCACAAATCCATACACCCACACATCCACACATGCAAACATGCACACATCCACACATGCACACATGCGCACATCCACACATGCATACATCCACTCATGCACACATCCACACATCGACACATCCACACATCGACCCATCCACACATCCACACATCGACTTACCCACACTTCCACAAATAGACACATTCACACATCCACTCATCCACACATCCTCACATGCACACATCCACAAATGCGCACATCCACACATGCACACATCCACACATCAACACATGCGCACATCCACACATCCACACATCCACACATCGACACATCCACGCATCCATATATCGACACATCCACAAATCGACACATTCACACATCCGCACATCCACAGATCGACACATCCACACATCCACAAATCCACACATCCATTCATCAACACATCCACAAATGCACACATGCGCACATGCGCACATCCAAACATGCACACATGCGAACATCCATACTTGCACACATCCACACATCCACACATCGACACATCGACACATCCACACATCCACACATCCACACATCCACACATCCTCACATCCACACATCCACACATGCACACATCCACACATCGACACATCCACACATCCACACATCGACACATCGACACTAACACATTTCCACACATCGACACATTCTTACATCCACACATCCACACATGCACACATCCACACATGCACACATGCGCACATCCACACATGCACACATCCACACATGCACTCATCGACACATCCACACACCCACAAATCGACACATTCACACATTCACACATCCACACATACACACATCTACACTTCGACACATTCACACATCCACAAATCCACATATCCACACATCCACACATCCACACACGCACACATCCACACATGGACACATCCACACATCGACACATCCACACATCGACACATCCACACATCCACACATGCATACATCCACACATCGACACACCACACATCCACACATCGACACATCCACACATCCATACTTCGACACATTCACACATCCACACATCGACACATCGACACATCGACACATCAACACATCCACACATCCACACATCCACACATCCACACATGCATACATCCACACATCGACACACCACACATCCACACTTCGACACATCCACACATCGACACATTCACACATTCACACATCCACACATCGACACATCGACACATCAACACATCAACACACCGACACATCCACACATCCACAAATCCACATATCCACACATCCACACATCCACACACGCACACATCCACACATGGACACATCCACACATCCACAAATCGACACATTCACACATCCACAACATCCACACATCCACAAATCCATACACCCACACATCCACATATGCAAACATGCACACATCCACACATGCACACATCCACACATGCACACATCCACTCATCGACACATCGACACATCAACACATCCACACATCGACACATCCACACATCCACACATCGACACATCCACACATCCACACATGCATACATCCACACATCGACACACCTCACATCCACACATCGACACATCCACACATCCACACATCCACTCATCGACACATCGACACATCAACACATCCACACATCGACACATCCACACATCCACACATCGACACATCCACACATCCACACATGCATACATCCACACATCGACACACCTCACATCCACACATCGACACATCCACACATCCACACATCCACACATCGACACATTCACACATCCACACATCGACACATCGACACATCGACACATCGACACATCAACACATCCACACATCGACACATCCACACATCCACACATGCATACATCCACACATCGACACACCACACATCCACACATCGACACATCCACACATCCACACATCGACACATTCACACATCCACACATCGACACATCGACACATCAACACATCAACACACCGACACATCCACACATCCACAAATCCACATATCCACACATCCTCACATCCACACACGCTCACATCCACACATGGACACATCCACACATCCACAAATCGACACATTCACACATTTACAACATCCACACATCCACAAATCCATACACCCACACATCCACACATGCAAACATGCACACATCCACACATGCACACATCCACACATGCACACATGCGCATTCACATACGCATACATCCACTCATGCACACATCCACACATCGACACATCCACACATCGACACATCCACATATCGACACATCCGTACATGCACACATGCACACGCGCACATGCACACATGCACACATGCGCACATCCACACATGCACGCATGCACACATGCACACATCCAAACATCCAAACATGCACACATCAACACATCCACACATCAACAAATCCACACATCCAATCATGCACAAATGCACACATGCGCACATGCACACATCGACACATCCACACATCGACACACCTGCACATGCACACATGCACACACGCGCAAATGCACTCATGCACACATGCGCATATACATACATACACATACATACATACATACATACATCGACACACCACACATCCACACATACACACATCCACACATCGACACATTGTTGCGACCCCTCCTGAAGGCTTTTCAGATCTTCAGGGGAAGTCTAATAAATGTGAAAGTATATACAAATATCCATATATATGTATATATGTCACATCGCAGCAGGGGACCGGGAGATGGCCCCTTTGCAACATTAGTCGGCTTAATGGCCGACAAAAAAAAAAAAAACATCCTTTTACGTCCCGGCCAGGACAGCTACTTGGGGTGGGGTTTGAAAAATAATTCATCGTCATCACATCATCATACACTCACTCCCTCCCATTCATCCGGAATTCCCCCATTCTCATATTGACCTACATTTTAAATAAATAAATTAAAGAAAACATTTAGATACATTATTATTATTTTTTTTATTTTTTTGTGACCAACCGAACTTCTGTCAAAAATCGAACATTCGTGCATTACGTTTATTATAAATTTAACTTTTATGCGCATTTACAAAAATAAAAAATTAGATTCTGAATGACTGAATCATACACAAAAAATATTATTACTTATTCTAATAGTTTTTCTTTTCAATGTTTAACATCACTGATGCGAAATGGGCAATATTTAAACCAAATTATCAGGTTCACACAAAATAAATCCAAACTATTCGACTGTATTACAAATTTAATCCACAAAATGATCTGACTACACAAACTTTCAATGTTTAACATCACTGATGCAGAATGGGCAATATATAAAACCCATTATCAGGTTCACAAAATAAATCCAAATTATTCAACTGGATCTCAAATTTAATCCACAAAATGATCTGACTACACAAACTTTCAACGTTTAATATCACTGATGCGAAATGGGCAATATTTAAATCCTATTATCAGGTTCACAAAATAAATCCAAATTATTCAACTGGATCTCAAATTTAATCCACAAAATGATCCGACTATAAACTTTCTACGTTTAATATCACTGATGCGAAATGGGCAATATTTAAATCCCATTATCAGGTTCACAAAATAAATCCAAATTATTCAATTAATCCACCATATAATTCGATCACCAACTTTAAACATAACTCCCACCATCAATTGCACGCCTATCCACCGCACAAAATCAACCCACACCAAAAATGACCAGCTTCCATCCGCGATCCTCTCTATTCCAACTCCTGACCAATTCTAACGACCATAATCCAAAGCCTACGTGACCAAAACTAAACGGATCGTGTTCTTTTCTCTACTCCGACCCACTCGTCATCAACCCATCTCAAAAAAAAAAAAAAAAAAAAAACCAAACTCATTCTTCTTGGACATAACTGGAGCAATCATCGTGTATGTGTGTCGTCTGACACGAAAATTCACAACGGAAAACCATTCCCCGATGGCAATCACATACTCCATTCTCCCAGCAGGGAAAGAGTTGTTACCTTTTTTTTTTTTTTTTTTTTTTTTTTTTTTTTTTTTTACATTATTACTACAAACGAGGGGCCGACCCATCCCTGAGGAAGAGTCTCCTAAATAAAAGCCGGGCAAATATACAAAAAAAAAATGTTTCCAAACCTACAATAAATTCACTTCTACGATGTATCTTTACATATAATTTCTTCTTTTTCCAGAATTATAGTCACCAATACGTCACCAGATTCAATAAAAAAAAACGAAAATATCTCTGCTCACACAAATTCAGTATACCTCAGCGGAAGGATCTCAAACCAGAACAAACTGTAATCTAAACCATTCCAAGGTCGAAGAACCAGCAAGTTCGGCGCTTATACCTGACCGATGAAGATAACCAACACAGATAATACAGGAAGATTACTTTTGGATTAAAAAAAAAAAAAAAAAATCAAAACAAAATTCTCGTGTTGCTACATGCTAACCGACAGCATTTATCAATGCTAAATTTAAAAAAAAGAGCATTTTTCAATGCTTACAAAATTACAATAAACAAAGAGTAAAATGGAACAGTATTGATTCTTGATCAATCCCCAAATCCTCCTGAATCCAAAAATAATCCTTTAACGAAAATAATTAATAATTCCTTATCTTATATACTAATACTATGAATTAATGTACTACGCTAATAAATTTTTGGAAGCCGAATTACGGAAATGCAATACAAAGTTTACACAGAAGGTGTACACCAAATAGCTAAATTTTATGAACTCTACTTTAATAGACCTGCAACTATTTGATAAGTGAATTCCAAATAGCGGTGGTGCTTCTCAGGATGGTTACGAAAGCAAAATTTAATATGAACCGATCACCTGAAATGAATATAAGTTGCAACCAGACTCAGGTGCGAATGTCTTGAGCATGATATATACCTAATGATTTTCCTGAGGAATCGGCCACCTCATAGGCAACATTGCCGTTAGATCGTACTATAACTCCATCAATGAATTTCGGGGCTAATTTGCTGGTGAAATAATCCACAGATGAGCTTTGCACATGATTGCGCACCAAAACCTTTTGGCCAATTTGAAAAGATCGTGGTCGACTCCGAAGATTATAACGGCGAGCACCTTTAAAATAAGCCTCCGTCAGTTTGGCTTTAACTTGATCTTGAATAAGACGTAAACGCTCTATATGAGGCGATAATTCAACTGCTCCATCCTCAAAGGCATTGAGTTGTCTCAATAATTGGTATTGAGAACCGTGATGAATACTTTGATAACCAAACATAAGAAAATATGGGGAACAACCCGTGGACTCATGAACAACGTTCCTAAAAGCAGCTGCGGCATCACTAAGATGAACATCCCAATTTCGGTGATCTTCCTCCACATATGCCCTAATAGATGCTAAAATTGATTGATTAACACGCTCTGACGCATTAGATTGCGGAGAGTAACGAGGCGTGAATATGTGTGTAACCCCATATTCAATCAACAAAGTTTCAAGTGCCTTCGAAGTAAACTGCACTCCATTGTCCGAGTGCAAAAATTCAGGCACACCAAACGTGTGAAAAATCAAATCCTTAAGAAACTTGACGACTGAATCTGCCGTGGCTCTAGGCACAGCTTTCAACCATATGAACTTAGAAAAATGGTCCAAAATCACTAACAGTTGGGTGTTCCCTGCCTTTGAACGGGGATAAGGACCTAAAAAGTCTATAAACAGTCTTTGCATAGGCCTTTCGGATGTTCGCATTTTTCCCATAGGAGGTTTCATTACACAATTGGCTGGTTTAATTCTCTTACATGTCATGCACTCAGAAATATACTTTGTAACGTCCTTTCGGAAAGTCGGCCAATAATAATAGCGCTGCAAAAGCTCGATTGTTTTGCGAATCCCAAAGTGCGACGAAGTTGGTGAGTCATGTGAATTAAAAATCAATTTCAACCTTTGACTCTCAGGCAGGTATATCCACATCATTAGGACGTGAACCGGTATTAATATACAGGCGACCATCTCGAATCCACAAATTTTGAAACCGATCAGGCGCTTGACTGACCTTCATAATAAGTTCCAAATACGATGGTTCAGTAAACGCTGTATCCGGTAAGATTTCATCCAAGTGCAAATGTTCAGGTAAAAATGCAAGAGAATGACAAGATCGATTACAAACCACACTGACAGATGCAACAACTTCAGACTCCTTGAACATACGTGATAACGCGTCTGGTACTAAATTGTTGATCCCTTTACAATGCTGAATTGCGAAATCAAAGCTTTGAAGCTTTAAGCTCCACCGAGCCAATCTACCCGAAAGATCTTGCTGAGACATCAGCCATTTAAGGCTGGCATGGTCAGTAATAACTGTGAAGGGCAAACCTTCGATATAAGCACGAAAACGCTTAATGCTCTGTACGGCTGCCAAGCATTCCAATTCTGTAATAGTGTATTTCTGCTGAGCGGAAGTAAGTTTAGCAGACATGAAAGCCACTGGGTGCTCTTTATTATTTTCATCCTTTTGGAAAAGGACACTACCGATTCCGGTACTGCTAGCGTCACATTGGATAAAAAATCGCTTAGAAAAATCTGGATTGACCAAAACAGGAGCGGACACAAGTGCTTGTTTTAGTTGCTGAAATGCATTTTCAGCTGCGTCAGTCCATTTAAATTTTTTCTTTCCTTTTAATAAATCTGTAAGAGGAGCTGCAATTGTGGCAAAACGAGCTATGAATCTGCGGTACCAGCCCGCCATTCCCATAAAACGACGGATATCTTTTGCAGACTTAGGAGTAGGATAGTCTACCACACTAGAAATCTTGTTCGGATCAGGCTTGAGAATACCATCGCTTACTATGTAACCCAGATATTTAATTTCAGATTGAAGGAACCTGCTCTTTTGTACATTAATGGTAAGACCAGCATCTTTAAGTAAATGAGCCACTTTTATCAATAATTCAAAATGTTCCTCCAATGTAGAGCTTGTGATAAGTAAATCATCAAGATACACAAATATTTTGTCATGTAACTCATGCGGTATCACTTTATGCATAAGACGACACATGGACTGTGGCGAGTTACACAGACCGAATGGCATTACCTTAAAATGATAAAGAGGACGCCCTGGCACAGTGAAGGCAGTTTTTTCCTTAGACTCATCGTCTAAAGGAATTTGCCAAAAGGCGTCCTTGAGATCGAGGCTTGATATAAAACGAGTTGATTGCAAACGGGATAACAATCCATCTATAAGAGGGAGAGGATATGCATCTTTTATCGTCACTTCATTTAGCCTGCGTGCATCTAGGCACAGGCGCACTTTGCCAGGCTTACGCACTAAAGTGACAGGAGCACTCCACGAACTATGACTCTCCTCTATTACACCGAGTGCCAACATTCTGTCTAATTCCTCATATATCTGTTTCTGTATTATCGGGGATACAGCATAATGACGCTTGTTGATAGGTTTGGCCTGACCAGTATCAATGTGGTGAGATAACAGATTGGTTTTTCCCAATCCAAGAGAATTATAAGAAGGAAATCCTTTTATTATTTCCTGTAGTCTAAAATTATCCTCCGGAGATAAATTAAAAAACGTAGGACCGTCAAGAGATTGTGAGGGCACCACTTCGCAGACTGTTGGATTTTGATAAGGCACAATGTTGAAAGCTCTCCAGAAATTAATACCTAAATATAAGGTACCTGATAACTCTGGCACAACCAAAAATCGTACAGACCTGATAGAATCCTTAAAACTAACCTCAAGGTCTATATAGCCCAAAGCTGTGACTTTTTGTCCGGATGCTGTACTTACATTTGTTCGAAAATTGTATAAACGAGAGGACAACCCAAGTTCATCCAATATAGACAAAGCCTCTCTTCCAAAAACACTAATGCTAGCCCCACTATCCAAAAGACCAACAATCCCACGATCCCCAATAAAAATCTCACAATGCGGGCGAGAATCTCCCGGGACAGATGACGTAATAATGGAACTAATTGCACTCTTGTACAAAAGACGAATGTCATGAAAATAACGATTTGATCGGGTACGACGGTTTTTAGCACGATTACTAGAATGACTAGAGCCATAGAGAGGAGTGTTACTAATTTTAGAAAAATCTGAAGATGAACTGGTAATTTCAAACTCCTCCGAACTATCCTCGAATGTGGTTAATATATCATTTTGAGTATCAACATCTACTGACTTCATTGTTTGAACTGATTTGTGACACATTTTTAATGAAGACTTCACATAATCAGAACTATATGTTGCGGAGTTTAACGCTGATGATGCAGCTCTGGGTCCACATTCGTGGCCGCATCCACTGTCTTTGATACCGGGGGCAGAAACAATTTTGGTGAAGGAATGTGATGATTCCCCGGGTTCCTCACATTCCTCATCACGTTTCCCGAACACTTGCCACATTTCGGCTTCAAAGTGTCCTTGGCACCACACCCGAAACAGAAAATATGCCTTATTGGGAGAGGACAATTATAAAAGTTATGACCCAAATCCTGACAATTCCAGCAAATGTTATAATTTGGAACATTTAATTCGGAATTCGGTACAAAATTACGTGAAGTATTTCCTAAAGGAGCCTTATTTCCCAGAACATTAACATGTGCCATAGGAGCGAAAGACTCTGAACATTCAATCTCGTGGACAGGTTTTCGTATATAAGAGGGACGTTCCGTGGGCTGGTCCAAATTCCAAACAGCCTCTACCGAAATACAACATTGAACTAGCTCTCTTGTGTTGACAAATTGCCGACCAGCCAGATGTTCACGTAAACGTTTCGACATATTTCTAAAAAGAATACATTGCATGTCATAATCATGAAAACTATGCCGCAATTCCAAAGACATAGTTTCTATACTATCATAAAATTCTATGAATGATTCATTGGCTTTTTGCAAACGAGAATCAATTCGCCTACGAATATCTACATCTGATTGTGTAGAACCAAATCTATCCGTTAAAGCTTCCTTCAGCTTAGACCATGAAATATTGGGTGAGTTTAGTTCATGGAACTTCCAATACCAGTCACTGGCATAGCCACGCACTAGTAGATGGAAATGTCCTGCCAATTCAGACAAACTCACATTATGGGTATTTGCCAATACCAGTATCCGATAAATAAAAGAATTAACTGGAATACTATTATTCGATCCATCAAAGTATATACCCCATTTAGACACAGGCAAATCAGATTGTCTAGACCTATAATTACTATTTACACGTGAAGACAAAAATTCAGAATCTGGAATATGAACCTCAAACTGTTGTTGGTTTTCAATACAGGGAACGTTAACTGAAACTACTTCGGGTGGAACATTATTAACGAAAGGGTTATGGGAAATATTATGATTATCGGCAGACACTGCAGGTTGATTTCCAGCTGAAGAACCTAAACCAGTATCTCTAGTTTCACGAGCGTTTCTCTTAGGAGTATTGTTGCGACCCCTCCTGAAGGCTTTTCAGATCTTCAGGGGAAGTCTAATAAATGTGAAAGTATATACAAATATCCATATATATGTATATATGTCACATCGCAGCAGGGGACCGGGAGATGGCCCCTTTGCAACATTAGTCGGCTTAATGGCCGACAAAAAAAAAAAAACATCCTTTTACGTCCCGGCCAGGACAGCTACTTGGGGTGGGGCTTGAAAAATAATTCATCGTCATCATATCATCATACACTCACTCCCTCCCATTCATCCGGAATTCCCCCATTCTCATATTGACCTACATTTTAAATAAATAAATTAAAGAAAACATTTAGATACATTATTATTATTTTTTTTATTTTTTTGTGACCAACCGAACTTCTGTCAAAAATCGAACATTCGTGCATTACGTTTATTATAAATTTAACTTTTATGCGCATTTACATAAATAAAAAATTAGATTCTGAATGACTGAATCATACACAAAAAATATTATTACTTATTCTAATAGTTTTTCTTTTCAATGTTTAACATCACTGATGCGAAATGGGCAATATTTAAACCAAATTATCAGGTTCACACAAAATAAATCCAAACTATTCGACTGTATTACAAATTTAATCCACAAAATGATCTGACTACACAAACTTTCAATGTTTAACATCACTGATGCAGAATGGGCAATATTTAAACCCTATTATCAGGTTCACAAAATAAATCCAAATTATTCAACTGGATCTCAAATTTAATCCACAAAATGATCTGACTACACAAACTTTCAATGTTTAACATCACTGATGCAGAATGGGCAATATTTAAACCCTATTATCTGGTTCACAAAATAAATCCAAATTATTCAACTGGATCTCAAATTTAATCCACAAAATGATCTGACTACACAAACTTTCAATGTTTAACATCACTGATGCAGAATGGGCAATATTTAAACCCTATTATCAGGTTCACAAAATAAATCCAAATTATTCAACTGGATCTCAAATTTAATCCACAATATAATTCGATCATCAACTTTAAACATCACTCCCACCATCAATTGCACGCCTATCCACCGCACAAAATCAACCCACACCAAAAATGACCAGCTTCCATCCGCGATCCTCTCTATTCCAACTCCTGACCAATTCTAACGACCATAATCCAAAGCCTACGTGACCAAAACTAAACGGATCGTGTTCTTTTCTCTACTCCGACCCACTCGTCATCAACCCATCTCAAAAAAAAACCAAACTCATTCTTCTTGGACATAACTGGAGCAATCATCGTGTATGTGTGTCGTCTGACACGAAAATTCACAACGGAAAACCATTCCCCGATGGCAATCACATACTCCATTCTCCCAGCAGGGAAAGAGTTGTTACCTTTTTTTTTTTTTTTTTTTTTTTTTTTACATTATTACTACAAACGAGGGGCCGACCCATCCCTGAGGAAGAGTCTCCTAAATAAAAGCCGG
This sequence comes from Chloromyia formosa, assembly GCA_964017055.1. NCBI lineage: Eukaryota > Metazoa > Arthropoda > Insecta > Diptera > Stratiomyidae > Chloromyia > Chloromyia formosa. The sequence goes on from OZ024814.1 coordinate 71,609,733, forward strand.
GCAAATATACAAAAAAAAATGTTTCCAAACCTACAATAAATTCACTTCTACGATGTATCTTTACATATAATTTTTTTCTTTTTCCAGAATTATAGTCACCAATACGTCACCAGATTCAATAAAAAAAAACGAAAATATCTCTGCTCTCACAAATTCAGTATACCTCAGCGGAAGGATCTCAAACCAGAACAAACTGTAATCTAAACCATTCCAAGGTCGAAGAACCAGCAAGTTCGGCGCTTATACCTGACCGATGAAGATAACCAACACAGATAATACAGGAAGATTACTTTTGGATTAAAAAAAAAAAATCAAAACAAAATTCTCGTGTTGCTACATGCTAACCGACAGCATTTATCAATGCTAAATTTAAAAAAAAGAGCATTTTTCAATGCTTACAAAATTACAATAAACAAAGAGTAAAATGGAACAGTATTGATTCTTGATCAATCCCCAAATCCTCCTGAATCCAAAAATAATCCTTTAACGAAAATAATTAATAATTCCTTATCTTATATACTAATACTATGAATTAATGTACTACGCTAATAAATTTTTGGAAGCCGAATTACGGAAATGCAATACAAAGTTTACACAGAAGGTGTACACCAAATAGCTAAATTTTATGAACTCTACTTTAATAGACCTGCAACTATTTGATAAGTGAATTCCAAATAGCGGTGGTGCTTCTCAGGATGGTTACGAAAGCAAAATTTAATATGAACCTATCACCTGAAATGAATATAAGTTGCAACCAGACTCAGGTGCGAATGTCTTGAGCATGATATATACCTAATGATTTTCCTGAGGAATCGGCCACCTCATAGGCAACATTGCCGTTAGGTCGTACTATAACTCCATCAATGAATTTCGGGGCTAATTTGCTGGCGAAATAATCCACAGCTGAGCTTTGCACATGATTGCGAACCAAAACCTTTTGGCCAATTTGAAAAGATCGTGGTCGACTCCGAAGATTATAACGGCGAGCACCTTTAAAATAAGCCTCCGTCAGTTTGGCTTTAACTTGATCTTGAATAAGACGTAAACGCTCTATATGAGGCGATAATTCAACTGCTCCATCCTCAAAGGCATTGAGTTGTCTCAATAATTGGTATTGAGAACCGTGATGAATACTTTGATAACCAAACATAAGAAAATATGGGGAACAACCCGTGGACTCATGAACAACGTTCCTAAAAGCAGCTGCGGCATCACTAAGATGAACATCCCAATTTCGGTGATCTTCCTCCACATATGCCCTAATAGATGCTAAAATTGATTGATTAACACGCTCTGACGCATTAGATTGCGGAGAGTAACGTGGCGTGAATATGTGTGTAACCCCATATTCAATCAACAAAGTTTCAAGTGCCTTCGAAGTAAACTGCACTCCATTGTCCGAGTGCAAAAATTCAGGCACACCAAACGTGTGAAAAATCAAATCCTTAAGAAACTTGACGACTGAATCTGCCGTGGCTCTAGGCACAGCTTTCAACCATATGAACTTAGAAAAATGGTCCAAAATCACTAACAGTTGGGTGTTCCCTGCCTTTGAACGGGGATAAGGACCTAAAAAGTCTATAAACAGTCTTTGCATAGGCCTTTCGGATGTTCGCATTTTTCCCATAGGAGGTTTCATTACACAATTGGCTGGTTTAATTCTCTTACATGTCATGCACTCAGAAATATACTTTGTAACGTCCTTTCGTAAAGTCGGCCAATAATAATAGCGCTGCAAAAGCTCGATTGTTTTGCGAATCCCAAAGTGCGACGAAGTTGGTGAGTCATGTGAATTAAAAATCAATTTCAACCTTTGACTCTCAGGCACCCAAAGTTTGGTAACTGGTATATCCACATCATTAGGACGTGAACCGGTATTAATATACAGGCGACCATCTCGAATCCACAAATTTTGAAACCGATCAGGCGCTTGACTGACCTTCATAATAAGTTCCAAATACGATGGTTCAGTAAACGCTGTATCCGGTAAGATTTCATCCAAGTGCAAATGTTCAGGTAAAAATGCAAGAGAATGACAAGATCGATTACAAACCACACTGACAGATGCAACAACTTCAGACTCCTTGAACATACGTGATAACGCGTCTGGTACTAAATTGTTGATCCCTTTACAATGCTGAATTGCGAAATCAAAGCTTTGAAGCTTTAAGCTCCACCGAGCCAATCTACCCGAAAGATCTTGCTGAGACATCAGCCATTTAAGGCTGGCATGGTCAGTAATAACTGTGAAGGGCAAACCTTCGATATAAGCACGAAAACGCTTAATGCTCTGTACGGCTGCCAAGCATTCCAATTCTGTAATAGTGTATTTCTGCTGAGCGGAAGTAAGTTTAGCAGACATGAAAGCCACTGGGTGCTCTTTATTATTTTCATCCTTTTGGAAAAGGACACTACCGATTCCGGTACTGCTAGCGTCACATTGGATAAAAAATCGCTTAGAAAAATCTGGATTGACCAAAACAGGAGCGGACACAAGTGCTTGTTTTAGTTGCTGAAATGCATTTTCAGCTGCGTCAGTCCATTTAAATTTTTTCTTTCCTTTTAATAAATCTGTAAGAGGAGCTGCAATTGTGGCAAAACGAGCTATGAATCTGCGGTACCAGCCCGCCATTCCCATAAAACGACGGATATCTTTTGCAGACTTAGGAGTAGGATAGTCTACCACACTAGAAATCTTGTTCGGATCGGGCTTGAGAATACCATCGCTTACTATGTAACCCAGATATTTAATTTCAGATTGAAGGAACCTGCTCTTTTGTATATTAATGGTAAGACCAGCATCTTTAAGTAAATGAGCCACTTTTATCAATAATTCAAAATGTTCCTCCAATGTAGAGCTTGTGATAAGTAAATCATCAAGATACACAAATATTTTGTCATGTAACTCATGCGGTATCACTTTATGCATAAGACGACACATGGACTGTGGCGAGTTACACAGACCGAATGGCATTACCTTAAAATGATAAAGAGGACGCCCTGGCACAGTGAAGGCAGTTTTTTCCTTAGACTCATCGTCTAAAGGAATTTGCCAAAAGGCGTCCTTGAGATCGAGGCTTGATATAAAACGAGTTGATTGCAAACGGGATAACAATCCATCTATAAGAGGGAGAGGATATGCATCTTTTATCGTCACTTCATTTAGCCTGCGTGCATCTAGGCACAGGCGCACTTTGCCAGGCTTACGCACTAAAGTGATAGGAGCACTCCACGAACTATGACTCTCCTCTATTACACCGAGTGCCAACATTCTGTCTAATTCCTCATATATCTGTTTCTGTATTATCGGGGATACAGCATAATGACGCTGTTTGATAGGTTTGGCCTGACCAGTATCAATGTGGTGAGATAACAGATTGGTTTTTCCCAATCCAAGAGAATTATAAGAAGGAAATCCTTTTATTATTTCCTGTAGTCTAAAATTATCCTCCGGAGATAAATTAGAAAACGTAGGACCGTCAAGAGATTGTGAGGGCACCACTTCGCAGACTGTTGGATTTTGATAAGGCACAATGTTGAAAGCTCTCCAGAAATTAATACCTAAATATAAGGTACCTGATAACTCTGGCACAACCAAAAATCGTACAGACCTGATAGAATCCTTAAAACTAACCTCAAGGTCTATATAGCCCAAAGCTGTGACTTTTTGTCCGGATGCTGTACTTACATTTGTTCGAAAATTGTATAAACGAGAGGACAACCCAAGTTCATCCAATATAGACAAAGCCTCTCTTCCAAAAACACTAATGCTAGCCCCACTATCCAAAAGACCAACAATCCCACGATCCCCAATAAAAATCTCACAATGCGGCCGAGAATCTCCCGGGACAGATGACGTAATAATGGAACTAATTGCACTCTTGTACAAAAGACGAATGTCATGAAAATAACGATTTGATCGGGTACGACGGTTTTTAGCACGATTACTAGAATGACTAGAGCCATAGAGAGGAGTGTTACTAATTTTAGAAAAATCTGAAGATGAACTGGTAATTTCAAACTCCTCCGAACTATCCTCGAATGTGGTTAATATAACATTTTGAGTATCAACATCTACTGACTTCATTGTTTGAACTGATTTGTGACACATTTTTAATGAAGACTTCACATAATCAGAACTATATGTTGCGGAGTTTAACGCTGATGATGCAGCTCTGGGTCCACATTCGTGGCCGCATCCACTGTCTTTGATACCGGGGGCAGAAACAATTTTGGTGAAGGAATGTGATGATTCCCCGGGTTCCTCACATTCCTCATCACGTTTCCCGAACACTTGCCACATTTCGGCTTCAAAGTGTCCTTGGCACCACACCCGAAACAGAAAATATGCCTTATTGGGAGAGGACAATTATAAAAGTTATGACCCAAATCCTGACAATTCCAGCAAATGTTATAATTTGGAACATTTAATTCGGAATTCGGTACAAAATTACGTGAAGTATTTCCTAAAGGAGCCTTATTTCCCAGAACATTAACATGTGCCATAGGAGCGAAAGACTCTGAACATTCAATCTCGTGGACAGGTTTTCGTATATAAGAGGGACGTTCCGTGGGCTGGTCCAAATTCCAAACAGCCTCTACCGAAATACAACATTGAACTAGCTCTCTTGTGTTGACAAATTGCCGACCAGCCAGATGTTCACGTAAACGTTTCGACATATTTCTAAAAAGAATACATTGCATGTCATAATCATGAAAACTATGCCGCAATTCCAAAGACATAGTTTCTATACTATCATAAAATTCTATGAATGATTCATTGGCTTTTTGCAAACGAGAATCAATTCGCCTACGAATATCTACATCTGATTGTGTAGAACCAAATCTATCCGTTAAAGCTTCCTTCAGCTTAGACCATGAAATATTGGGTGAGTTTAGTTCATGGAACTTCCAATACCAGTCACTGGCATAGCCACGCACTAGTAGATGGAAATGTCCTGCCAATTCAGACAAACTCACATTATGGGTATTTGCCAATACCAGTATCCGATAAATAAAAGAATTAACTGGAATACTATTATTCGATCCATCAAAGTATATGCCCCATTTAGACACAGGCAAACCAGATTGTCTAGACCTATAATTACTATTTACACGTGAAGACAAAAATTCAGAATCTGGAATATGAACCTCAAACTGTTGTTGGTTTTCAATACAGGGAACGTTAACTGAAACTACTTCGGGTGGAACATTATTAACGAAAGGGTTATAGGAAATATTATGATTATCGGCAGACACTGCAGGTTGATTTCCAGCTGAAGAACCTAAACCAGTATCTCTAGTTTCACGAGCGTTTCTCTTAGGAGTATCCATGACTTTAGGATTATTTATAGCAGGAGTAGAAGCGAATTCAGGTCCAAAATCACACGGGCTTCTACGCGAATGCCAGGCCATAATTTGGTATTTTATATTATATTTAATAGTTAGAATCAGATGAACTACGTTATAAAATAGAGACTATAGAAGAAAAAAAAATGAACATACTAACCTAGACAACATTAATATTGGTTTTAACCTACGAGTATATACCAGAAAAACTATCAACAAAAATGCTATTGATATCTAGAAGAATTTATCAAACTGATGAAGTTAACAAACTTGAAACCAGTGGATACGCGTGCGCAGATTGTTTTACGATATGGATGCGAAGTTGAGTCCAGAAGCAGCAAACGTGAAAACTTGATCAGACGAAATCTATGGTTTAAAATTTTTTTTTCTGATTAGTAAATATATTTGATAAAGTTATTAATTGAAATAATGAACAATAACAAATGTAAATTATTTAAGTAATAAAAGAAGACAGATATGTATTGTATTTTACTTTTTTTTCTTTTTATATGCAAACTTCAAATTACAGAGACAAGAGAATCCCGGATGAACGAGATGCGAGGAGTATTCAACAAAACACAAAAAAAAACTGGATGTAATAGGTCCATTTCCAATCCTTCCAGCAGAAACAACACTCTCAAATAACTTATTCCAATCAAAAAAAATGAAAAGGAGTCAAAACGTCTCGCGTCGAATATACCTCTTCAATTTGACGAATTACAAATTATTTAGTTTAATAACTCCTTAAATCAAAACGTTTTAGTCGAATAAAGGCCGATATGACGTGTTACGTTTCCGTAAAAAGATTTTCAATGACGAAGTTATATGTTGCTCATACAAAAATATTGGGCGCCAGCCACGATGTGAACTTTCACTCTAGCCGTGAAAGCTACTGAACCCTACCACAAAATTCCCGAATACGCCACCAACTGTGACAATCAAAACAAATCCACTTAAGTGAGCTACAAGCTCAGGCCACAAATATTTGGGCGCCATTTGTTGCGACCCCTCCTGAAGGCTTTTCAGATCTTCAGGGGAAGTCTAATAAATGTGAAAGTATATACAAATATCCATATATATGTATATATGTCACATCGCAGCAGGGGACCGGGAGATGGCCCCTTTGCAACATTAGTCGGCTTAATGGCCGACAAAAAAAAAAAACATCCTTTTACGTCCCGGCCAGGACAGCTACTTGGGGTGGGGCTTGAAAAATAATTCATCGTCATCATATCATCATACACTCACTCCCTCCCATTCATCCGGAATTCCCCCATTCTCATATTGACCTACATTTTAAATAAATAAATTAAAGAAAACATTTAGATACATTATTATTATTTTTTTTATTTTTTTGTGACCAACCGAACTTCTGTCAAAAATCGAACATTCGTGCATTACGTTTATTATAAATTTAACTTTTATGCGCATTTACATAAATAAAAAATTAGATTCTGAATGACTGAATCATACACAAAAAATATTATTACTTATTCTAATAGTTTTTCTTTTCAATGTTTAACATCACTGATGCGAAATGGGCAATATTTAAACCAAATTATCAGGTTCACACAAAATAAATCCAAACTATTCGACTGTATTACAAATTTAATCCACAAAATGATCTGACTACACAAACTTTCAATGTTTAACATCACTGATGCAGAATGGGCAATATTTAAACCCTATTATCAGGTTCACAAAATAAATCCAAATTATTCAACTGGATCTCAAATTTAATCCACAAAATGATCTGACTACACAAACTTTCAACGTTTAATATCACTGATGCGAAATGGGCAATATTTAAATCCTATTATCAGGTTCACAAAATAAATCCAAATTATTCAACTGGATCTCAAATTTAATCCACAAAATGATCCGACTATACAAACTTTCAACGTTTAATATCACTGATGCGAAATGGGCAATATTTAAATCCCATTATCAGGTTCACAAAATAAATCCAAATTATTCAACTGGATCTCAAATTTAATCCACAAAATGATCCGACTATACAAACTTTCAACGTTTAATATCACTGATGCGAAATGGGCAATATTTAAATCCTATTATCAGGTTCACAAAATAAATCCAAATTATTCAACGGGATCTCAAATTTAATCCACAAAATGATCCGACTATAAACTTTCTACGTTTAATATCGCTGATGCGAAATGGGCAATATTTAAATCCCATTATCAGGTTCACAAAATAAATCCAAATTATTCAATTAATCCACCATATAATTCGATCACCAACTTTAAACATAACTCCCACCATCAATTGCACGCCTATCCACCGCACAAAATCAACCCACACCAAAAATGACCAGCTTCCATCCGCGATCCTCTCTATTCCAACTCCTGACCAATTCTAACGACCATAATCCAAAGCCTACGTGACCAAAACTAAACGGATCGTGTTCTTTTCTCTACTCCGACCCACTCGTCATCAACCCATCTCAAAAAAAAAAAAAAAAAAAAAAACCAAACTCATTCTTCTTGGACATAACTGGAGCAATCATCGTGTATGTGTGTCGTCTGACACGAAAATTCACAACGGAAAACCATTCCCCGATGGCAATCACATACTCCATTCTCCCAGCAGGGAAAGAGTTGTTACCTTTTTTTTTTTTTTTTTTTTTTTACATTATTACTACAACATCCACACATCGACACATCCACACATCCACACATGCATACATCCACACATCCACACACCACACATCCACACATCGACACATCCACACATCCACACATCGACACATTCACACATCCACACATCGACACATCGACACATCAACACATCCACACATCGACACATCCACACATCCACACATGCATACATCCACACATCGACACACCACACATCCACACATCGACACATCCACACATCGACACATTCACACATCCACACATCGACACATCGACACATCAGCACATCAACACACCGACACATCCACACATCCACAAATCCACATATCCACACATCCACACACGCACACATCCACACATCCACAAATCGACACATTCACACATCCACAACATCCACACATCCACAAATCCATACACCCACACATCCACACATGCAAACAGGCACAAATCCACACATGCACACATCCACACATGCACACATGCGCATTCACATACGCATACATCCACTCATGCACACATCCACACATCGAAACATCCACACATCCACACACGCACAAATCCACACATCGACACATCGACACATCAACACATCCACACATCCACACATGCATACATCCACACATGCATACATCCACACATCGACACACCACACATCCACATATCGACACATCCACACATCCACACATCGACACATTCACACATCCACACATCGACACATCGACACATCAACACATCCACACATCCACACATCCACACATCCACACATGCATACATCCACACATCGACACACCACACATCCACACATCCACACATCGACACATCACCACATCCACACATCGACACATCGACACATCCACACATCCACACATCCCCACATCCACACATGTACACATCCACACACCACACATCCACATATACACACATCCACACATCGACACATCCACACATCGACACATCCACACATCCACACATGCATACATCCACACATCGACACACCACACATCCACACATCGACACATCCACACATCCACACATCGACACATTCACACATCCACACAACCACACATCCACACATCCACACATCCACACATCCACACATCCACACATCCACACATCCACACATTCACACATGCACACATCCACAGATGCACTCATCGACACATCCACACATCGACACATCCACACATCCACACATCGACACATTCACACATCCACACATCGACACATCGACACATCAACACATCCACACATCGACACATCCACACATCCACACATGCATACATCCACACATCGACACACCACACATCCACACATCGACACATCCCCACATCCACACATCGACACATCGACACATCCACACATCCACACATCCACACATCCACACATCCACACATGTACACATCCACACATCGACACATCTACACAACCACACATCCACACATCGACACATCCACACTTCCACACATCGACACATTCACACATCCACACATCCACACATGCACACATCCACACATGCACACATCCACACATCGACACATCCACACATCGACACATCCGCACATGCACGCACGCCCATATGCACACATGCACACATGCGCACATCCACACATGCACACTTCCACACATGCACACATCCACACATCGACACATCCCCACATCCACACATCGACACTTCCACACATCGACATTTCCACACATCGACACATCCACACATCCATACATCCACACATCGACACACCACACATTCACACATACACACATCCACACATCGACACATCCACACATCGACACATCCACACATGCATAAATCCATACATCGACACACCACACATCCACACATCCACACATCCACACACCGACACATTCACACATCCACACATCGACACATCGACACATCAACACATCCACAAATCGACACATCCACACATCCACACATCGACACATCCACACATCCACACATCGACACATTCACACATCCACACATCGACACATCGACACATCAACACATCAACACACCGACACATCCACACATCCACACATCCACAAATCCACATATCCACACATCCACACACGCACACATCCACATATGGACACATCCACACATCCACAAATCGACACATTCACACATCCACAACATCCACACATCCACAAATCCATACACCCACACATCCACACATGCAAACATGCACACATCCACACATGCACACATCCACACATGCACACATGCGCATTCACATACGCATACATCCACTCATGCACACATCCACACATCGACACATCCACACATCGACACATCCACATATCGACACATCCGTACATGCACACATGCACACGCGCACATGCACACATGCACACATGCGCACATCCACACATGCAAGCATGCACACATGCACACATCCAAACATCCAAGCATGCACACATCAACACATCCACACATCAACAAATCCACACATCCAATCATGCACAAATGCACACATGCGCACATGCACACATCGACACATCCACACATCGACACACCCGCACATGCACACATGCACACATCGACACATCCACACATCCACACATCGACACATCCACACAACCACACATCCACACATCGACACATCCACACTTCCACACATCGACACATTCACACATCCACACATCCACACATGAGCACATCCACACATGCACACATCCACATATGCACACATCCACACATCGACACATCCCCACATCCACACATCGACACATCCACACATCCACACATCCCCACATCCACACATCCACACATGTACACATCCACACATCGACACATCCACACAACCACACATCCCCACATCCCCACATCCACACATCGACACATCCACACATCCACACATCCACACATCCCCACATCCACACATCCACACATGTACACATCCACACATCGACACATCCACACAACCACACATCCACACATCGACACATCCACACTTCCACACATCGACACATTCACACATCCACACATCCACACATCGACACATCAACACATCCACACATCGACACATCCACACATCCACACATGCATACATCCACACATCGACACACCACACATCCACACATCGACACATCCACACATCCACACATCGACACATTCACACATCCACACATCGACACATCGACACATCAACACATCAACACACCGACACATCCACACATCCACAAATCCACATATCCACACATCCACACACGCACACATCCACACATCCACAAATCGACACATTCACACATCCACAACATCCACACATCCACAAATCCATACACCCACACATCCACACATGCAAACAGGCACAAATCCACACATGCACACATCCACACATGCACACATGCGCATTCACATACGCATACATCCACTCATGCACACATCCACACATCGACACATCCACACATCCACACACGCACACATCCACACATCGACACATCGACACATCAACACATCCACACTTCCACACATGCATACATCCACACATGCATACATCCACACATCGACACACCACACATCCACACATCGACACATCCACACTTCCACACATCCACACATCGACACATTCACACATCCACACATCGACACATCGACACATCAACACATCCACACATCGACACATCCACACATCCACACATGCATACATCCACACATCGACACACCACACATCCACACATCGACACATCACCTCATCCACACATCGACACATCGACACATCCACACATCCACACATCCCCACATCCACACATCCACACATGTACACATCCACACACCACACATCCACATATACACACATCCACACATCGACACATCCACACATCGACACATCCACACATCCACACATGCATACATCCACACATCGACACACCACACATCCTCTCATCGACACATCCACACATCCACACATCGACACATTCACACATCCACACAACCACACATCCACACATCCACACATTCACACATGCACACATCCACACATGCACTCATCGACACATCCACACATCGACACATCCACACATCCACACATCGACACTTTCACACATCCACACATCGACACATCGACACATCAACACATCCACACATCGACACATCCACACATCCACACATGCATACATCCACACATCGACACACCACACATCCACACATCGACACATCCCCACATCCACACATCGACACATCGACACATCCACACATCCACACATCCCCACATCCACACATCCACACATGTACACATCCACACATCGACACATCCACACAACCACACATCCACACATCGACACATCGACACTTCCACACATCGACACATTCACACATCCACACATCCACACATGCACACATCCACACATGTACACATCCACACATCGACACATCCACACATCGACACATCCGCACATGCACGCACGCCCATATGCACACATGCACACATGCGCACATCCACACATGCACACTTCCACACATGCACACATCCACACATCGACACATCCCCACATCCACACATCGACACTTCCACACATCGACATTTCCACACATCGACACATCCACACATCCATACATCCACACATCGACACACCACACATCCACACATACACACATCCACACATCGACACATCCACACATCGACACATCCACACATCCACACATGCATAAATCCATACATCGACACACCACACATCCACACATCCACACATCCACACATCGACACATTCACACATCCACACATCGACACATCGACACATCAACACATCCACAAATCGACACATCCACACATCCACACATGCATACATCCACTCATCGATACACCACACATCCACACATCGACACATCCACACATCCACACATCGACACATTCACACATCCACACATCGACACATCGACACATCAACACATCAACACACCGACACATCCACACATCCACACATCCACAAATCCACATATCCACACATCCACACACGCACACATCCACACATGGACACATCCACACATCCACAAATCGACACATTCACACATCCACAACATCCACACATCCACAAATCCTTACACCCACACATCCACACATGCAAACATGCACACATCCAGACATGCACACATCCACACATGCACACATGCGCATTCACATACGCATACATCCACTCATGCACACATCCACACATCGACACATCGACACATCCACATATCGACACATCCGTACATGCACACATGCACACGCGCACATGCACACATGCACACATGCGCACATCCACACATGCAAGCATGCACACATGCACACATCCAAACATCCAAGCATGCACACATCAACACATCCACACATCAACAAATCCACACATCCAATCATGCACAAATGCACACATGCGCACATGCACACATCGACACATCCACACATCGACACACCCGCACATGCACACATGCACACATCGACACATCCACACTTCAACACATCGACACATTCACACATCCACACATCCACACATGCACACATCCACACATGCACACATGCACACCTGCGCACATTCACACATGCACACATGCACACATCGACACATCCATACACCGACAAATCCGCACATGCACGCACGCGAAAATGCACACATGCACACATGCGCACATCCACACATGCACACATCCACATATGCACACATCCACACATCGACACATCCCCACATCCACACATCGACACATCCACACATCCACACATCCACACATCCACACATCCCCACATCCACACATCCACACATGTACACATCCACACATCGACACATCCACACAACCACACATCCACACATCGACACATCCCAACATCCACACATCGACACATCCACACATCCACACATCCACACATCCCCACATCCACACATCCACACATGTACACATCCACACATCGACACATCCACACAACCACACATCCACACATCGACACATCCACACTTCCACACATCGACACATTCACACATCCACACATCCACACATCCACACATGCACACCTGCGCACATCCACACATGCTCACATCCACACATCCACAAATCGTCACAGCCACACATCCACACATCGACACATCCACACATCCACAAATCGACACATTCACACATCCACACATCCACAACATCCACACATCCACAAATCCATACACCCACACATCCACACATGCAAACATGCACACATCCACACATGCACACATGCGCACATCCACACATGCACACATCCACACATGGACACATCCACACATCCACAAATCGACACATTCACACATCCACAACATCCACACATCCACAAATCCATACACCCACACATCCACACATGCAAACATGCACACATCCACACATGCACACATCCACACATGCACACATGCGCATTCACATACGCATACATCCACTCATGCACACATCCACACATCGACACATCCACACATCCACACACGCACACATCCACACATCGACACATCGACACATCAACACATCCACACATCCACACATCCACACATGCATACATCCACACATCGACACATTCACACATCCACACATCGACACATCGACACATCAACACATCCACACATCGACACATCCACACATCCACACATGCATGCATCCACACATCGACACACCACACATCCACAAATCGACACATTCACACATCCACAACATCCACACATCCACAAATCCATACACCCACACATCCACACATGCAAACATGCACACATCCACACATGCACACATCCACACATGCACACATGCGCATTCACATACGCATACATCCACTCATGCACACATCCACACATCGACACATCCACACATCCACACACGCACACATCCACACATCGACACATCGACACATCGACACACCACACATCCACACATCGACACATCCACACATCCACACATCGACACATTCACACATCCACACATCGACACATCGACACATCAACACATCCACACATCGACACATCCACACATCCACACATGCATGCATCCACACATCGACACACCACACATCCACACATCGACACATCCCCACATCCACACATCGACACATCCACACATCCACACATCCACACATCCACACATCCCCACATCCACACATCCACACATGTACACATCCACACATCGACACATCCACACAACCACACATCCACACATCGACACATCCACACTTCCACACATCGACACATTCACACATCCACACATCCACACATGCACACATCCACACATCCACACATGCACACATGCACACATCCACACATCCACACATTCACACATGCACACATCCACACATGCACTCATCGACACATCCACACATCCACACATGCACACTTCCACAAATCCACACATGCACACATCCACACATCGATACATCTACACATCCACACATTCACACTTCCACGCATCCACATTTCGATACATCCACACATCCACACATCGACACATCCACACATCCACACATCCACACATCCACACATCGACACATTCACACATCCACACATCCACACATGCACACCTGCGCACATCCACACATGCTCACATCCACACATCCACAAATCGACACAGCCACACATCCACACATCGACACATCCACACATCCACACATCGACACATCCACACATCCACAAATCGACACATTCACACATCCACACATCCACACATCCACAACATCCACACATCCACAAATCCATACACCCACACATCCACACATGCAAACATGCACACATCCACACATGCACACATGCGCACATCCACTCATGCATACATCCACTCATGCACACATCCACACATCGACACATCCACACATCGACCCATCCACACATCCACACATCGACTTACCCACACTTCCACAAATCGACACATTCACACATCCACACATCCACAACATCCACACATCCACAAATCCATACACCCACACATCCACACATGCAAACATGCACACATCCACACATGCACACATGCGCACATCCACACATGCATACATCCACTCATGCACACATCCACACTTCGACACATCCACACATCGACAAATCCGCACATGCACGCACGCCCATATGCACACATGCGCACATCCACACATGCACACTTCCACACATGCACACATCCACACATCGACACATCCACACATGCACACATGCAAACATCGACACATCCATACATCGACACATCCGCACACGCACGCACGCGCACATGCACACATCCACACATGCACACTTCCACACATGCGCACATCTACACATCCACACATCAACACATCGACACTTCCACACATCCACACATCCACATATCCACACATCGACACATCCACACATCCACACATCCACACATTGAAACATTCACACATCCACACATCGACACATCCACACATTCACATATTGACACATCGACACTTCAAAACATCGACACATCCACACATCGACACATGCACACATGCACAAATGCACACATCCACACATCCACACATGCACACATGCACACATCCACACATCGACATATCCACATATCGACTCATCGACACATCGACACATCCACTCATGCACACATCCACACGTCCACACATCCCCACATCCATACATCCACACATCCACACATCGACACATCCACATATCGACTCATCGACACATCGACACATCCACTCATGCACACATGCGCACATGCACACATGCACAAATCGACAAATCCACACATCGACACATCCGCACATGCACACATCCACACATCCACACATGCACACATAAACAAATCCACACATCAACAAATCCACACATACACACATGCATAAATGCGCACATGCACACATGCGCACATACGCACATGCACACTTGCACACTTGCACACTTGCACACTTGCACACTTGCACACTTGCACCCATGCACACATCGACACATCCACACATGCACACATGCACATATGCACACATCCTTACATCCACACATGCACACATCCACACATCAACAAATCCACACATCCACACATCCACACATACACACATGCACACTTGCACACATGCGCACATGCGCACAAGCACACATGCAAACATCGACACATCCAAACATGCACACATCCACACGTCCACACATCCACACATCCACTCATCGTCACATCCACACATCGATACATCCACCCATGCACACATGCGCACATGCACACATGCACACATCGACACATCCACACATCGACACATCCGCACATGCACGCACGCCCATATGCACACATGCACACATGCGCACATCCACACATGCACACTTCCACACATGCACACATCCACACATCGACACATCCCCACATCCACACATCGACACTTCCACACATCGACATTTCCACACATCGACACATCCACACATCCATACAGCCACACATCGACACACCACACATCCACACATACACACATCCACACATCGACACATCCACTCATCGACACATCCACACATCCACACATGCATACATCCACACATCGACACACCACACATCCACACATCGACACATCCACACATCCACACATCGACACATTCACACATCCACACATCGACACATCGACACATCAACACATCCACACATCGACACATCCACACATCCACACATCGACACATCCACACATCCACACTTCGACACATTCACACATCCACACATCGACACATCGACGCATCAACACATCAACACACCGACACATCCACACATCCACAAATCCACATATCCACACATCCACACATCCACACACGCACACATCCACACATGGACACATCCACACATCCACAAATCGACACATTCACACATCCACAACATCCACACATCCACACATCCACAAATCCATACACCCACACATCCACACATGCAAACATGCACACATCCACACATGCACACATCCACACATGCACACATGCGCATTCACATACGCATACATCCACTCATGCACAGATCCACACATCGACACATCCACACATCGACACATCCACATATCGACACATCCGTACATGCACACATGCACACGCGCACATGCACACATGCACACATGCGCACATCCACACATGCACGCATGCACACATGCACACATCCAAACATCCAAGCATGCACACATCAACACATCCACACATCAACAAATCCACCCATCCAATCATGCACAAATGCACACATGCGCACATGCACACATCCATACATCGATACACCCGCACATGCACACATGCACACACGCGCACATGCACTCATGCACACATGCGCATATACACACATCCACACATGCACACATTGACACACCCACACATCCACACATCCACACATGCCCACATCAACACATCAACACATCCACACATGCACACATCGACACTTCCACACATCGACATTTCCACACATCGACACATCCACACATCCATACATCCACACATCGACACACCACACATCCACACATACACACATCCACACATCGACACATCCACACACCGACACATCCACACATGCATACATCCACACATCGACACACCACACATCCACACATCGACACATCCACACATCCACACATCGACACATTCACACATCCACACATCGACACATCGACACATCAACACATCCACACATCGACACATCGACACATCCACACATCCACACATGCATACATCCACACATCGACACACCACACATCCACACATCGACACATCCACACATCCACACATCGACACATTCACACATCCACACATCGACACATCGACACATCAACACATCAAAACACCGACACATCCACACATCCACAAATCCACATATCCACACATCCACACATCCACACACGCACACATCCACACATGGACACATCCACACATCCACAAATCGACACATTCACACATCCACAACATCCACACATCCACAAATCCATACACCCACACATCCACACATGCAAACATGCACACATCCACAAATGCACACATCCACACATGCACACATGCGCATTCACATACGCATACATCCACTCATGCACACATCCACACATCGACAGATCCACACATCCACACACGCACACATCCACACATCGACACATCGACACATCAACACATCCACACATCCACACATGCATACATCCACACATGCTTACATCCACACATCGACACACCACACATCCACACATCGACACATCCACACATCCATACATCGACACATTCACACATCCACACATCGACACATCGACACATCAACACATCCACACATCGACACATCCACACATCCACACATGCATACATCCACACATCGACACACCACACATCCACACATCGACACATCCCCACATCCACACATCGACACATCGACACATCGACACATCCACACATCCACACATCCACACATCCCCACATCCACACATGTACACATCCACACACCACACATCCACATATACACACATCCACACATCGACACATCCACACATCGACACATCCACACATCCACACATGCATACATCCACACATCGACACACCACACATCCACACATCGACACATCCACACATCCACACATCGACACATTCACACATCCACACAACCACACATCCACACATCCACACATCCACACATTCACACATGCACACATCCACACATGCACTCATCGACACATCCACACATCGACACATCCACACATCCACACTTCGACACATTCACACATCCACACATCGACACATCGACACATCAACACATCCACACATCGACACATCCACACATCCACACATGCATACATCCACACATCGACACACCACACATCCACACATCGACACATCCCCACATCCACACATCGACACATCGACACATCCACACATCCACACATCCCCACATCCACACATCCACACATGTACACATCCACACATCGACACATCCACACAACCACACATCCACACATCGACACATCCACACTTCCACACATCGACACATTCACACATAAACACATCCACACATGCACACATCCACACATGCACACATCCACACATCGACACATCCACACATCGACACATCCGCACATGCACGCACGCCCATATGCACACATGCGCACATCCACACGTGCACACTTCCACACATGCACACATCCACACATCCCCACATCCACACATCGACACTTCCACACATCGACATTTCCACACATCGACACATCCACACATCCATACATCCACACATCGACACACCACACATCCACACATACACACATCCACACATCGACACATCCACACATCGACACATCCACACATCCACACATGCATACATCCATACATCGACACACCACACATCCACACATCCACACATCGACACATTCACACATCCACACATCGACACATCGACACATCAACACATCCACACATCGACACATCCACACATCCACACATGCATACATCCACACATCGACACACCACACATCCACACATCGACACTTCCACACATCCACACATCGACACATTCACACATCCACACATCGACACATCGACACATCAACACATCAACACACCGACACATCCACACATCCACAAATCCACATATCCACACATCCACACACGCACACATCCACACATGGACACATCCACACATCCACAAATCGACACATTCACACATCCACAACATCCACACATCCACAAATCCATACTCCCACACATCCGCACATGCAAACATGCACACATCCACACATGCACACATCCACACATGCACACATGCGCATTCACATACGCATACATCCACTCATGCACACATCCACACATCAACACATCCACACATCGACACATCCACCTATCGACACATCCGTACATGCACACATGCACACGCGCACATGCACACATGCACACATGCGCACATCCACACATGCAAGCATGCACACATGCACACATCCAAACATCCAAGCATGCACACATCAACACATCCACACATCAACAAATCCACACATCCAATCATGCACAAATGCACACATGCGCACATGCACACATCGACACATCCACACATCGACACACCCGCACATGCACACATGCACACATCGACACATCCACACTTCCACACATCGACATATTCACACATTCACACATCCACACTTCCACACATCGACACATTCACACATTCACACATCCACACATCCACACATGCACACATCCACACATGCACACCTGCGCGCATCCACACATCCACACATGTACACACCCACAAATCGACACATCCACACAACCACACATCCACACATCGACACACCACACATCCACACATCGACACTTCCACACATCCACACATCGACACATTCACACATCCACACATCGACACATCGACACATCAACACATCAACACACCGACACATCCACACATCCACAAATCCACATATCCACACATCCACACAACCACACATCCACACATCGACACATCCACACTTCCACACATCGACACATTCACACATCCACACATCCACACATCCACACATGCACACCTGCGCACATCCACACATGCTCACATCCACACATCCACAAATCGTCACAGCCACACATCCACACATCGACACATCCACACATCCACAAATCGACACATTCACACATCCACACATCCACAACATCCACACATCCACAAATCCATACACCCACACATCCACACATGCAAACATGCACACATCCACACATGCACACATGCGCACATCCACACATGCACACATCCACACATGGACACATCCACACATCCACAAATCGACACATTCACACATCCACAACATCCACACATCCACAAATCCATACACCCACACATCCACACATGCAAACATGCACACATCCACACATGCACACATCCACACATGCACACATGCGCATTCACATACGCATGCATCCACTCATGCACACATCCACACATCGACACATCCACACATCCACACACGCACACATCCACACATCGACACATCGACACATCAACACATCCACACATCCACACATCCACACATGCATACATCCACACATGCATACATCCACACATCGACACACCACACATCCACACATCGACACATCCACACATCCACACATCGACACATTCACACATCCACACATCGACACATCGACACATCAACACATCCACACATCGACACATCCACACATCCACACATGCATGCATCCACACATCGACACACCACACATCCACACATCGACACATCCCCACATCCACACATCGACACATCCACACATCCACACATCCACACATTCAAACATCCCCACATCCACACATCCACACATGTACACATCCACACATCGACACATCCACACAACCACACATCCACACATCGACACATCCACACTTCCACACATCGACACATTCACACATCCACACATCCACACATGCACACATCCACACATGCACACATGCACACATCCACACATCCACACATTCACACATGCACACATCCACACATGCACTCATCGACACATCCACACATCCACACATGCACACTTCCACAAATCCACACATGCACACATCCACACATCGATACATCTACACATCCACACATTCACACTTCCACGCATCCACATTTCGATACATCCACACATCCACACATCGACACATCGACACATCCACACATCCACACATCCACACATCCACACATCGACACATTCACACATCCACACATCCACACATGCACACCTGCGCACATCCACACATGCTCACATCCACACATCCACAAATCGACACAGCCACACATCCACACATCGACACATCCACACATCCACACATCGACACATCCACACATCCACAAATCGACACATTCACACATCCACACATCCACACATCCACAACATCCACACATCCACAAATCCATACACCCACACATCCACACATGCAAACATGCACACATCCACACATGCACACATGCGCACATCCACTCATGCATACATCCACTCATGCACACATCCACACATCGACACATCCACACATCGACCCATCCACACATCCACACATCGACTTACCCACACTTCCACAAATCGACACATTCACACATCCACACATCCACAACATCCACACATCCACAAATCCATACACCCACACATCCACACATGCAAACATGCACACATCCACACATGCACACATGCGCACATCCACACATGCATACATCCACTCATGCACACATCCACACTTCGACACATCCACACATCGACACATCCGCACATGCACGCACGCCCAAATGCACACATGCGCACATCCACACATGCACACTTCCACACATGCACACATCCACACATCGACACATCCACACATGCACACATGCAAACATCGACACATCCATACATCGACACATCCGCACACGCACGCACGCGCACATGCACACATCCACACATGCACACTTCCACACATGCGCACATCTACACATCCACACATCAACACATCGACACTTCCACACATCCACACATCCACATATCCACACATCGACACATCCACACATCCACACATTGAAACATTCACACATCCACACATCGACACATCCACACATTCACATATTGACACATCGACACTTCAAAACATCGACACATCCACACATCGACACATGCACACATGCACAAATGCACACATCCACACATCCACACATGCACACATGCACACATCCACACATCGACACATCCACATATCGACTCATCGACACATCGACACATCCAATCATGCACACATCCACACGTCCACACATCCCCACATCCACACATCCACACATCCACACATCGACACATCCACATATCGACTCATCGACACATCGACACATCCACTCATGCACACATGCGCACATGCACACATGCACACATCGACAAATCCACACATCGACACATCCGCACATGCACACATCCACACATCCACACATGCACACATAAACAAATCCACACATCAACAAATCCACACATACACACATGCATAAATGCGCACATGCACACATGCGCACATACGCACATGCACACTTGAACACTTGCACACTTGCACACTTGCACACTTGCACCCATGCACACATCGACACATCCACACATGCACACATGGACATATGCACACATCCTTACATCCACACATGCACACATCCACACATCAACAAATCCACACATCCACACATCCACACATACACACATGCACACTTGCACACATGCGCACATGCGCACAAGCACACATGCAAACATCGACACATCCAAACATGCACACATCCACACGTCCACACATCCACACATCCACTCATCGTCACATCCACACATCGATACATCCACCCATGCACACATGCGCACATGCACACATGCACACATCGACACATCCACACATCGACACATCCGCACATGCACGCACGCCCATATGCACACATGCACACATGCGCACATCCACACATGCACACTTCCACACATGCACACATCCACACATCGACACATCCCCACATCCACACATCGACACTTCCACACATCGACATTTCCACACATCGACACATCCACACATCCATACATCCACACATCGACACACCACACATCCACACATACACACATCCACACATCGACACATCCACACATCGACACATCCATACATCCACACATGCATACATCCACACATCGACACACCACACATCCACACATCGACACATCCACACATCCACACATCGACACATTCACACATCCACACATCGACACATCGACACATCAACACATCCACACATCGACACATCCACACATCCACACATCGACACATCCACACATCCACACTTCGACACATTCACACATCCACACATCGACACATCGACGCATCAACACATCAACACACCGACACATCCACACATCCACAAATCCACATATCCACACATCCACACATCCACACACGCACACATCCACACATGGACACATCCACACATCCACAAATCGACACATTCACACATCCACAACATCCACACATCCACACATCCACAAATCCATACACCCACACATCCACACATGCAAACATGCACACATCCACACATGCACACATCCACACATGCACACATCCACACATGCACACATGCGCATTCACATACGCATACATCCACTCATGCACAGATCCACACATCGACACATCCACACATCGACACATCCACATATCGACACATCCGTACATGCACACATGCACACGCGCACATGCACACATGCACACATGCGCACATCCACACATGCACGCATGCACACATGCACACATCCAAACATCCAAGCATGCACACATCAACACATCCACACATCAACAAATCCACCCATCCAATCATGCACAAATGCACACATGCGCACATGCACACATCGACACATCCATACATCGATACACCCGCACATGCACACATGCACACACGCGCACATGCACTCATGCACACATGCGCATATACACACATCCACACATGCACACATTGACACACCCACACATCCAGACATCCACACATGCCCACATCAACACATCAACACATCCACACATGCACACATCGACACTTCCACACATCGACATTTCCACACATCGACACATCCACACATCCATACATCCACACATCGACACACCACACATCCACACATACACACATCCACACATCGACACATCCACACATCGACACATCCACACATGCATACATCCACACATCGACACACCACACATCCACACATCGACACATCCACACATCCACTCATCGACACATTCACACATCCACACATCGACACATCGACACATCAACACATCCACACATCGACACATCCACACATCCACACATGCATACATCCACACATCGACACACCACACATCCACACATCGACACATCCACACATCCACACATCGACACATTCACACATCCACACATCGACACATCGACACATCAACACATCAAAACACCGACACATCAACACATCCACAAATCCACATATCCACACATCCACACATCCACACACGCACACATCCACACATGGACACATCCACACATCCACAAATCGACACATTCACACATCCACAACATCCGCACATCCACAAATCCATACACCCACACATCCACACATGCAAACATGCACACATCCACACATGCACACATCCACACATGCACACATGCGCATTCACATACGCATACATCCACTCATGCACACATCCACACATCGACAGATCCACACATCCACACACGCACACATCCACACATCGACACATCGACACATCAACACATCCACACATCCACACATCCACACATGCATACATCCACACATGCTTACATCCACACATCGACACACCACACATCCACACATCGACACATCCACACATCCATACATCGACACATTCACACATCCACACATCGACACATCGACACATCAACACATCCACACATCGACACATCCACACATCCACACATGCATACATCCACACATCGACACACCACACATCCACACATCGACACATCCCCACATCCACACATCGACACATCGACACATCGACACATCCACACATCCACACATCCACACATCCCCACATCCACACATGTACACATCCACACACCACACATCCACATATACACACATCCACACATCGACACATCCACACATCGACACATCCACACATCCACACATGCATACATCCACACATCGACACACCACACATCCACACATCGACACATCCACACATCCACACATCGACACATTCACACATCCACACAACCACACATCCACACATCCACACATCCACACATTCACACATGCACACATCCACACATGCACTCATCGACACATCCACACATCGACACATCCACACATCCACACTTCGACACATTCACACATCCACACATCGACACATCGACACATCAACACATCCACACATCGACACATCCACACATCCACACATGCATACATCCACACATCGACACACCACACATCCACACATCGACACATCCCCACATCCACACATCGACACATCGACACATCCACACATCCACACATCCCCACATCCACACATCCACACATGTACACATCCACACATCGACACATCCACACAACCACACATCCACACATCGACACATCCACACTTCCACACATCGACACATTCACACATAAACACATCCACACATGCACACATCCACACATGCACACATCCACACATCGACACATCCACACATCGACACATCCGCACATGCACGCACGCCCATATGCACACATGCGCACATCCACACGTGCACACTTCCACACATGCACACATCCACACATCCCCACATCCACACATCGACACTTCCACACATCGACATTTCCACACATCGACACATCCACACATCCATACATCCACACATCGACACACCACACATCCACACATACACACATCCACACATCGACACATCCACACATCGACACATCCACACATCCACACATGCATACATCCATACATCGACACACCACACATCCACACATCCACACATCCACACATCGACACATACACACATCCACACATTGACACATCGACACATCAACACATCCACACATCGACACATCCACACATCCACACATGCATACATCCACACATCGACACACCACACATCCACACATCGACACTTCCACACATCCACACATCGACACATTCACACATCCACACATCGACACATCGACACATCAACACATCAACACACCGACACATCCACACATCCACAAATCCACATATCCACACATCCACACACGCACACATCCACACATGGACACATCCACACATCCACAAATCGACACATTCACACATC
Organism: Chloromyia formosa; assembly: GCA_964017055.1. Lineage (NCBI taxonomy): Eukaryota > Metazoa > Arthropoda > Insecta > Diptera > Stratiomyidae > Chloromyia > Chloromyia formosa. The sequence continues at coordinate 71,637,388 of OZ024814.1, forward strand.
CACAACATCCACACATCCACAAATCCATACACCCACACATCCGCACATGCAAACATGCACACATCCACACATGCACACATCCACACATGCACACATGCGCATTCACATACGCATACATCCACTCATGCACACATCCACACATCGACACATACACACATCGACACATCCACCTATCGACACATCCGTACATGCACACATGCACACGCGCACATGCACACATGCACACATGCGCACATCCACACATGCAAGCATGCACACATGCACACATCCAAACATCCAAGCATGCACACATCAACACATCCACACATCAACAAATCCACACATCCAATCATGCACAAATGCACACATGCGCACATGCACACATCGACACATCCACACATCGACACACCCGCACATGCACACATGCACACATCGACACATCCACACTTCCACACATCGACATATTCACACATTCACACATCCACACTTCCACACATCGACACATTCACACATTCACACATCCACACATCCACACATGCACACATCCACACATGCACACATGCACACCTGCGCGCATCCACACATCCACACATGTACACATCCACAAATCGACACATCCACACAACCACACATCCACACATCGACACATCCACACTTCCACACATCGACACATGCATGCATCCACACATCGACACACCACACATGCACACATCGACACATCCATACACCGACAAATCCGCACATGCACGCACGCGAAAATGCACACATGCACACATGCGCACATCCACACATGCACACATCCACATATGCACACATCCACACATCGACACATCCCCACATCCACACATCGACACATCCACACATCCACACATCCACACATCCACACATCCACACATCCCCACATCCACACATCCACACATGTACACATCCACACATCGACACATCCACACAACCACACATCCACACATCGACACATCCCCACATCCACACATCGACACATCCACACATCCACACATCCCCACATCCACACATCCACATATGTACACATCCACACATCGACACATCGACACAACCACACATCCACACATCGACACATCCACACTTCCACACATCGACACATTCACACATCCACACATGCACACATCCACACATGCACACATGCACACCTGCGCACATCAACACATGCTCACATCCACACATCCACAAATCGACACAGCCACACATCCACACATCGACACATCCACACATCCACAAATCGACACATTCACACATCCACACATCCACAACATCCTCACATCCACAAATCCATACACCCACACATCCACACATGCAAACATGCACACATCCACACATGCACACATGCGCACATCCACACATGCACACATCCACACATGGACACATCCACACATCCACAAATCGACACATTCACACATCCACAACATCCACACATCCACAAATCCATACACCCACACATCCACACATGCAAACATGCACACATCCACACATGCACACATCCACACATGCACACATGCGCATTCACATACGCATACATCCACTCATGCACACATCCACACATCGACACATCCACACATCCACACACGCACACATCCACACATCGACACATCGACACATCAACACATCCACACATCGACACATCCACACATCCACACATGCATACATCCACACATGCATACATCCACACATCGACACACCACACATCCACACATCGACACATCCACACATCCACACATCGACACATTCACACATCCACACATCGACACATCGACACATCAACACATCCACACATCGACACATCCACACATCCACACATGCATGCATCCACACATCGACACACCACACATCCACACATCGACACATCCCCACATCCACACATCGACACATCCACACATCCACACATCCACACATCCCCACATCCACACATCCACACATGTACACATCCACACATCGACACATCCACACAACCACACATCCACACATCGACACATCCACACTTCCACACATCGACACATTCACACATCCACACATCCACACATGCACACATCCACACATGCACACATCCACACATCCACACATTCACACATGCACACATTCACACATGCACTCATCGACACATCGACACATCCACACATCCACACATGCACACTTCCACAAATCCACACATGCACACATCCACACATCGACACATCTACACATCCATACATTCACACTTCCACGCATCCACATTTCGATACATCCAAACATCCACACATCGACACATCCACACATCCACACATCGACACATTCACACATCCACACATGCACACCTGCGCACATCCACACATGCTCACATCCACACATCCACAAATCGACACAGCCACACATCCACACATCGACACATCCACACATCGACACATCGACACATCCACACATCCACAAATCGACACATTCACACATCCACACATCCACATATCCACAACATCCACACATCCACAAATCCATACACCCACACATCCACACATGCAAACATGCACACATCCACACATGCGCACATCCACACATGCATACATCCACTCATGCACACATCCACACATCGACACATCCACACATCGACCCATCCACACATCCACACATCGAATTACCCACACTTCCACAAATCGACACATTCACACATCCACAACATCCACACATCCACAAATCCATACACCCACACATCCACACATGCAAACATGCACACATCCACACATGCACACATGCGCACATCCACACATGCATACATCCACTCATGTACACATCCACACATCGACACATCCACACATCGACACATCCGCACATGCACGCACGCCCATATGCACACATGCGCACATCCACACATGCACACTCCCACACATGCACACATCCACACATCGACACATCCACACATGCACACATGCAAACATCGACACATCCATACATCGACACATCCGCACATGCACGCACGCGTACATGCACACATGCACACATGCGCACATCCACATATGCACACATCCACACATGCACACTTCCACACATGCGCACATCTACACATCCACACATCCACACATCGACACTTCCACACATCCACACATCCACATATCCACACATCGACACATCCACACATTGAAACATTCATACATCCACACATCGACACATCCACACATTCACATATTGACACATCGACACTTCAAAACACCGACACATCCACACATCGACACATGCACACATGCACAAATGCACACATCCACACATCCACACATGCACACATGCACACATCCACACATCGACACATCCACATATCGACTCATCGACACATCGACACATCCACTCATGCACACATCCACACGTCCACACATCCCCACATCCACACATCCACACATCGACACATCCACATATCGACTCATCGACACATCGACACATCCACTCATGCACACATGCGCACATGCACACATGCACAAATCGACAAATCCACACATCGACACATCCGCACATGCACACATCCACACATCCACACATGCACACATAAACAAATCCACACATCAACAAATGCACATATACACACATGCATAAATGCGCACATGCACACATGCGCACATACGCACATGCACACTTGCACACTTGCACACATGCACACATCGACACATCCACACATGCACATATGCACACATCCTTACATCCACACTTGCACACATCCACACATCAACAAATCCACACATCCACACATCCAAACATACACACATGCACACTTGCACACATGCGCACATGCGCACAAGCACACATGCAAACATCGACACATCCAAACATGCACACATCCACACGTCCACACATCCACACATCCACTCATCGTCACATCCACACATCGATACATCCACCCATGCACACATGCGCACATGCACACATGCACACATCGACACATCCACACATCGACACATCCGCACATGCACGCACGCCCATATGCACACATGCACACATGCGCACATCCACACATGCACACTTCCACACATGCACACATCCACACATCCATACATCCACACATCGACACACCACACATCCACACATGCACACATCCACACATCGACACATCCACACATCGACACATCCACACATGCATACATCCACACATCGACACACCACACATCCACACATCGACACATCCACACATCCACACATCGACACATTCACACATCCACACATCGACACATCGACACATCAACACATCCACACATCGACACATCCACGCATCCACACATGCATACATCCACACATCGACACACCACACATCCACACATCGACACATCCACACATCCACACATCGACACATTCACACATCCACACATCGACACATCGACACATCAACACATCAACACACCGACACATCCACACATCCACAAATCCACATATCCACACATCCACACATCCACACATCCACACTCGCACACATCCACACATCCACAAATCGACACTTTCACACATCCACAACATCCACACATCCACAAATCCATACACCCACACATCCACACATGCAAACATGCACACATCCACACATGCACACATCTACACATGCACACATCCACACATCGACACATCGACACATCGACACATCAACACATCAACACACCGACACATCGACACATCCACACATCCACACATGCATACATCCACACATCGACACATCACACATCCACACATCGACACATCCACACATCCACACATCGACACATTCACACATCCACACATCGACACATCGACACATCAACACATCAACACACCGACACATCCACACATCCACAAATCCACATATCCACACATCCACACATCCACACACGCACACATCTACACATGGACACATCCACACATCCACAAATCGACACATTCACACATCCACAACATCCACACATCCACAAATCCATACACCCACACATCCACACATGCAAACATGCACACATTCACACATCGACACATCCACACATCCACACATCGACACATTAACACATCCACACATCGACACATCGACACATCAACACATCAACTCACCGACACATTCACACATCCACAAATCCACATATCCACACATCCACACATCCACACATCCACACACGCACACATCCACACATCGACACATCCACACATCGACACATCCACATATCGACACATCCGTACATGCACACATGCACATGCACACATGCACACATGCGCACATCCACACATGCACGCATGCACACATGCACACATCCAAACATCCAAGCATGCACACATCAACACATCCACACATCAACAAATCCACACATCCAATCATGCACAAATGCACACATGCGCACATGGACTCATCGACACATCCACACATCGACACACCCGCACATGCACACATGCACACACGCGCACATGCACTCATGCACATATGCGCATATACACACATCCACACATGCACACATTGACACACCCACACATCCACACATCCACACATGCCCACATCAACACATCCACACATGCACACATCGACACTTCCACACATCGACATTTCCACACATCGACACATCCACGCATCCATACATCCACACATCGACACACCACACATCCACACATACACACATCCACAAATCGACACATCCACACATCGACACATCCACACATCCACACATGCATACATCCACACATCGACACACCACACATCCACACATCGACACATCCACACATCCACACATCGACACATTCACACATCCACACATCGACACATCGACACATCAACACATCAAAACACCGACACATCCACACATCCACAAATCCACATATCCACCCATCCACACATCCACACACGCACACATCCACACATGGACACATCCACACATCCACAAATCGACACATTCACACATCCACAACATCCACACATCCACAAATCCATACACCCACACATCCTCACATGCAAACATGCACACATCCACACATCCACACATGCACACATCCACACATGCACACATGCGCATTCACATACGCATACATGCACTCATGCACACATCCACACATCGACACATCCACACATCGACACATCCACATATCGACACATCCGTACATGCACACGCGCACATGCACACATGCACACATGCGCACATCCACACATGCACGCATGCACACATGCACACATCCAAACATCCAAGCATGCACACATCAACACATCCACACATCAACAAATCCACACATCCAATCATGCACAAATGCACACATGCGCACATGCACTCATCGACACATCCACACATCGACACACCCGCACATGCACACATGCACACATCGATACATCCACACATCCACTCATCGACACATCTACACATCGACTCATCGACACATCGACACATCAACTTATGCATACATGCACACATGCGCACATGCACACATGCACACATCGACACATCCATACACCGACAAATCCGCACATGCACGCACGCGAAAATCCACACATGCAAACATGCGCACATCCACACATGCACACATCCACATATGCACACATTCACACATCGACACATCCCCACATCCACACATCGACACATCCACACATCCACACATCCCCACATCCACACATCCACACATGTACACATCCACACATCCACACATCGACACATCCACACAACCACACATCCACACATCGACAAATCCCCACATCCACACATCGACACATCCACACATCCACACATCCCCACATCCACACATCCACACATGTACACATCCACACATCGACACATCCACACATCCACACATCGACACATTCACACATCCACACATCGACACATCGACACATCAACACATCCACACATCGACACATCCACACATCCACACATGCATACATCCACACATCGACACACCACACATCCACACATCGACACATCCCCACATCCACACATCGACACATCCACACATCCACACATCCACACATCCCCACATCCACACATCCACACATGTACACATCCACACATCGACACATCCACACAACCACACATCCACACATCGACACATCCACACTTCCACACATAGACACATTCACACATCCACACATCCACACATCCACACATGCACACATCCACACATGCACACATGCACACATCCACACATCCACCCATTCACACATGCACACATCCACACATGCACTCATCGACACATCCACACATCCACACATGCAAACTTCCACAAATCCACACATGCACACATCCACACATCGACACATCTACACATCCACACATTCACACTTCCACGCATCCACATTTCGATACATCCACACATCCACACATCGACACATCCACACATCCACACATCCACACATCGACACATTCACACATCCACACATCCACACATGCACACCTGCGCACATCCACACATGCTCACATCCACACATCCACAAATCGACACAGCCACACATCCACACATCGACACACCACACATCCACACATCGACACATCCACACATCCACACATCGACACATTCACACATCCACACATCGACACATCGACACATCAACACATCCACACATCGACACATCCACACATCCACACATGCATACATCCACACATCGACACACCAAACATCCACACATCGACACATCCACACATCCACACATCGACACATTCACACATCCACACATCGACACATCGACACATCAACACATCAAAACACCGACACATCCACACATCCACAAATCCACATATCCACCCATCCACACATCCACACACGCACACATCCACACATGGACACATCCACACATCCACAAATCGACACATTCACACATCCACAACATCCACACATCCACAAATCCATACACCCACACATCCTCACATGCAAACATGCACACATCCACACATCCACACATGCACACATCCACACATGCACACATGCGCATTCACATACGCATACATCCACTCATGCACACATCCACACATCGACACATCCACACATCGACACATCCACATATCGACACATCCGTACATGCACACGCGCACATGCACACATGCACACATGCGCACATCCACACATGCACGCATGCACACATGCACACATCCAAACATCCAAGCATGCACACATCAACACATCCACACATCAACAAATCCACACATCCAATCATGCACAAATGCACACATGCGCACATGCACTCATCGACACATCCACACATCGACACACCCGCACATGCACACATGCACACATCGATACATCCACACATCCACTCATCGACACATCTACACATCGACTCATCGACACATCGACACATCAACTTATGCATACATGCACACATGCGCACATGCACACATGCACACATCGACACATCCATACACCGACAAATCCGCACATGCACGCACGCGAAAATCCACACATGCAAACATGCGCACATCCACACATGCACACATCCACATATGCACACATTCACACATCGACACATCCCCACATCCACACATCGACACATCCACACATCCACACATCCCCACATCCACACATCCACACATGTACACATCCACACATCGACACATCCACACAACCACACATCCACACATCGACAAATCCCCACATCGACACATCCACACATCCACACATCCACACATCCACACATCCACACATCCACACATCCCCACATCCACACATCCACACATGTACACATCCACACATCGACACATCCACACATCCACACATCGACACATTCACACATCCACACATCGACACATCGACACATCAACACATCCACACATCGACACATCCACACATCCACACATGCATACATCCACACATCGACACACCACACATCCACACATCGACACATCCCCACATCCACACATCGACACATCCACACATCCACACATCCCCACATCCACACATCCACACATGTACACATCCACACATCGACACATCCACACAACCACACATCCACACATCGACACATCCACACTTCCACACATAGACACATTCACACATCCACACATCCACACATCCACACATACACACATCCACACATGCACACATGCACACATCCACACATCCACCCATTCACACATGCACACATCCACACATGCACTCATCGACACATCCACACATCCACACATGCAAACTTCCACAAATCCACACATGCACACATCCACACATCGACACATCTACACATCCACACATTCACACTTCCACGCATCCACATTTCGATACATCCACACATCCACACATCGATACATCCACACATCCACACATCCACACATCGACACATTCACACATCCACACATCCACACATGCACACCTGCGCACATCCACACATGCTCACATCTACACATCCACAAATCGACACAGCCACACATCCACACATCGACACATCCACACATCCACAAATCGACACATCCACACATCCACAAATCGACACATTCACACATCCACACATCCACAACATCCAAACATCCACAAATCCATACACCCACACATCCACACATGCAAACATGCACACATCCACACATGCACACATGCGCACATCCACACATGCATACATCCACTCATGCACATATCCACACATCGACACATCCACACATCGACCCATCCACACATCCACACATCGACTTACCCACACTTCCACAAATCGACACATTCACACATCCACACATCCACAAAATCCACACATCCACAAATCCATACACCCACACATCCACACATGCAAACATGCACACATCCACACATGCACACATGCGCACATCCACACATGCATACATCCACTCATGCACACATCCACACATCGACACATCCACACATCGACACATCCGCACATGCACGCACGCCCATATGCACACATGCACACATGCGCACATCCACACATGCACACTTCCACACATGCACACATCCACACATCGACACATCCCCACATCCACACATCGACACTTCCACACATCGACATTTCCACACATCGACACATCCACACATCCATACATCCACACATCGACACACCACACATCCACACATACACACATCCACACATCGACACATCCACACATCGACACATCCACACATCCACACATGCATACATCCACACATCGACACACCACACATCCACACATCGACACATACACACATCCACACATCGACACATTCACACATCCACACATCGACACATCGACACATCAACACATCCACACATCGACACATCCACACATCCACACATGCATACATCCACACATCGACACACCACACATCCACACATCGACACATCCACACACCCACACATCGACACATTCACACATCCACACATCGACACATCGACACATCAACACATCAACACACCGACACATCCACACATCCACAAATCCACATATCCACACATCCACAAATCGACACATTCACACATCCACAACATCCACACATCCACAAATCCACACACCCACACATCCACACATGCAAACATGCACACATCCACAACATCCACACATCCACACATGCACACATGCGCATTCACATACGCATACATCCACTCATGCACACATCCACACATCGACACATCCACACATCGACACATCCACATATCGACACATCCGTACATGCACACATGCACACGCGCACATACACACATGCACACATGCGCACATCCACACATGCACGCATGCACACATGCACACATCCAAACATCCAAGCATGCACACATCAACACATCCACACATCAACAAATCCACACATCCAATCATGCACAAATGCACACATGCGCACATGCACACATCGACACATCCACACATCGACACACCCGCACATGCACACATGCACACACGCGCACATGCACTCATGCACACATGCGCATATACACACATCCACACATGCACACATTGACACACCCACACATCCACACATGCCACATCAACACATCAACACTTCCACACATCAACAAATCCACATATGCACACATGCACACATCCACAAATCCACACATGCAAACATCCACACATCGACACATCCACATATCGACACATCCGTACATGCACACATGCACACGCGCACATGCACACATGCGTACATCCACACATCCACAAATGCACGCATGCACACATGCACACATCCACACATCCAAATATCCAAGCATGCACACATCAACACATCCACACATCAACAAATCCACACATCCAAACATCCACACATGCACACATCCACACATGCACTCATCCACAAATCCGCACATCCACACATCCACACATCCACAAATCAAAAAATCCACACATCCACACATCCACACATCCACACATACACACATGCACACTTGCACACATACGCACATGCGCACTTGCTCACATGCAAACATCGACACATCCAAACATGCACACATCCACACGTCCACACATCCACTCATCGACAAATCCATACATCGACTCATCGACACATCGACACATCCACTCATGCACACATGCACACATGCGCACATGCACACATGCAAACATCGACACATCCATACATCGACACATCCGCACATGCACGCACGCGCACATGCATACATGCGCACATCCACACATGCACACATCCACACATCCACACATCCACACATGCGCACATCCACACATGCACACATCCACACATGCACACATTCACACATGCGCACATCCACACATCCACACATCCACACATGCGCACATCCACACATCCACACATCCACACATCCACACATCCACACATCCACACATCGACACTTCCACACATCCTCACATCCACATATCGACACATCCACACATCCACACATCCACACATCCCCACATCCACAAATCTACACATTCACACATCCGCACATGCACAGATCGACACATCCACACATCCACATATCCATTCATCAACACATCCACAAATGCACACATGCGAACATGCACACATGCGCACATGCGCACTTGCACACATGCACACATGCACACATGCACACATCCACACATCCACACATCAACAAATACACACATCCACACATCCACACATGCACATATGCGCATATGCACACATGCGCACATGCACTCTTGCACACATGCAAACATCGACACATCCAAACATCGACACATCCACACATGCAAACATGCACACATCCACACATGCACACATCCACACATGCACACATGCGCATTCACATACGCATACATTCACTCATGCACACATCCACACATCGACACATCCACACATCGACACATCCACATATCGACACATCCGTACATGCACACATGCACACGCGCACATGCACACATGCACACATGCGCACATCCACACATGCACACATCCAAACATCCAAGCATGCACACATCAACACATCCACACATCAACAAATCCACACATCCAATCATGCACAAATGCACACATGCGCACATGCACACATCGACACATCCACAC